>OY986438.1:130027919-130595419 GCA_963920525.1 Dichetophora obliterata | reverse complement strand
ATTATCATGATACAACGGTTGACACACGCTTGTACTCATAAGAAAATTATATATATTTCACAGAGGGGTACAAATCTTTCTCGTATCATTCCCGAAACTTTTTCAAATTTAATTTTTTTTTCATGTAATTCAAAAAATTTTTTTCTCAACAAATGTTCTTAGTAATTTAGTAAATTAAATAATGTGATGCGTCTTTTGCCTTAAATAAAATCGCATTAATAACTATTTAGCCCAAAAGTTTTCCTCTTTTCAAATAAGTACACAAAAATTTCCCAATATTTTTTTTTTTTTAAGTAATAAAGCCAACAAGATTTTCAGACCATATTTTGCAGTTTTGGAGGCCCATTTTATATTATAACCAATTGCGAGCGGCCTGAAATTTATCAGATTTGGATTAAGGAGGCAAAAATCTATATAATCCGCAAAAACTAAGAAAAAGAGTTGTCGCTGCTCTTGAAATGTTCCCTGGATGGACATCAAATGACTTATTTCTTTTTTCAACATGCATCAGTTCTAGCAGCAAACAAGTTACCTAAATCGAGTTTGAAAACATATCTATTATATGAATTATTTAAAATATTTATTTTGTTTTTAATTCAAAATGTATGAATAAATATGTAAAGAGGTACATGTTAGATGGGTTTTGGGCTCCATTAATTTTCTAAACATATTCCAGAAACTCGCTGCAAGGATTGATTCTAAATCCTGGATGTAATATAAACACGTGACGCGAAAAAATCCAGAAAATTT
This sequence comes from Dichetophora obliterata, assembly GCA_963920525.1. Lineage (NCBI taxonomy): Eukaryota > Metazoa > Arthropoda > Insecta > Diptera > Sciomyzidae > Dichetophora > Dichetophora obliterata. The sequence continues at coordinate 130,594,669 of OY986438.1, read as the reverse complement.
TCAAAATGGGTTGAAGCCTGTTAAATAACGTGAATTGTTTCAATAATAAATGTGAAATAAATATTTCAAATCGAGTTTCCTATATAAATGTAAGTAACAAGATAACTTTTGACCAGATATTCGAATGTAAAAGAGTTTTCTTAGCAAGGGTTTGCTATCAGATTTTTTTAAAAATTAAAAAATTGATCTTAAAGTAGCGTACTTTATTCAGAATTTCCTAATTTTTTTTCGCTTTTGAATTAGAAGTTTAGCAATTTTATTAAGTTTACAGAAAATTAAAAAATGATTGGTTCATCTTATGAAAACGATTTCTTTTAAGCCGACTTTTGGTAAATCACTTAGTTTTTTAAATTTATCTTACTTTGTTCTCTTCTTGTGTTTAATTACTTAAAAACATAAATTTGCGTATCGCCCAAGTTCATATGCGATATTGGCTTAAATGCCCCTTACTATCTGTTGCTCCGAAGAATGATCTTTGACTAATAGGGGTATCATTCCTTATCATTCTTCAACTTCTCGTACGAATAACTTCGTTCTTTCTTCCATTACATTCGTAGTATTTACTAATGGCTTCGTACTATTCAGTAATAGTTGAGTTTAAATATTTACAACCGAAATCTTTCAGCCTGGTTTGTTAAACAATTACCAAACATAAGGAAATGTATGATTGCAAGGTGGCCGTAGTCTACTGAAAGAGTATGTGGCTGGTAATCTAAAAAACCGTGGTTCAAACCCCAGCTCAGATAGAGCGTTGTAAACATTTTTTAGTGTTTTTTTTTTTTTTTTAAAAAATGTGAATACCTGTTTGTGAATACAAACAGAACTCAGTAAACGGTTGAGCAAATTGGGGCATTTTTATCGCATACCCCAAAAAAAAATTAATAAAAATGAATAAAAGTGTTTATAGAATGAATAAAAGTGAACAACTACAGTTTTTTCGTTTACAACGTTATTCGCGAGAACGCTTCATTTGTTTTTGTACGAATGCGAATAAAATATTTGTAATATGTACCAAACTACGCCTATTCTACGAATCTTATTAGTGACTGAAAACTACGAATAATATTCGTAGAATGCAAAATTGTTTGAGTGTAAGAATTCGTAATAAAAGGTTCCTGCGAAACAAGGGTAAATGAAATGGTATCGTAACTTATAACTGCGACGGATAAAACATACTATTTAAAAATGCATGCGTGGTTTAGCTCAGTTTTATTTATAAATACCTATTTAAATAATAAATATTTATTTACAAAAACCTTAATTTTGAGTTGTCTTCAAAATATATTAACATACGTGTATAATGAAAATCAAAAAAGCCGTAAGTTACAATAAACTCAAAGTCGACTTTTTTATTGACTATTGATGCACCTTATCAAAATACTTTCTTCTGCTAAATTTTACACTCCTACTACTAACAACGACGTTTTTATTAAAAAAGTTCTAAAATCCCTAAGTTTGAGCGCAACTTACAATTACAATTACAATTTAGAAAGTCTTTTGACTCTCCCGTAAAATGTTTGAATTGAAGCTTATGGCTTTTTGATTCATTATAAAGATATTTAAAAAATTGTCACTGCCTAGGGGGGCGAGCTCCCCCTTTCCTCCTGCGGTCCATGAACATATTACTTCTCGGCTAAAAAACGCAGCTGATCACATCAATGTGAAAATATGAATTTAAGAAACTTGATAAAAGATATAAATTTTTGTAATTTGTATGAAGAGAAGCGAAATGCATATCATCAACCATTTAATTCTAGAAGTATTGCACATACTATCAAAAATCGAGTTAAATAATAAATTCTTTATATAAAGTAAATATATTTGAGCACTTAAAGAAATATTTATTGAAAAATAAAGTCTTATGGCCTTTTTTTAGAAAACGCACGCCGTCTTCTCACTAGGAATTTTTATGTCTGGCAATTCCATTAGAAACCTTCTCTATCTCTTTGAAGTTTTCCTTAAGAATATATTGCTAGATAAAAAATTGTAACGAAAGTGACTGCGTTTGTTTCACAAAATAAGGCCATTAATTGTCTGAACTCAAACTACTTTCGATTTAATTATTAGTTTTTTCAAGATGAGATTAAATAATTATTACTAAATCTTTATTAATTATAACTAAAGCTACTTAGTTACACCAACCAAAACCAAAACTAACATAACCACTAATAATTAGCTGCTTTAATTTAGCAAAAGCGAATTTAACGAGCTATGACTTTGATAATATTTGTTTAAATTTGTTACTAGTAAATAAATATTGTCAAACAGGCGCAACTTAAAACATTTAGTTAATGAAACCAAACTCTTTCCTCTGCATTTTTAAGATAAGCACTTAAAGCGTTTAGTTTATTTTATAATTCTAACTTGATTCTGTGTACAAAAGAAACTAAAAGTTTCCAAGTATAAAAAAAAACATTTTTGCTGTATTCCAATAGCTTCCTGTGTGTGTTTGTGTGTGTTTACAATATTGTGCATATTGTGTGCATAAGAATGGAACGTTAAGCACAAATGAACCAAAGGAAATGTTTTAATTTCGTAATGAAGACTTAATTAATATTGCCCAAGAGTATAAAACAGGCACTTTTAATGACTGCTTTGTGCAAATATACGAGTATTGAACAAAAGAAAATTTGTCCCAAAATAAAAAAAGAAGAAAAATAAAAACGGAATGAAAAATAATAATATACAATGTAAATTTCACAATTTCAATTATGAAGCATGAAACATGATTACGCTCCGTCGACATCGATGGACAAGCAGATAAAAGGTGATATTAATTCAGACCAGACATTCTGATATTAATACATATAACCGACGAGCATAAACCGGGTCACTATGTGTGGTGAATAATAATTACAAAATAAAAAATGAGGGAAAAAACTCTCAATTATCTTCGATACAACGCCAGCCACAATTGAGTTCAATTTAATTTTTTTTTTTTTTTGTTTTCATTGCAATACTTATTCAATAATTTTTAAATTTTTATTAAAACGACCCGATATTTAAGCAGAAGCTGTTATATAAGAGCTACTTCGTACACAAATTTTGAAAATAGTTTTGAGCCTTTAGGCCACGATAAAGTCTAGAACATAAAAATAAAAATTTTAGCCTTAATATGAGTTATGGTTTAATGCAACACAGGGAAACTCTAAATCACTCTTTCATGATTTTCTTTGCATATATTTATGAACTTAACATTTCACTAACAATAAAAGTATCTGTTCAACAATTTCAATGACAGCATTTGTTTCCGCTCCCAAGGGTATTATCCATAATTTTTTATCATAAACGATTTTGTCAAACAATAGAACAATGCACAGTGCAAAAATAATAATAAGAAAATAAGCAATCCAACTTTATGTCCATAAAAAATTAAAAGCGAACTTGAACTTTAACACGATATGTCAACTATTGTAATAAAATTGTTAGCATATAAGCACCTGATAATTCAATGCATTGTATTTCAAAAATGTCAAAACAAACCTGAAGACACGCTCGTACACAAAAACACATAGCAAATAAACATATAAGCAAACAAATACGCATGCTGACAAATTCCTCTGATTGTATTATAAAAATAAATATTTCAATAATATACACAACAGATAAAACGAACAATAAAAGCACTTTTCATACAATCACGGGTGTCAATCGTAGAGATATGAGCAGATTCTTCTTCTACGCATTCTGTATTGTCGTTTGAAATACATATATGGTTTAACATTCAAAGAATGAGAAACTAAAATAAAATATCATTAATAATGTTTCCTTCATATCAGCCAAGCATGTGCATAACACTGGGTTTATTTAGAGTAAATAAATGTAAATTTTAGAGAAATACCAAGAAGGACATTTATACACGGTTAGAAATCTTGGAATAAATTTTAATACTTTTTGGCTAGCATATATGACCACTAGGGTGTTCCTTATTTTTCAACTTCAAGCCATAAAGCATAACTCCCCCCAGAAATGTTCCTTTAGATGTAAAAACATTTTCTGCAAAAAAAATTGTAAGAATCGGATAACGGGAAGGCGAGGCGCCCAGCCCCCAAAGTTGGTCCATACCATTAATATGGAAGAAACTAGGTTTGTTTTTTTGAAAATAATAAAAATAATCACAATAAAAAATTTTTCTAACGAGCTATCATTCGTCAAATTTGATTAAATAATTTTAAATCTATAAAATTTTTTGTCGGGCGAAAACAAACAAATAAATTTTTTGCGAAAATTTTAAAAATCCCGTAATTTAGTTTTTCAATCGTATAATATATAAACCAATTAAATAAAAAAATATCTCTTCAACAAGCTATTTTTTTCTATATCAGTTAATAAATGGGAAAACTACAAAACATTTAGTTATGTTACGGCCTTGTCATTCTCAATACGTCACTAACAATACGTTAATAAAACGATTTTATTTTAAAAGAGTTAATTTTTTGTCTGGGAAGTTCTTGCGATTGTCTGATACGATTTTCAATATTTATTGTTTTTCGTTCTCGTTTTGTGACAAGACCTTAATAAAATCTTCCATAAGCTTCAGTGCTCGTTCTGACGAATCGTTAAAAACATTTTATTTTTCAAAATATTAAGTTCAACATAATAACTTGATACATTTTTCTATTCCTCAGGATATTTTGTTAAAAATTCGTTGGAATGGAAAATATTATAAAAAAAAAATGTTTAAGCTTTTAACAAATTTTGTACCAGCGGTCGAGATCTCGACCACAAATTTTTATCGTTTATCATAAAATAATTAGAAATATAAAGTATTGGAATTTGAAAAAATTTTTTAATGATTTATTTGATTTGGTGTTTTAGCTTTCCCAACTGTACACTTTTATTCCCTCTTACACTTTTTTAAATTTTCACCTGGGAGGCACAAAAATAGTTCAAAAATGGGCTATTTTTAAAGTTACGAGTATTGTAACTAATATTATATATAAAAAAAAAGTAAAAAGGCTTATTGATTCGAATAGCCTAAAATTCAAATAAATTTAATTTACAAAAACTACTTTATTGCAGCTATTCCACCTGATCGCCAGACAGCATGGAAGATGGCTAGTCGAGATCTTGACCGTTAGGATAATTAATGCATAAAAAACCTTTTACAGTATTTTTATACCCCACGCATACTGCGTAAGAGGTATATTTACTTTGTCTCTCCGTTTGTAACTCTGATAAATAATATAAAAGTTAATATATTCGTGGCAGTAATAGAAAAGTATATACAGTACGACCTCGCTCAACGCAACCAATTAAATTCAAGCCAATTGCGAAATCTGAGGTTATTGCAAAAACCGAGGAAAAATTTTATATTGGCCAATAGACCTATTTCCAAAAAAAAATATGCATTTTCTACACATTCAAATTAAAGTGAATCGAAAAATGTTTGTTCAGAAACATAATTTCATTTTATTCAATTTATTTTTTTAAAAATTGGGAAATTTTGGTCTGCACTTTGTTGCAATTTATACTTTGCGTACAATTTGGGTGTTGAGATTATCGAGGAGTTGCGTGTAGCGAGGGTTGCGTTGAGCGAGGTCGTACTGTATATATTCTTGATCCGTATCATCTCCTGCGTCGATCTAGCCATGTTCGTTTGTCCATCTGTGAACACGACAACAGCCGTAATTTTAGAGCTATTGTCACGAAATGCTATAAAATTGTTATTTGTTAAAAATTAGAGACCATGCTTTACAAAGCTTTAAAAAATTTAATAAATGAACATTAATAAAATTATTAACTCAATGGCTTTTTAGTAATTTTTTATTACCTGTAGCGAATTATCTTTAAAAACCTTTTAAATTATTTTATCTTAATAATCCTTTTTCATAACAAACTTTGCTGAAAATTTATTTTATTATATTTCATATTATTCTTCTCATAGATAATTTATTGCTGTAATTAGCCCCGCGGTCGAGATTTCGACCAGTAATTTTCTGGAAAATCAAGGGTATAAAAAAAAGTAAAAATTAGCCTATTTCTAGCTAGCCATGAAAATTTCATTAAAAACATTTATGTAGCCTTGTACAAAAAATTTAAGAGTAAAAAGCGTTTTTAAAGGTTAAATATTATGGGGTAAAATTTGATTACAATTAACTTTTGAAAAAGTAATTTTTGCATCCCAAATTCATCCAAAACTCAATTTTTTTCCCCAGTAAAACACATCTAACAAAGTAGTAATAAAAATTTTGCAGCTTTCCCAGTTTTCAACAGATTTCGATGAAAAGATAATTTTATGCTTAATAAGCAATTGAAAATTGAAAAAAAATTAAAAAAAAAATTAATTATGTACTTTAATTGAAAATATTTTCTTTTGATAATTGGTTGTGATCTATTCTTTTTGAATTTTTACATAATTTGAATTGTGAATATCAACTAAGTTAAAAGAAGGCAACAACAACAACTCAGTGTAGTGTTATTCACATAGCAGACTAGACAGCCTGTTTGGAAATCGCTACATTTCCTCTGCAGTTTGCTGAAACTATTTTCGCTAAAACTATGTATATTGTTTTTGCACGACAAAATGTGTTCTAGTTTTCCCATTTCTGATTTAGACAAATAATAGCTTGTTAAACAGATAATTTTTTATTTAATACTTTTTAAATATGAAAAAACTTAATAACGTAATTTATAAAAGTTTCTGCCAAAAATTTTTACTAATTTGTTCATTTTTGCTAGGCCAAAAATTTTGTAGATTTCGAATTTTTTAATCAATTTCGACGAATGAGAGCTCGCTAAAAAGTTAATTGTATGCTTAATATGACAACGTATTAAGTTTATAAAAAAAAATTTAATTATGATAATTTTTAATTGTTTTTGAAAAAAAATTTAACCCAAATAAATAGTATGGTCCAACTTTGGGGTCTGTGCGCCTCAACTTCCTGTTATCCGATGCTTAAAATTTTTAGCAGAACATGTTTTTATACCTTAACGAATATTTCTTGGGATAGTTACGGTTCATATCTCAAAAAAAAATTTCATCCATACATCTAAGGAACACCCATCATAATGACCACATCAAAATTGTATTAAAATGTAATGCTCAGTTCGTATTAATATTTAAAAATTTATTATAATATTAACCATAATATCAAATTAATTCCAAAGAGTATAAAATTTGAATAGCATTAAAATTAAATACAAAATTTTATTGAAATACAATAGAGCATCTCTTAAAAATTAAATACAATGTTCACCATAGTATCGAATTGATTCCAAGGTATAAAGAATCGTTGTAATATTTGAACTGAATTAAAATGTAAGACAAAATAAATTTAAAAATTTTGTAAACAATTAAAATGTATTAAGTTTCATACTTTTTGTATTAAAAAACTCTATAATACTTTGCCTGTACAAAAATTTATTCCAAGATTTCTAACCGTGTAGTAATGTATTTATATTCATATTCATATACAACTTCGCGCACCTCACGTCGTCTGCCTCACCTGCCTTGCCTAAGAAAACCAGTTTCACGCAGACTGAGCACTACAGTGTATTTTGGGCCAATAATATTCATATCCATATTCGTATTTGTATTCATAAGAGGGTTGCTACATACATTGTGGGAATTTATAAATAAATAAATTTTATACATAATTTTTTTTTATTGAAAATAGCTTGATTGTTTTTCGAAATAATCTCCTTTATGATTAATACATTATGCATGCGTTTGAACCATTTGTCACAAAATTTATCCCATTACGCTAGAAACACCTCCAAAACATAGTTTTGTGAAAGCATCAGCGGTTTCGTCTGGTTTTGAAAATCGTTGGACTGTACATCGGATGACCCAATAATTCGTTGTTTTCAATGCTTAAAAACTCCTTTGTTTGAGCTGATGTGTGGAAGCTCGCACTGTGTAATTGAAGAATGATTCTTCGGCACTTGTTTGGTTTCCTTATTTCATGGGACACTTCTGGCAAATAAATGGTTGTGTAACATTTCGAATTGATCGTTTTACGTGCCTCAAGTGTTGCCGTGGCCATATGACCAGATATTTGGAAGAAACAGGCGACCATTTGCTTTGCAGTGCTTCGAGATCGAACAACTTTGGTTGAATTTGGTTAATTTTGAAAGACCCATAAAGTCGACTGCTGTTTACTTTGAGGCTCATACGCACAGATCCATGATTCATCATAAGGCACGATATCACAAACGAAACACAGCGATTTTAGTTTTTTAGCGTTTCTTTGCACCAATCGGCACAAGCCTTTTTTTGAGCGATTGTCTAATTATGTGGAATCCAAAGTAAACAAGTCTTTTTCACAACTATGTCTTCATGAAAAATGGTATGTATGCTAGTGGAAGTAATGCCCAGAGATTCCTCAATCTCGCGAAATGCCATATGACAAAGAATCACAGCACAGCATCAATGTTTTGTAGTACAACAAATAGATTTTGGAAGCCCTTCACAAAATTCGTCCGTGAGCAAAAAACTGAACCACTTTACTTCTGTATACCACCGATATACAGAGGTGTTTGATGGTGCTTCACCGCCAAAAATCGAATTTAGTTCATTGATGCAATCTTTTTGAGGTAATTCACGTCAAAAGTTGTAAAAAATAATCGCATGAAAATGTTCACATATCGATATTTGTTCAATATTGCAAAGAATATTGAAAGAAAAATTGAAAAAAGCATTTAAAGTAGCTTAATTGCAGTCCATTAAATAAAACAAAATTAATTTAAGCATAATTTCTACCAATATTTTTCATTGTTTTCTAAAATATAATTTAAAATGCACTGTAAACAACATAATAAGCACACGTTCACCAAAATGTTATGACTAAGTATAAGCTACAAAATATCAAACTTTGCAATGGAACCATCACACAGTAATTTGTGTCCATACAGAAGTTGGACCAAAATGGAAGGAGTCGTCCGATTTTGAATAATATGTGGTGAATAATATGAAGTCGCTGATATTAAATATGGAAAAAAATTAAAATAATTTCGTTTGTAACACATTAAAATTAAGGTTTGAAATATCACTTTTTAGGTTTTTTAAAGAATTATGAACATATTTAAAATTTAAAAATTGTTAATTTATTTAAATTCGGTAAAATATTTGTTTTATGCTTATTTAAAATTAAATACTTTTTTGAAATATGTTTTGTGGTTTTAAAGTTATAACTATTTTTGTAAGAATATTTTTGCACTAAAATATGCTGGTACTTACATATATATTTTTAATACACATACGTTTTATGCTTATTGAAAGTTATTTGCTTTGAACATGTTAATTCAAATATGTTTTTACTAACAATTATTCATTTTGTCTTTATTTACACATGTAATTTCAAATATTCATTTACTAATAATTATTCATTTTCATCTTTATTTACATTATTTGAATACGAAATGTGTTTTTTAATCTTCAACACTGTTTTTATTACTTATATAAATATTTACACAAGGATCTTCCTCAATTACTTTTTTGATATACTTTCTTTTTCTTTGAAAAGATAAAAAAGGATCTGATGAGATGAGCAAATATGTTATAATATCAATATTTTTATTTTCTCTTGAGTTATTCCTTGTGTATTTAAGACAAGCATGGCTCACATGTTTGTGGCTTGCTTCTTACTGCTATACGGTAACTTGCAGTATAGCTGGCAATAGTATTCATAGGTATACTCTACGTGAACAAAAAAAAATTGTAAGTAATTTTCAGTCCTTCAAATAGCAGAGCCTTAAAACCTACAACGTTAATATTTATATGCAAAAAAAAAATACTCTAATTGCAGAAAATACAATTTATTATATATGGTTTTATTATTTTTAAGTTATTTTTAGCCCAATAATTATTGCATGAACTTTAAAGCTCTTCTTTAACGTGTAGCGTACAAATTCTTAAAATGCTTCGGCTTATTTAAAAAATTAATTAAATCTCTTTTTTTTTGCAGCGTGTTATACTATTTGTTTAAGAAGATATACTTTAATAAATTTGCGATAATAATAAAAAAAAAATTAAAAAAGGACTAAGCTTATTTAAAAAAAAAGCGCTAAAAAACAAGTTTGCTTACATTTTTAGTGCGGATGAAACTTGCGGATGAAAATTGTGAGAAATTGAAATTCTGGACCATGTTTTCAAATACGACATTTCAAAGAACTGTTAAAATTGGGTGAATTTTTTTACAGATTCAAACAGCCCTATTCTGGCAGCTTAACTAAGCTCACCACATTAACAAAATAGTTAATATTAACAATTTGTTAAGGTTTCGTATTCTGCTGCAAATGTAAAAGCTCTTTTCCTTACAATTTTGTTAATAACAGAAAGAGTCTTAACAACAAATGAAATGTATGTGCTTAGATAGAAAATTGTTGTGAAAATATTGTAATAAAAAAATAGAAATTATAATATAATATTGAGTTTAAATACATTGAACTGAAAAATGGAAGAATTTTTTACTTATTTTAAGTGTTGATAATGAAATCTTTCAGTAGCCGTGGCAAATTTTTCAAGCGCTTGCCAAGTCACAAGCAGCTGCACTCGCAGCATCTGTTTATATAGCGCATCTCTTCTTTCAATAGGCATATCGATTTTCACCATGCATGGTGAACTTTAAAAGCTTTTTAAGCTTTTATTTTGTTAATGATTTTTAAGAATACCAACATTTACATAAAATAACAATCAGCTTAACAAGAGCTCCTTAACTATTTCTTGTTAAGCTAACAACCAGAATAGCGCTGTAAGACATAATAAACCATACTTACGATATTTGGTAGTCCTAAAGCGAAAATCAGTGGGACTTGGAAGTTGTTTTCTAATAAAGTTGAACAAATTATTAACTTTATCCAAGTTTTATTAATTTTTGAAAATTTGCTAAAAATTAACTTATATTTTTTCTTTTTTAATAAGAACAAATATTTTTTCTACAATATTTTTACTTTAAATACAAATTAAAAATTATTTATTATCTTAAAAAATTATTTAACAAATAAAATTGCCTAAGTGCTCGAAAAAAAATTGCACCATAAAAAAATGTATAAAAGTATCCAATAGAAACAGGTGTAATGTCTCCAAAAATTATTTTATTGAACTGAAAATTTACATACTTTTTATTTGGAATATTTCCTTTACAATGATACTCATTTTGTATGATTTTTTGACAACAAAATTTTGATTTATTTCCACTAGACGAACTACTGTGCGTCAGTTTGAATAGAATGACATTAGCGTTGCCAGATCCCATAATAATTTTTGTATATGTTTTCGTTCACATCTAAAGTACCAAAAAATACTTTAATGTCAATATTAAAACCGATTAATTATATATTTAAAGGTCTCTGAAAAATGCAATGATAGTTTTATAATCTTTTATACTAAGATCCAAGTAAGATATTTTCATTATTTTTTCATATTAAACCAGTCTAGTCTCAAATAATTTAAACTATGTTTAGACATTATGTCAATTTTATCATAATCTATCATGTTGTTATAATTTTATTCTAAACAACAAAGCCATCTCTATTTTTTGTATACATTTTAAGGATACCTTGAAAATGTGTTTAGATACAAGATTTTTTTTTTATTATTTCTAATTTCATATAGTATTTTATTCATTTTTATCTGTTTTTCCTTTCTTTTTTATTTAAAATAAAGTCAGCAAGAATCTCTTTTAGGTAGTAATTTACGAAAAAAGCTGATAAAACTTGTATAAAACAGTACCACCTTGATAATATCTCTTTCAACAAAAAAGAAAAATCAATTGTGAGACATGTTTAATATAAACAAAAATATATTACACAGTGGGTGGTCGTCACACTTTTGAAGTGCGCACCATGACTTGGTTTAATAAATATGGAAAAATAAACAAACGAACGTACATACAACTTCTACAAACACAAAATCACACTCAAGTACACATACACAAGAACTTGCACACATAAAAAGGAAACGTGTTTTCATAAACGAATCAATTTACACTAAACAACACCATGTTAGTTAAACAAAACAACAACAACAACAAAAACAAAAAAAAACAGAAAAAGGTCGCGTGGGTGGATGAATCAAAATCAATTTTAAGAAGTGGTTCGGTATATCACGCTTGCATGCTTGTCAGTATGTTTCAGCAAGGATAATTATTTTCAAACAATGATAATAAGCATACATTAATAATAAGCATAATGACTAGCTGTGTAGTTTTTTATTTATTTTTTTGTTTACTTGTTCTTGTGCAATAATACCCATTGTTGGCTGTAAATTATTTATGATGTATGACAAGCGAAAAGTAGCTTGACTCGAGAAATATGAATGACGTGTAATAGATTTTACTGAAGAATTGATTTATGATAATTTATGTTTTCTTTGATGAGGTGGTAAACGTCAATCACACATGTTCGAGGGCACTTAGCCGAAGTTTTTAATTCCATATTTATATAAGTTGATTAAAATAGAAACTTCAACTGTTAGAATGTACTGAAAGAGTGAAACAAAATATTCTCAAATAGTTCTATTTGATTTACTATTTACGAGGTATAAAGCACTATTGCCATAGGTAGCGCAGGAGTTTTTAAGAAATTGACTTAAGTTTCAAAATGTATTCTGAAAAAAATGTATTACATAGCAGCTTGAAATTGTTTTTCTATACAATACATAAAACAATATTCTATGATACTTTGTCTTCTTTTTTTTATTAAAAATTCATCGCGCAAGGGCGCATGTCACACTTAGCGGACACGGACAAATTTGTGGTTGTTTTCGCTGGTAAAAGAAAAAACTGGAAATTGCGAGAGCTTTTTTTACTCGTGAAAACAACAACAAATTTGTTCGTGTCCGCTAAGTGTGACATGCGCCAAAGTGGCGTAAAAAAGGAACTGGTTTTCAAGAAGCATCCTTACTTATGCAGTTTGTCTTGATCACGCAAACAATTTAATGTAGTTTGTCTTGATCATTAAGCCAATCACTACAACATACTTTAGTTCTTGAAGGAGGGATGGAGTCAGAACAGTTGTAAAGAAGAATATATTTGCGAGCTTTTTTTATTACTTGCTTACAATCTGATTAAATCGAATATTTTCTTCACTGGAGCAGTCTTTCATGAGCGGAACATGACCTAGCCATCATAAAGTTCATCATTCCACCGTATTCGGTACTCGCCATTGATGCAGATTGATCCGTAGATCTTACGAAAGATCTTTCTCCCGAAGGCTTTTAAAGTCGTTTCATCTGAACTGCTTTAAGGGCTTCCGAAGCAGGAGGTCGTGTGTCAACCATGTTAACACACTTCGTACCATCCTATAACAAACAGCCGAGTGTTAATCACCGCTGTATCTTATATTCGTTTACTTTGAAAAAGCGTTTTATCGTGCAAACCTTGTTTGTATGTTATATGGAAGTCCCTGACTTGAAGAGGAATACCCGCAAAAATGATTGCAATCATCTATGAATCCTACAAGCGTGCTTATTGCCTTGTTCTACACAAAGTAAAAAACTCCGACGCTTTTGAAGAACGGCAAGGCGTTAGCCAGGAATGAATTCTATCGTCTATCTTATTCCTGGAAGTAATTACTGATGTTATGGTCTCCACCGTAGGTTCAGTGGAGATATACGGAATACATGGTGGAGTATGGATGATTTCTTATTGGGCTGTCGAAGGCGGCTTTGTAGTCGACACAAAGATGGTGAGTGTCGATTTGTTTTTCTTAGGTCTTCTCCATAATTTGTCGTAGCGTGAAGATCTGGTCAATGGTATATTTTTTAGGTCTGAAGCCACACTGCCTTTATATATTAAATAAGTGCTAATTATTTATTTTTGATTTTGTATTGTAATTTATTATAGTAGACACAAACTTCAAAAAAGTGATTTTGTATTGTAATTTATTATAGTAGATACAAACTTCAATAAATTCAAATTCATTTAATTCAATAAATGCCGTTTTTATAATTTAAAACAATATGCAATATATATTTAAAAATATATCTTACGTAAATGTATTTTTTAAATTTTGTTTTTTAGACAATATGGAGTTTTCTACATTCTCTATTTGAGCCCTGGAATGGTAACGTTTTTTCACGTATTTCGGTAACCTGGAATTGAAAGCAGTCCCATTCTTATGAGTTCCATATCTTGGTTACATCACCTGTTGGCAGGCCCGTAGCCATAGGGTTCAAAAGTATAAAATCAATCGATTCAAATATGACAAATCGAGAATATTTTTTAAATATTTTGAAAACAATTTTTCTAATGTTGAAAATGAATTTTTTTGAACCAAAATCTTACAATTTCCAATTAAAAATTAGAAAAAACAAATATCGAATTTATATTAAATGCGAATATAAAAAAGCACTCATATGAGTTTTTTAGCATAAAAAATTTTATTTTTTAAAAATGCCTTATTAAACTCCAAAAAAGGATATTTTTTTGCATTTTTTAAAACTCTTTAAGTAAAAAAACCGTTATAAAAAATATTTAAAAAAATTTGATTTGTTTTACAAACGCTCTGCAATCGTTGTAAACTCCTTTAAAAAAATTAATATTTAAATATATATATGAAAATAATTCTAGAAAAAATATATCTTTAAAAACTTACTAATGATGAAAAAATGTATAAGGCAAATATATTGTAATTAATTATTGTAATTTTAGTCAAATTCTTTCGACAAAGATTCTTTTAAGGAATTATTTACAATAACACATTTTGCAAAAACCAAAAGTATAGTAATAAAAATAGAATTTATATTCTTTAAAAGAAATTAAAAAATTTTAGGTAAAAATAAAAACTATGATTGCTTTTATCAGGCGCGTACCCAGAAATAAATTTGGGGGTCTTTTATTTTTTTATTTAGACTTATTTGAATTTTTTTTATATAAATTAATCTTCATATCATAATGTCTAATCTTCTTTTATTTTGGGATAGCGCATTTTAAATTTCTTCCGTGGTTACTTCCTTACCTCCGTAAACATTTAAAAGAGCTAACACATTCAGCCTTTCTTCTCCAGTTTTACTTCTCATGTATGTTTTCAGTCCTCAAAGCGACGAAAACAAGAGTTGGCTTGAAGCAACTGAAACCGGCAACGTTGCACCAATCTTCAGGAATCGGCTTATTGATGAATATATTATTACATCGTAAAATTTAAGGGATTCGATAAGCTTTACAGGTCGAGTTGTCAGATTCCATCAGTGCCTACAAATATGGGTTAAAGTTTTAAAATTCAACACAATGCCTTTAATATCAATGCATGTTTTTTGATACAAAATTTTAAAAATAATTTCAAGCAATGTTTTAAACACAATTTGTGTTAAAGAAATTTCCATTAAACAAAGTTCGTCAAAGTAGGAACATTTTTTTTTTTTTCAATATGTCGCCCATTTCATATTGAAGTGTAATAACAGGGAGTGCACTGTTAGTTTCTCCGATTGGCTGAAGTTTTCTTCTTAGATTGATTTATTGTTTAAAAAAAACAAATCCGTTAGCGTGAAACGTGAAATCATCATGAATTTTCATTAAAAATTCAAATAGCGTTGATATTTATTGTGAAAAGACTATAATGCATAGAGACTTAAAAATTTGTTTACGTAAATAATTGATGGGCTTATTGCAAGAACGTGATAAGCCACATGATCTAAAAAATAATTTTTTTTTTGTTGAAAACATTACTCAATGAATTTTCAACAACCACTGAAGAGATTTGAACAATTTTTTATTCATTTTCTAACCTATTTGTAAAAGTTTCCGCGTTCAATTCTATTTTTTCATTCAAATGTACATTTTTCAAAACTATAGAGTCGATCATTTCAAAATATTTTTATGTTTTTTGGATATTATGTTTTATGTTATTTTTATGTTCTGGAATAAGCCCTGCAATTATAATGAGAAACAATATTGCAAAGTATATTTTTTTTTTATTTTGAAGTGAATCTTCTTCTCGCTAGATGGCATAAACAAGTAGTCCTTTTCAGACGGCGTCAAGTTATTTTGGTCCCAATTTATTGGAAATAAAAATATCAAAGTGCATATATATAAGGTTACTTGTCGCTACAACCTTAACCCTTCGATGCCTGACAAGTTTTTAGTACGTCGTTGCCTGACAAGGTCCCCAGGGGCCTACTTTATAATTATTAAATTGCTGCTTATAATTATTAAATTTGCCGGACTCTTTACAGATAAAATTTGCCATTACAATTTTTTGTGTTTATGTGCTTGGTGTAGTGTTGTAGAATATGTGTAGTTATATATTTAGCCAGATGAAATAGAGAATATGCAAAGCATTTTTTGTATTTTTTTTGTATTTTTTTATTAAATTACTTGCTAAAACCCGGCGCGTTGCTGCCACGCTCCCTTGCATGTGTAAATTGAGATCGAATACTTAATTTCGATGCTGTGCAACCTATAAATCTAAAGTTGCTAGATATCCCAAATTTAGGTTGTATGGGAGGTGAAACGCCCATTATATGTGATCAATAAAACTGAATGTGTAAATTAAGGTAGAATACGGAATTCCGACGATGTGCGACCTATAACTCCAAAGCAATTCGATATCGCAAATTTGGGTAAAATAAAAGGTCCCTCGGCAAACGCCTGTAAAATTTAATCAACGAAATAGCATGTGTACATTTAGGTCAAATGTTACCAATGAAAGTGCATGTGTAAATTCGGATCGAATACTGAATTCCAACGCTGTGCGACCTATAATTCCAAAGCTATTCGATAGCACAAATCTGGTTTGTATGGGGGGATGCCAGTCCCCCTTTTCCTACGCCCATAAAATGTTATTAATGAAACTGCATGTATGAGTTGAGGTCGAATACTGAATTCTGACGCTGTGTTACCCATAACTGTAAAGCTATTCGATTTTGCATGTTTGGGTTGTACTTGTCCAACGCCATAAAATGTTTTCGGTAAAACTGCATGTGTAAATTTAGGTAGATTTTTTAATTTCAATGCTGTGCGACTTATAACTTCAAAGCTTTTCAATAGCACAAATTTTGGTTGTATGTGGAGAGGTGAAACTCCACCGTTTCCAACGCCCATAAAATGTTATTAACGAAACTGCATGCATAAATTGAAGTCGAATTCTGATGCTGTGTGACCTGTAACTCCAAAACTATTCCATATCGCAAATTTTGGTTGTATCGGAGGTTCCACTCCCCCTTGTTTAACTCCCATAAAATGTCATCAGTGGAACATCAGTGGAACGACATGTGTTAATTGTGGTTGAATATCGAATTTCGAGGCTGTGCGATCCATAACTCCAAAGCAATTTGATATCACGAATTTTTTATATATTTGTAAGCGATAAAAGGGGGTTTGGCAATTTTTCTTAAACCATCTCGTACTCGAAACAAATCCATTGCCAAAATTTTAGCTCGATCGGACCAGTAATTTCAATGTCGCTTTATCTTTTCTTAAAATTAGGCGTAGCTATAGTGGGACCACGCCCATTTGAGGTATAATTACCAATAGTTATCATACGAACTTAATTACCAAATTTTAGTTTAGTACGACAAAAACTGTCTTAAATATAGCATTTTTATTGATTTGTGGGCGGTAAAAGGGGGTGTAGCAAATTTTAAATATGCCTATATTGTTTGCGTAAGTGCAAACAATAAGTTGACAAAGTTTTATCGCAATCGGATGAACGGTATTGCAGCGCATAGCGAACGAACAAACAAACAAACAAACATTTATTTTTATATATTAGATATAAGAAGCATGGCCGTAGCTGGAATTTTTGAAAGCTGCTACCGGCCTAAGCCCCATTTTCGATTTCGGCACATATTTTTATTAGATTTTTGGCAATTGTTTTTGTAACACATGTACAAATGCATACATTTGGTTTAGCAGTTACTGCCTACATAAAACTATTTTAAATCACTATTTAAACAACAATCTTTAAAAATTTAATTTTTTTAGATTCATTATTGTTCAATTATTCTTCAATCTATATATATAAAATAGGATGTGTGTATGTATGTAACGTATGGACTCCAAAACGGCTGGGCCGATTTTGATGAAATTTTCAGGTAATGTTCATCTTGGTACGGTGGGTAACATAGGCTATATTTGGACCCCATAGGTGGCGCTGGGGTGGACTTATATCGAAAATTTGAATTTATGGACCAATTTAACTGAAATTCAGAATGTATGTTTGTTTGATCATAAAAAAATAATTTGTGTATAAATGGACACGGTAGGTGGCACTGGGGTGGACTTATTTCGAAAATTCGATGGCGTGAAAAATATATAAATACTTTTAATTTTATTTTATAACGAGGGGAGTAGCGAAGCACACCGGGTTCAGCTAGTAAATATATAATGGTTATAATACTACGCATCTACAGCGCTTAAGACCTAGTGCGCCAGAGTAAATTTAACTAAGCAGAGTAACATTGAACTCGATTTTTCTTAGAAAATACTTTTTCAAAACTGGCTACATTACTGCAAACAAACTAATCGACCAATTGAAATTTTTTTTTAATCTGTTTCTATTTTAATTCTACACACCTTTTACCAAAATGAGCGTCTTGGAAATTTTGTCTAGTTTTTACAAGCAAGAATATGGTCGAAAATAATGTCAATTTTTTCAACTTTTTTCCACGCTTCGTAATTTTCTTAATTTTCCATTTTTGTTAAAGATGTGCATTTAAGTCTTTTTTCGAAAGCATTTTATTTTTAGGCAATCTGCAGACGCTGATGATGTAAAACTTACAAGCAAATGAAATTTTTTGTGTATACAATAAAATTTTTTGGAAAACATCTTATAAAATATGCATTAATTTTAACTGCTTTGGCCTTAAATCTCCCTATATAATTATATGCTATAGCACATTTAAATTAAAATATTGGGGTTGGAATTAATTTTAAAGGTTTTTTTTCGGTTTTTGAGCATTTATTTAGAAACAACGGTACAATGTATATTATTCAAAGTATTGTCCATCGTTAGCTACAACATTTCCCCATCTTTCTGGCAGCATATGGATTCCGCGCCGGAAGAACGATTCGTCTTTTGAGGCAATCCACGAATCGACCCATTTTTTGGTATCCTCGTAAGAAGTGAAGCGCTGCTCAGCCAAGCCATGCGTCATCGATCTGAATAGGTGGTAGTCGGAAGGGGCTATGTCTGGGCTATAAGGCGGGTGGGGTAGCACATTCCAATTCAGCGCCTCCAACGTTTCCTTGACGGTTCTTGCAACATGTGGCCGTGCGTTGTCATGTTGAAAAACCACTTTGTCGTGTCTTTTGGCATATTCCGGCCGTTTAACCTTTAATGCTCGGCTCAATTGCATCAATTGTTGTTGGTAGCGTTCCCCAGTGATGGTTTCGTTAGGTTTTAGCAGCTCATAGTACACGACACCCTTCTGATCCCACCAAATACACAGCATAAGCTGGGCGCCATGAATATTCGGCTTGGCCCTCGATGTTGATGCATGGCCGGGTGGTCCCCACGATTTTTTTCGCTTAGGATTATCGTAATGGATCCACTTTTCATCGCCAGTGACAAAACGATGCAAAAAACTCTTCCTTTTATGCCGTTGAAGCAGTTGTTCGCACATGCAAAATCGCCGTTCAACGTCTCTCGGCTTCAACTGGTACGGCACCCAATTTCCTTGCTTTTGAATCATTCCCATGGTCTTCAAGCGTTTGCCGACCGTTGATAAGTCGACTCCCAATGATTCTGACAATTCTTGAAGGGTTTGACACGGGTCTTCATCGAGCAAAGCCTCCAATTCCTCATCTTCAAACTTTTTAGGCTGGCCCGGACGCTCTTTGTCTTCCGTATCAAAATCACCACTTTTAAACCGACGGAACCAGTACTCACAAGTAGAAATAGATGGAGATAGTCCCCGTAAGCCTCAGTAAGCGTGCGTTGTGCTTCAACCGCTTTTTTCTTCAAATGGAAGCACAAAAGTAAACCTTCCCGCAAATTGCGTTTTGTTGGAACGAAAGTCGACATGTTCACAGAGAAAAAAATATATGTTGTTTACACTTCAGTGGAATGACACATACTAAAAAATGAAGCTTAGACAATGTGCTTTGAAATGAATATAGTCACAGGTGTGCCCGATGCGATCTATTGATAGTTACGCCATCTCTTAGAAAACCTTTAAAACTAATTCCAACCCCAATAAAAAAGCCAATACATTTAAGTAAAAAATAAATACAAAACCCTTTCTATTTAGAGCTCAGCAAAATTATTCCTTCTTTGGATCAAAATACGATCTTTAAGTAATTAAAGCATTAATGGTGTTATCCTCTAACTTAGACCTCAATTTATTACATATTACACCTGCACCGCTCCGCTTCAATGCTTGTTAGTTCGGTCGATGATCGTTGAAACGGGGATAGTTGTGAGGGTTGTTTGAAAAATTTTAATAACCATTAAAAAAATTATTTTCAAATATCCCGGGATTCAAATCGAATAATCCCTGGATACTCGGGTCTTAAAAAAGATCGGGGTCCTGAGATTGACATCCCTAGTAAGATTATAAGGTGGATAGCTTCAGTAGTATATATTCTTTTTTTATTTTTTTTAAGGCATTATGTTGATTCGGAAGGTGGGTGATAGGTGTGGTAGAGGGTTGATAGAAAAAAAATCAAGTGAAACTTTTTATGTACAATGTTCTTAGAGTTGCACAAATCAGTATTAACATGTGATATTGAATCTGAGGCAAGTGGGATGAATTTACCACAGTCACATCAAGATACTAAGGGATTCTCTCCACAAAATATTTCTATTACCACCAACTACAAATTTTCGTCGTAAAGGATCCCGCAATAATTGTATGAAAAGTATGTGTCGGGCGAATTTATCATATTGAAGGATTAAGTAGATCTTATCATTCTGAGTAAAAGCCACTATGGGCATAAATCTCCAAATAAAAAAGGGGATGGCGAACTAAGTTTGGGGTTTTTATGAAGAAGTTAGGTCAAAAATTTGCAGTTCGAGGCCCCTCACCCCTTTTTTTTATTGCCTAAAATCTAATATATATATGTGCCGAAATCGAAAATGAGGCTTAAGCCGGTAGTAACTTTCAAATATTGCAGCTACGGCCATGATAAGAAGGTCTTTACTTCTTCTAGAAAGGGGCGTGTCTTCGCCCACTTTTAACATGAAGCTACTTCTTTTGATACCAAAACCATACGTACCAAATATAATCACCCTACGGCTACCATTGCCTGAGAAATGAGGATTTAAAGTTTTGTTTTGTATGGGCGTGGCACCTTCTCTTTGTCTAATCACAACTTTAAATAGCCTTTAACCTTCCCGGGACTTTTCTGAACATTTTGCAAAAAACCACATCAAAAATAAATCATACTTTTATAAATTTAGCTACAATTTTCCCCCGATACGGGGATCATAAGAGTTGAAAATGACAGCGTTTTTAAAAAGTTGCGCTAAATTTTTGCTATTGGGAAAAATTTAATAATTGTAGTTAAGGTTGTAGTTACAAGCACCCTTATTAGTATGCACTTTTTATTTTTTTTTCGATATCATGTTTTTGTTTCCGCTAAATTGGGACCAAAATATCTTGCCACCGGTTGAAAAGGACTATTTTTTTATGCCACCCACCGAGAAGAAGATGCATTTAAGAAACACAAAAAATTTAAATTGAAATATTGCTTTTTATATTAACAGCCCTATTCTGGCAGCTTAACTAAGCTTACCATATTAACAAAATAGTTAATATTAACAATTTGTTAAGGTTTCGTATTCTGCTGCAAATTTAAAAGCTCTTTGCCTAACAATTTTGTTAATGACAGAAAGAGTCTTAACAACGAATGAAATTTATGTGCTTAGATAGAAAATTGTTGTGCAAATAATAAAAAAATACAAATTATAATATAATATTGAGTTCAAATACATTAAACTGAAAAATGACAGAAAATAATTCTGTTTACTTATTTTAACACTTATTTTAAGTGTTGATAATGAAATCTTTCAGTAGCCGTGGCAAAATTTTCATGCGCTTGCAAAGCCACAAGCTTCACTCGAAGCATCTGTTCATGTCGCGCATCTCTTCTTTCAATAGGCATATCGATTATCACCATGCATGGTGAACTTTAAAAGCTTTTTAAGCTTTTATGTTGTAAATGATTTTTAAGAATTCTAACATTTACATAACATAACAATCAGCTTATTAAGAGCTCCTTAACTATTTCTTGTTAAGCTGACAACCAGAATAGGGCTGTAAGTGTATTCATTCTACTAACAAAAACTTCAATTTCCGAAAACTTCAATGCAATTGTAGTTGTTTTGGTTTTCCGGAGTTTGCTTAAATTTAGATGATGAAAAATAATCGTCGGAAATTTGCGAAGAAAAGATGTGTTTAGTAACCATACGCAAATCTGTGTAATGAGTCGTTGTTAATATGATAATGTCGATAATAAGAAGGGCATTCTGTCAAATCCCTCCTAAAAGCTGATGCAGTGTTTGCGAGCAAGAACCAAATTATCATAAGTTCTATTGCAGCCAACTCATATAATTTAGTTTTAATACTTTTTTGGTATTTTTTTTCCTATTAAAAGGCAGAAAGCACAAGTTTCTTAACAACTTTTTTAACGAAATGATGCAATGGCGATTTTAAGCTTGACAGATGCATTTGAAAAAAAAAAAAACAAAACATTTCAATAGGTCACTTACTTCATTTTGTCGGAAATTTCCGAATTCTGAAATTTCATCAATGAAGGGAAGGTTCTCCTGGATTTTTTTGAAAAAATCCATTTTTTTTTACATAAAATGAAAGTTACATATATGTAGAATGTTTGTGCCAAGGGATATTTCAATACGACGCGTATTTCTCGAGCTAGAGCGTGTCAAACGTACCCATGTCACGCGCGAGTTATGTATAACGTTAATTCTGAAGATAAAAATGATATCTTCATAAAAAAACTAAAGAACGAAATAGACCGGAAACTGTGTCGAAATTCATAAGAGTTCTTAAGAATTTCGACACCTTTTTAAATAATTCAAAATTAAGTTTTTATTTGTTTCCCAGACAAACGAAAATGCATGCTTGCATTTTCAGGTCGATTACCTGTCGCGATATTCAAGCATAAATATATACTTGTAGGCATGTATGTGTGTAAAACATGTGTAAATTGCACAGCTAGTATCAAATATTAAGATATGCAAACAGTTAGTCTGGTATTATTCGCGTAACAAAAAACAAGATAACTTCTCCGCTCTCCCGCTATTGAAAATAAAAGTTCAAACTCCAAAATTAAATAAATTTAGTTTTTTTTTAAAAAGGTTATCCTGAAACAGGATAACATAATTGGCACAGTCGGCAGGATCCTTAGAAAATTAAGGATCCAGTGATTCGAACAAATTCGTGCGTAAAAATCGAATAAGATTACGTGTTAAATAAATAACGGATTTATAAGAAATCGTTGTGAACATATAAAATCGCTAAAGATTAAAGTGTTTAAGAACAAACAGCGAATTTGCAAACAAAAAAAAAACTTTGTAGTTAAAACAAAAATAACTCAACTTAAATATTTCGAAAAAAATGGAGGCTTACAACAATGAACTAGCAGCAGAGCTGGAGTTGAGGAATCAGCAGCTGGAACAAATTAGAGAAGCATACCAGCAAATCCAGCAAAGAGACTATAGAGAAGAACGGGAACGGGTCTTAAAAGAAGTCCGTTATATGACAACATTTACAGGACAAGGAGAAGTTACAATTAATTCGTTTATAAGCTGCGTAGAATATTACCTTTCTCAACTAACTACTGAAGAATTAAAAAAGACTGTGGTACGAACAATTTTCTACGAAAAAATTCAAGGAGAAGCTAAGAACGTTATAATAAATTTACCGAGATGTGACAATTGGGAGGAAATAAAACAGGCACTAAAACTCCGATACAAACCGGACACCGAACCCCATGAGATATACAAAAGAATCACCAGGATTAGAATTAACACCATATGGACGACAATTCTGACAATATTGATACTGGCAGTACCAATTAACGGAAGACTGGAAATTCACGAAATTAAAGACGAAATTGGAGATACGGAAATTAAAATTAACAAACAGGATTTGGTTACCGAAACAAGTCTAATATTACACATAATATATCCTCATGAAATATTAATAACCCTAGATGACATAGAAACAAATATTGACTTATTAAAGACATCATATAAGACTTTATTAAAATCTGAACTTTTAAATCTAAGGAGTAAAGTTGAAACCATTATACCAAAAGACGTAAGAAAGAAACGAGGACTTGTTAACATGGTGGGCAGTATGTCCAAATGGTTATTCGGCACTATGGACGAAGAAGACAGACAAATTATTGAAAATCATTTAGGAATAACTGACGAAAATAACAGAAATTTGATAGATAATGTGAACGGACAAATTCGAGTAAATGATTACTTCAATAAGACCCTTCGACAATTTAAAGACGCTATAGAAGCTGACAGATTTCTTTTGACACAACAACTAAATGCTATAGATAGCCATTTAAGATTCAAATTATCAAAGAAAAGATTGAACATATTCAAGACAATTTAGCTTCAGCAAGACATGGTATATTACATCCAAACATTTTAACTAAAGAGGAAATCGATGAATACAAAATTGACTTTAACAAATTAAAATATATTAAACTAGGCGTAGCAACATTCAAAACCAATTCTCTCATTTTTGCAATAAAAATACCTAAAAAGTTTACTACAGTTCAACTTAAGTTACTTTTGCCAATACCTAATACGGAAAACAGAGAAATTGACTCTGAAAAAGAAATTGTATTTTTATTTAATGAAACGGTATATAAATATGAAGAATTAAAAACACTAACCGAATTAGAAATAAGTAAACATTGTACTTTCAGAGAAAATTGAAAACTTATTAAAAATAATCTAACTGAAATATTAGAGATAGATGAAGAAACTATTATTATAAAAAATGCTAGAAATATATTGTTAAATCAAACATGTGATGAAAGGCACATTGTAATACATGGAAACAACCTTATCCATTATAATAATTGTAAAATCAATATTCTTGATTATTATTTTTCGAATATAAAAACTTCCTTTGAAGAACGATTCTTTTATCCAAACAATAAGAAGAATGTAAACTTTACAAATAAAATTACTTTTGAAGAAATTATATTAGAAAACGAAGAAAACGTACAAAGTATCATAGAATTAAAACACCATAGCATATATGAAAAGAAATGTAACTTAATTTTAATATCTTTTATTGTAATAATGATACTTATACTGTTATCAATGGTTGTAAAATCTTATTATAATAGAATTCAGGAGAATTCTAATCTAAAGGGGGGAGAAGTTATGTATAACGTTAATTCTGAAGATAAAAATGATATCTTCATAAAAAAACTAAAGAACGAAATAGACCGGAAACTGTGTCGAAATTCATAAGAGTTCTTAAGAATTTCGACACCTTTTTAAATAATTCAAAATTAAGTTTTTATTTGTTTCCCAGACAAACGAAAATGCATGCTTGCATTTTCAGGTCGATTACCTGTCGCGATATTCAAGCATAAATATATACTTGTAGGCATGTATGTGTGTAAAACATGTGTACATTGCACAGCTAGTATCAAATATTAAGATATGCAAACAGTTAGTCTGGTATTATTCGCGTAACAAAAAACAAGATAACTTCTCCGCTCTCCCGCTATTGAAAATAAAAGTTCAAACTCCAAAATTAAATAAATGTAGTTTTTTTTTTAAAAAGGTTATCCTGAAACAGGAT
The DNA here is from genome assembly GCA_963920525.1 of Dichetophora obliterata. Lineage (NCBI taxonomy): Eukaryota > Metazoa > Arthropoda > Insecta > Diptera > Sciomyzidae > Dichetophora > Dichetophora obliterata. The sequence goes on along the minus strand of OY986438.1, from coordinate 130,568,982 downwards.
AACATAATTCGCGCGTACCAACTTTCTAAAAACTTTAAACGCGTTTTTCTCGGAACCATGTTTTCTAATCTAACGGACAGCACAGGGCTTGTTCTATTGATCCGATTTCCTTCATTCAAAGAATGTTTGAAAGTATATACTTTTTTGTACGCCTGGAACCTAACATTGGCATAAAAAATTGTTTATTTATAATTTTTAAACGAGATCTAAGTAAAAAAAAAAGCAAAAAAAGTCCATAAAATTGGTTTTTTTTACCAAACTTAATTGAAGTTAGGTTCCAGGCATATGAAATGTTATCAATTTTAATACATTTTATACATTTCTCATTTCAGTTCACTACCTGAGGCCCCACACTGTCCGCGGGAGGTCGATGTTTTGCGCGCAGAGGTCGACGAGATCCGCCATTTTCAAGCCGCCATTTTGAATTTTTCAAATATCTTTTTTTTTTTTTACTCGTCAATAAACCACGAATCAAAGTTCAAAAGCATAAGTTCATATGTCTTTTCATTTTCCCACAAACCATTCTCAAATTTGCTTGTTTTTCGGCCAAATCCAAAAAAATCCAGGAGAACCCTCCCTGAAGTGAATACTCCTATTATTAACGTTCAAAAATTTAAGTCTCTATGTATTATAGGCTTTTCGCAATATATGTTTATAATTGAGTCTTTTTGTTTTTTTTTTCTTTTTTTTAATATGTCATCTAAAGATCTTTGTCGTGACCGTAAACACACAACGGCTGCCATGTTGTGGTGAGAGTTTCTTTGGTGCTTATTAAAATTCGTTCATTTTGTGGGGGAGGTTAATCCCCAAAACCCCCTGCATACGCTCCTGGCTTTAATCAAAAAGAAGTAACCATAAATTAAGCCCACGCGATAAACCTCGAAACTTAAACCAAAATTAAATCAATTAAACAAGGTTATAATTTAGAGCTTTAGGTCAAGTAAGTTTGGAAAGAAGGCAACAACAGCAAAAACTCTGCATAAATTCAATCACACCTGAGACTAGATAGATCGTTTCGGAAGGAGCTAACCGTTCCATATTCAGTAGCCTTGAGTGATTCAGCTGTGACCAACCCACTGTTGAAGATTTGAGACATGTTTGAATAAACTCATCATAAAGATGAGTTAGTTAACTCATAAAGTTAACAGCAGGGGGTTCTTATTTAGGTCAAGTCTTATTAGACTTGTGTATGTACTAATTTGCTCTTCTCTCTTTTCACGATCCCCTTTTTGTAATTTTTTTATTATTTAAAGTTTTTGATGAAACACAACTCTTAGATAAGTTGCAAACTGAGGTGCTGTTTCAATTAAAGTCGATATCAAGTCAGTTTAATTAAAGTTGCAAGATACTTTATAAATATTAGGTATATCTCAAGAATGGTGTAGAATACAAAAAAGTTACAATAACAATTGGCCACAACACATATCGAGTGCTATGTGTCCTTAGTTTTAAAATAAGCACTCAAAAACTTATTTTACTCTTTTCATTCTTAATATATTACATTAAAGAAGTAAAAACTCGCATTTAGGGCTTATTTTGATTTATTCCTTAGGTCGCTCTTTCCTCGATAAAGAAAAACATATAATAATCTAATGCAACCTTGATTGTAATTTAAAAAAATAATTAAAGCCACATTCAAGTACTATATAAAATGTTATCAATTTGGAAGAAAAACTTCTTATTTCAAATACTGTATTGTCACCAATTTATTTTTGTAAATGAACCTTCCACCCCATTTAAAATCTTGAATACAAAAATCGAAATGGAAAATCATAGCCTGCCTCACATAAAAAAAAATTTACATCTTCAAAATTTAATTCAATTTACACTATACACCCTTAACAGTTTTTGGGCCTTTTCTAGAATCTGATAAGCTTTTGACTATTTTCGATAACTTTGTTTTAAATTAAGTTTACAAAACGTGTTAGTTGTCATGTTTCCAGATCATTTAATGTTAAAATCATTCTATTAATATAAAGCTACTCAATATAAGTGCAAAACGTTAAGTTTTTAAGCCAAAACAATGGCACTCTATAAGGCGTATCCTTGCAAACGGACTCATTCAGGCACCCACTGCTATTATTAAGCTTATATAAGTATAAGTGTATTTATAAAGTATGAGTGTGTATTTGTGATTTCGTTTTTTATTGCTTTCCATGCGTGTGAGCATTCAGCTACGTGTCCAGCATTTTAAGTACTGCATATTCTATTCGAAACTTTTAAATAACGTTTTTGGTACTGAATAAAAATACCAACAACAAAAATAATAAAAACCACCACAACAACAGAAAAGGTACCCGTTCAAATAAATGGAAATTTTCAATTTTCCTTCCGCCTTCCGAAAAACGTGCCATTTCTGTGGGTTTTGTTTTGTTGTATTTTCGCATTAACTCGCATTCCAATTCATAGTTATTCATATATTTTTAACTTTTTTTTCTGTCCTCTAAGATTTCTGCGTTTCTTTTGTTGACATCTATGGGATTTCTTATCATTTTTTATTTTTCTTTGTTGAATTTGATTTTATGAAAGCAACTAATGGAACAATTCTTTGAAGCCATTTGATCTTATTTATAATTATTGAGAAAGTTATTTTCGTAGCATTTCTTAGCATTGAAAAATTATTATTAGGATTTGTCAGAAAGAAATTTTGTAGTAAATATTAAATTTTCTAGCTAGAGAAAAATATTTTTCAATAAATTATTATCTTAAAATTAACAATTATTATCGGTTACTGCACTCTGTGACAGACCGTAATGGAATTTTAAGTTAACTTTTGAAAAATTGTTATTGTTATTTTATAAGCTCTTTTATATTTTCATGCTGTGATAAATTTTTAGAATTCTGCCTTTAACTGAAATTGAATTAAAACTCAACAAAAATCCCGTTATGTTTTTCGACAACTTCACATAGCGTGACAGCATTTATCACACTCGTGCATGAAATATGTGTTTATTGCATTAAATAACTATGGCACAAGTTCTACATTTTATATTCATCACATAATCAATAAATGAATCAGTCACGAAAAAGGTCAATTAAATTTATTTAGAACTTCATACATTTTTCATGTGTTGATTTCAAATACAATTTGAAAAAAATATCAAACAATAAAAACAAGTAAAACTTTTAAATGAATGAATTAAAGTTATTTTTTGTTATGCAAAACATGTTTCCAGCAATTGACTGAGTTTAACATCAACATTTAAAACTCATTTTGTTTAATAATATTTAAATAAAAATTGTAATCGTTATTAATATATTAAAAGTTATTTGTGTCAGTAATAAAATGGAAATTTTATTTCTCTTAATAATATCCTTTTAAACTTTTTAAAATGGATTGAAAGTTAATTCAAAATAGAAATTTTTCGTAAAACTTATTTTTAAACAATTTACAGCACAATGAATTATCAAAGTTTTAAGTTAGTTTCTTTTTATTAATTTGTTGAGTTTATATTGCAAACAGAATCGCCACACTTGTATGACAACCAACACAACCTATCGGAAGTATTGGGATTGTACAAAACTATATTATTACATTTTAATTTAATATGGTTATTTAAATATGATAAACAGGGAGAACTTTTTCGTAAATTTCTCCACTCAAAAAAAGTGTCCCCTCACCTAGAGGAGAAAGTCTAGCACACATAAAAAAATTCGAAGCACCACACAAACGTATGGTAAGATTTGGGGATGCTAATTTTTGAGTTTTTTCGATTCCGGGATTTTCGGGATCTGAAAATATAATCCAGGGATCCCGGGATCGTCCCAAAATTCAAGGATTTTATGTTTCGTAATTTTTTTGCCAAAAACTGTAACACATTCACTGCTATTCTATTATAGTACACATTTTGTATCACATTGATATACCAAAGAAGTACGATTTGTACCAATTCAAGACACATCTTTTACCAAAATGAGCGTACGAGAAGTACGATTTGTACCAATTCAAGAACAAAAAAAAAACATAAAATTTGACAATTACATATCCTCAGTAATTTATAACATTTTTTTTGTAACTCATGTACACATGCATATATTTGGTTTAGCAGTAACTGCCTACATAAAACTATTTTAAATCACTATTTAAACAACAATCTTTGAAAATTTAATTTTTTTAGATTCACTATTGTTCAATTATTCTTCAATAAATATATAATGGTTATAATACTACGCTTCTACAGCGCTTAAGACCTAGTGCGCCATAGTAAATTTAACTAAGCAGAGTAACTTTGAACTCGATTTTTCTTAGAAAATACTTTTTCAAAACTGGCTACACTACTGCAAACAAACTAATCAACCAATTGAAATATTTTTTTAATCTGTTTCTATTTTAATTCTACACACCTTTTACCAAAATGAGCGTCTTGGAAAATTTGTCTAGGTTTTACAAGCAACAATATGGTCGAAAATAATGTCAATTTTTGTCAACTTTTTTCCACGCTTCGTAATTTTCTTAATTTTCCATTTTGGTTAAAGATGTGCATTTAAGTCTTTTTTCGAAAGCATTTTATTTTTAGGCAATCTGCAGACGCTGATGATGTAAAACTTACAAGCAAATTAAATTTTTTGTGTATGCAATAAAATTTTTTGGAAAACATCTTATAAAATATGCATTAATTTTAACTGCTTTGGCCTTAAATCTCCCTATATAATTATATGCTATAGCACATTTATATTAAAATAAAAAAGCCAATTCATTTAAGTAAAAAATAAATACAACACCCTTTCTATTTAGAGCTCAGCAAAATTATTCCTTCTTTGGATCAAAATACGATCTTTAAGTAATTAAAGCATTAATGGTGTTATCCTCTAACTTAGACCTTAATTTATTACATATTACACCTGCATCGCTCCGCTTCAATGCTTGTTAGTTCGGTCGATGATCGTTGAAACGGGGATAGTTGTGAGGGTTGTTTGAAAAATTTTAATAACCATTAAAAAAAATTATTGTCAAATATCCCGGGATTCAAATCGAATAATCCCTGGATACTCGGGTCTTAAAAAAGATCGGGGTCCTGAGATTGACATCCCTAGTAAGATTATAAGGTGGATAGCTTCAGTAGTATATATTCTTTTTTATTTTTTTTAAGGCATTATGTTGATTCGGAAGGTTGGTGATAGGTGTGGTAGAGGGTTGATAGAAAAAAATCAAGTGAAACTTTTTATGTACAATGTTCTTAGAGTTGCACAAATCAGTATTAACATGTGATATTGAATCTGAGGCAAGTGGGATGAATTTACCACAGTCACATCAAGATATTAAGGGATTCTCTCCACAAAATATTTCTATTACCACCAACTACAAATTTTCGTCGTAAAGGATCCCGCAATAATTGTATGAAAATTATGTGTCGGGCGAATTTATCATATTGAAGGATTAAGTAGATCTTATCATTCTGACTAAAAGCCACTATGGGCATAAATCTCCAAATTCTTTAGCTTAGGTATGTTTGAGCATGATGACGGAATTGTTAAAGGTTATTATTGCACATGTAAAACGGATTCAAGGTTATTAACAAGGATCAAATTTTGATAACCTAAAAAACTGCAAAAAAAATTGCATAAAAATATTACAAAAATTACCTTAAAACTGCAGAAAATTACCTAAAAACTGACAAAAATGACCTAAAAAACGCAAACAATTAAATAAATAATAAACAAAAAAATAAAGCTTTAAAAATAAAACATTACTTAACTTAAAATTTATTTTAAATAATTTTTAAAAATAGCGTTACAGTACACTGCGTTCATAAACTATAGCACAATTTATTTATTTTAAGAAAACGTACTGTAGCATGTTGGATATTGAACCTCTGACTCTTATACTGAGAAATTTTGGGCTTAAATATGTTCTCTTTAAACTGACATTAGCTGCATTCCCGTGGTCATTGATCTAGAGCGCTGCTCTATTTTATTCACAAAACAAAAACAAAAATTAGAACCAGCGCGATTTCTACCTCTTTTTTTATCTTAAAATGTTGCCAAGTTTCAAGCATTTTGTATCAAAACGAATGTAGTTGGAAAATCTAGATAACTATTCATTTTCGTATTTTGACGTTTCACCGCACAATATGCGTTGTGGTATTGCTGTTTTCTTTTGTTATTGTTCTTAAAACAGCTGTTTTATTTGTGACAAATTGTTATAAAGTTAAACTAATGTTATTTCACTGAGATTTGATCTTATCTAGTGCCACGGGAATGCAGCTATTATCAAATGCTATACTCACTTTACTCTCTCCCCGAACCGTTAGCAATATCTCTAACACTGCATTTTTTCTGCCTAATAATCGTTCATTTAGTGTAGCACAAATAATTTAAAGACAATTTTTTTCAACAAAAACAACAAATTCGTATGATGTATACTACGAGTTTAATGTGTCATTAGCAGGGCTCGGATTTTGATGACCTAACATTACTAGCTTAAAATGTATTTTATATATTTTTTACGGTAACATAGTTTTACGGTATATTACAAGGTACATATTTAAGTTATTAAAATTGAAGGAACATCGATTGTGTGGAAAAATGTTTTTGTAAACAGAAAATCTTCTTTCTACTTCTGCACTGACGAAAAGAACATATTTAAAAGGCGATATGAGCTGTTCAGAGCACAAGTGGCGTAAGTCCATTTTTTAGGGAAATTGAGTTAAGTACGTATAAGTGAAGAGAAAAATGTACCCTATTTATGAGTACGGGCTAGAAACTCCTAGCTTACGTAATCTCTGAATAAAATACAACACTTTGTTATTGCTCTGACAAATACCATTATTTTTTCAGAGCACAAGTGGCGTAAGTCCATTTTTGGTAGTTTTGAGAAAATCGAACATTTAGAAAAATTCTTAAGATAAATTCCAAGTATGAAGAACTCAGTTTTGCTTATAAGCTTGGTCAAGAGCATAATTGGAGCTATCCATATCGTAAAATATAAACTAAATAATACACCAAAATAGTGCAGAATATTGCATATTAGTAAAAACATTTGGATTTGCGCCACTGAAAATTATTTTAAATTTCTCGTTTCCGCTGTAGGAATTTAAAAGGAGATTTTTCAAGAATTTTTTGATGAGGAATGGCAGCATTTTTGCCTTGAAGTTGAACAAAACTACCCTTAGCGAGTATCTTCATTATTAAGGGAGATATAAAATGAATGGACTTACGCCACTTATCCTCTGAAAATTTTTTAAAATTTCTCCTTTCCGCTGTAAGCATGCAGTGGAAAATATTTTTAAGAATTTTTTGATAAGGAATAACAGCATTTTTACATAGAAGTTGGACAAAACTACCCATAAGCGAGTATCTTCATTATTAAGGAAGATATAAAATGATTGGACTTACGCCACTTGTCCTCTGAAATTTTTTAAAAATTCTTCCTTTCCGCTGTAAAAATGTAATGGAAAATATTTTTTAGAATTTTTTGACAAGGAATGACAGTATTTTTACATAGAAGTGCGACAAAACCATCCCTTAGCGATTGTTTTCATTATAAAGGGAGTTTTGATATAAACCTTTTCGAAAATTTACCAATGCTCCAAATAACGACAACGATAAAAAAAGATAACGATAACGATGATAACTTCTATTTGCAAAGATTTTTTATTACATCTTTGAATATATTAATAAATATTACATATTATTACATCCCTACTAAATAGAAACAACTGTGTTTAATTTCAACTGTGAAACTTTCATAAGAATAAATGCATTCTGGCCTCCTCAATTATTCAAAAAATCACAAACGGATGCTAAAATCGCACTTCTGAAACTAAATTTAGTCAATCCTTACCAAAAAAATTCTTAAAAATATTGTCTATTATATTTTTACAGCGGAAAGGAGAAATTTTAAAGAATTTTCAGAGGACAAGTGGCGTAAGTCCATTCATTTTATATCTCCCTTAATAATGGAGATAATCGCTAAGGGGTAGTTTTGTCCAATTTCTATGTAAAAATTATGTCATTCCTCATCAAAAAATTCTTAAAAATATTGTCCATTACATTTTTACAGCGGAAAGGAGAAATTTTTAAAAATTTTCAGAGGACAAGTGGCGTAAGTCCATTCATTTTATATCTTCCTTAATAATGAAGATAATCGCTAATGGGTAGTTTTGTCCAACTTCTATGTAAAAATGCTGTTATTCCTCATCAAAAAATTCTTAAAAATATTGTCCATTACATTTTGACAGCGGAAAGGAAGAATTTTAAAGAATTTTCAGAGGACAAGTGGCGTATGTCCATTCATTTTATATCTCCCTTAATAATGAAGATAATCGCTAATGGGTAGTTTTGTCCAACTTCTATGTAAAAATGCTGTTATTCCTTATCAAAAAATTCTTAAAAATATTGTCCATTACATTTTTACAGCGGAATGGAGAAATTTTAAAAAAAAATTCAGAGGACAAGTGGCGTAAGTCCATTCATTTTATATCTCCCTTAATAATGGAGATAATCACTAAGGGGTGGTTTTGTCCGACTTGTAGGTTAAAATGCTGCCACTTTACATCAAAAAATTCTTAAAAATATTGTCCATTACATTTTTACAGCGGAAAAGAGGAATTTTAAAAAAGTTTCAGAGGACAAGTGGCGTAAGTCCAATCATTTTATATCTCCCTTAATAATGAAGATAATCGCTAATGGGTAGTTTTGTCCAATTTCTATGTAAAAATTATGTCATTCCTCATCAAAAAAAACTTAAAAATATTTTCCATTACATTTTTACAGCGGAAAGGAGAAATTTTAAAAAATGTTTAGAGGACAAATGGCGTAAGTCCATTCATTTTATATCTCCCTTAATAATGGAGATAATCGCTAAGGGGTGGTTTTGTCCGACTTGTAGGTAAAAATACTGCCACTTCACATCAAAAAATTCTTAAAAATATTGTCCATTACATTTTTAGAGCGGAAAGGAGGAATTTTACAAAATTTTCAGAGGAGAGTGGCGTAAGTCCATTCATTTTATATCTCCCTTAAAAATGGAGATAATCGCTAAGGGGTGGTTTTGTCCAACTTCTAGGTAAAAATGCGGCCATTCCTTATCAAAAAATTCTTGAAAAATATCTTCTATTAGATTTCTACAGCGGAAACAAGAAATTAAAAAATTTTCAGTGGCGCAAGTCCACATGTTTCTACTAATATGCAATATTCTGCATCATTTTTGTGTACTATTTAGTTTATTTTGTACGATATGGATAGATACATTTATGCTCTTGACCTAGCTTATAAGCAAAACTGAGTTCTTTATACTTGGAATTTATTATAAGAATTTTTCTAAATGTTCAATTTTCTCAAAAACTACCAAAAATGGACTTACGCCACTTGTGCTCTGAACAGCTCATATGTCATCGGATGTATGTTTCTCTTCTGATTTCATAGTATTATTGGTATTAGTATTTTTCCCCTCTAATATTTCAGCAATAGAGCATAAAAATAGAGTTAATAAAAACTATTATATCCTGAGTCTTTACTCTTTCGTCAGTTTCGTCAGTTAAAATAACACTAAAATTACCTAGAAAACCGAAAAATGCTCTTAGAATTAAAAATGTCCAAAAATGACAAGAAAATAACTAAAAAATCGCTATAACTGACCAAAAAATAATATGAAAACTAAAAACCGATAAAAAACGATGAAAAATAACGAAAAAATTACCTTAAAACTTTTCACATTTGGAATTTAAGAAGCATAAAAGGACGTTCTAAATAAGCAGGAAATGTCTTAAAAGCAGCAGAAAAAAGATGTCATGTCATCGAAATCCTAGCCCTGGTCATTGGTATGTAAAACGTCTCATGGAAAGGTTTTGGATGAATTCGAGAAAGGTGAAATTATTGGTTTAAATGAAACAGGTGCATCAATTGCCAAAATCGCTGACAAAATATGCCGTAGCAGAAAAGTACTTTACAATTTGTTATCGAATATTAAAAAGTAATTAAAAAAATAAGTCTGGAGGCCGAAAATTTAATTTATCAGAGCGAGAGCAGCGAACAATATTAAAAGAAGCGAGCATCAGTAGTGAGGGCTGCACCCAACTTGCAGCTTGTGTTCCAACAAAAGTTTGCAAAACAACGATTTGAAATGTGCTCAAGCGCTCCAAATTAATTTGCAGGTAAAAATTGAAGCCTATAACCACGCGTCCTTAAGCGTCATAAGAATGAACAAGCCCAAAATTTCTCAGTATAAGAGTCAGAGGTTGAATATCCAATATATATAATAAGTTGGGGATTTGTCGAAGCAGACCACAATGGGTCCCTTTTCGTCCCCTATTGGACAAAGGGTACTACTGCTCGGAGTACTCGTACGTGAGCATGCTCCTTGTGTAAGCATCCTTTGTCACCTCAAGCATATCCTTATAGGTTAGTTGACCAATCTCGGCTTCGCCAAGAAATGGGCGTCCCAGAGTGGTCAATCTTATGCTTGCCAGCGCCGGACACTGGCACAGAATGTGTGCTGCTGTTTCCGGCTCCTCTAGGCATAACCTACACGCATCGTCCTCGGTCAGAGTCATCTTCCCGAGATGGTACATGAAGGGACCGTGTCCTGTGACCAGTGCAGTAAGCCAGCTTAAAGTCCTTCGATTGTATCGGATAACTTTTGCTACCTCACTACGAGACCACTTCACGGCCGCCTTTGATTGCCTGCAATTATCAGCTCCTTCCCACCTTTTTTTTCTTCGAGGTCTATAAAGAAAGCTTATCCTTTTTCGAGAGGTAATGTTTTTGATTGAAAGAACTCTATGCTAAAGGAATATGTTTGAAAATTTGCATTTTTACATTCTTTTAGTATGAACAAAAACGAAAAAAAAATACTTTAAAATTTCACTAAAATTACCAGAAAACCAAAAAATGCTCTAAAAATTAAAAATGTCTAAAAATGACAATAAAATAGCTTAAAAATTGCTATAAATTACCAGAAAATGCCCTAAATAACCAGGAAATATCTTAGAAGCAGCAGAAAAAATATTAAATATCCATAAACATCCTTATTGAATTCAGTAGTTGACGCAGCTCACAGGCACTCCACAAAAACATTTAAATCATCTTGGAGTTCTGAACTCTAAATTTTTTTCTATGCAATAACGTTTTAAGCAATTTGCATATCTATATCCCGAGAAACAGTTTCATATTTTGTGTCAATAAATTATCTGATATATGTCCGGTTCCCGTGTCGGTAAATATCCGAACTCTGCACTGAAAGAATTGCTAGTTCTGGAACACCTTGGGCAGGCACAATGTATGAACGAAGACCTATTTGGGCACTCTACAGTTTATTGTGTTCGAATATAGTCGGTCATTTTTGACCACTTTATTGACATAATACAGACTTACTACGGTACTATTTCAGGTCACTTTCAAGGTACTTGTTGGGTATGTTTCGGGTACATTATAGTTAAGACTTAGGCCAGTTTCGATACATATCAGCTACTTTATTTACACAATATATCAATTTTTTTCTCGGGTCCTGTTCTTTGAATCTCGTTTGCAATAGGCTTAAAATCAATGAGCGATTAATTTTTGTTTATAAACTTCGCAGTTTTTCGTTACTACTCGTAGCTTTTAAAAATAAAATTGAGTCGGTTACTATGAACTCTTGTGCCTAAGTAGTTTGGTACGGATACAAATTGTTTCTCGGGTATATAATTATTTCTTATAACATAAAAAAAAAATAAATAAACAAGAACAAAAACCCTTCTCGTGCACGTCGTTTATACTGGGTGATGCTTCTAGTCCAGAAATACATTCACACACTAACACACACACAACAAAAGGTACATATAATAATTGATGTCATACAACTATTCCTACCACATATCTCTGGCATTCAAGCATACCTATGTAGCTCAAACATACCTAAACTAAAGAATTTAGAGCTTTGTGTCCACTGTGATTTTTAATCAGGATGACAAGATCTACTAAATTCTGAAATGTGAGCAAATTCGACCAAAACCCAATTTCCATACATTTAGTTCGGGGTCCTTAAAATAGAAATTAAAATTTTGAATAGAAATAAGGAAAAAATGTAAAATGTATAACCAAGACGCATAAGGATTCGAACCCGGCACCCCTGGGTAAAATTTAAGAGCGCTACCACGAGACTATACGAGGCCTCCTAGAAGAAGATAAAAACTCCATTTTCGTAAATATCTTCACCCCAGCGCCACCTACCAGGTCCAAATTTCTTTAAACACTGCTTTTTTATTTAACCCATTAACCGCCGGCACAAGATTCTGTCGGCCGATTTCGATGATTTTTTCAGGAATTGCTTATTTTGCTCCCTAGATCACAGTTTCTAAGTTAAAAAAAAAAACAAAATTCTTGATTCCCGGAAAAAGGGCTGTCGGATGTCTTTTTAAAATAACTAAATTTAATAGACATTTATTTTTAAAAATTTAATAAATAAATTTGATCACTTACTGAAATAAACAGAATTTGCATTTTTTATTGAATTAATTTAACAGAATTAATTTTAAAAAAGAAATCAGCAAAATTGAACCATTGGTTTAAGAGCTCAAAAAATGCAGACTTGATTTTCTCGAAACAAAGTTTTTTCTCTTACGCCCTTTTGCAACCTCATGTATCACTTAAATAAACAAAAATAAAACAGGTTATTATTTGTACGAAAAGCAATTAATTTTTACCTGAACAGAGACTAAACAAATTGTATTGGAGCTGTTTTCATATCAGTCCAACGTTTTTTTAAAGCAATATCATTTCTCTTAAGTATTTAAAAAGTTGAAAGATCACTTGAAATGGAGCTTTTATTTTTTGTACTTAAAGTTTGATCTTCTAGCATTACATAATTTCAGTCATAATTTCCTTATTAACAGCTTTGTTAAAGTTTGCTACGCTGTTAAAAAAATATTAAAAAAAAGGTAATTTTTTCATAAATTTCAAACATACCTCACACCCTCAAGAAATTCAAAGGTTTATTAGCTGCATTGAAACTCAATATTAAGAATTTGTTTCTCTCAAATTTCAAGGCAAAAACTCAATGCGTTGATTTTTGAGAGCTATTTAAAGCAACGCCGCACAGTGGGGCGTCCCCATACAAAGGGTTGGACATCGCATATTGCTTTAAATAATAGATTATAACATCGAAACTATTTAATATATTTCTATTAAATTTTGAGTGTGTCATTTTACAAATATTGTTACTGTAATCTTTTACCCTATTTGAGCCTACCTTGTCTATGAGACCCAAAAAAATTAAGGTAGACAAAATCCTTTTTTAATGTTTAGCGATATTGTGCTACTTTATTCTACCACAAAATTGCATTTTAATCAAAATTTAATCAGCTTATAATATTTAAAAAGGTATCACATAACAGTATACTACCTATATTAAAAAAAATTAAATGTTTTATTCAGAGTTGTTTAAAATTATATGTGAATACAACAAATTCTAGTATATGCTTAATTTTACAGATCATAGCTTATCTTTTCATTTTCCTCATCAAAAAAATCTATTGCTGCAAACAGAAAGGTTTATGTACTGGATCCGAATTAAGGAGAAAAGCATGCAAAAAATATGTGATGCAATCATTTCTTCAAAATTTCATTTTGTTGAACCAAAATAATTAGTGATTGGCCTCTTGCCCATTCACGGATAACTGACCTTTTATATGTTATGCACTGAAACACGCATTTAGTACCAATTATATAATTCTAGGTATAATTTTGCTGTGTCTAAACAATAATCTTTGAATTTTGAGATATTTATTTTAATACAAGATGCTATGACCTGAAAAGTAAATAAACTTATTCATATCAAGTAAGAAAAAAATTAATATAAAAGTATATTTAAATTTGATAACCTATAAACAACATTATGTTATTGTAATATAACATAAAATCTTTTAATTTAATTTTGGTCTTCAAAAAAATTTGAAAGCAGTATATCCGTCATGACTTTTGCGAGAGTCTTTCAGTACCACGTCTATTGCATAATATTTAAGTATATAGTAAGCCCATTACCTAAACTGTATCAGTTTGAGTAACTTTTTCCACCAGGATTCTTGACTAATTTTGTCGTGTGTTAGTGACTACGATTCATTTTAATTGAATGATGTTTCAATTAGTTTTGTTAAATGCTAAAAAAAAAATAACAGAGGCATACTATTTCGATGGCGAAATTCTCAGAAGGCGCTAGGTGGCGAGCGGTAAAAATTATTTCAATGTATATCTTATTGTCTTAGTTGTAATACGAGGTAGTTTGATATTAGCCAATCCTGGTCAGTGTCTTATTTATCAAATTTATTGAATCTCTTTTCTATTTTTTTTAATTCTTAATCGCGGTAACGGGATAACAAAAACCATGCCAAAATACTTGGTTTGAAAGTTCGGAGTATGCTCTTTAATAAAATAGTAAATATTTTTAAACAACCAATTTAACAAAATAAAATAGGGCTTTAGAAAAAGCCCGTTTAAACAATATATAGTGTAAATTTTGGCCAAATCTGTTTAATAATTAAAAATAAAAATTTTCGAAAAACTTGACTCCGGCGCCACCTAGGTGGATCTGACATATACGAAAGCAATCAGGAGCACCACACAAATATATATTGTGAAAATAAGGTGGATAGCTGCAGTGTTTCAGCCGTGATTATCATATGCACCAACATTTTTATACAGGGTATCCTGTGTAAGTGTACGAACATTTACCGAGGCGAAAGAGGAGATTGAGTTAAGCAAAAAATCGTATCAGAGGGGGGTCTATTTTGACACTCTTTGGAGTTACGGGATTTCAGGACTTTGATTTGTTTCTAGCAGCAAAACTAACTCACGGAAAACTTATTTGAGAGACAATAAAAAATAATTCGAACGGTGTAACAATGAACCCACCTACGTATCCATTTCCAAGCTGCACCTCGTGTGAAGATGAAATTAATCCATTGAAACTACAAAATGTTCACATTGAGCGCAATTTTCTTTGAGTTTTGCGAAATAAATCAATTTTTTTTTTTTGCATAAAATTTGAAATTTATTTAATTTTATTTCTAACGTCATCAAAATCATAAGCATATTTTTAAAGTAATTAGTTGCAGTTCGAAAATTTCACTTCGAACAGTTCTAATAATTTTTCTTTTTTTTTTAACAAAATACAATTACGTAGATGAGAAAATCATTATGTTTTCAGCTTAGTGAAATTTCGTAAAAAATTTCTGGAATTTTATATGAAAAATATTACATCAAAATTGATAAATGCATTTAAATAATGAAGAAAAATTAAAAGAAAGAAAGCTGTTTCTTACGTTATTTAAAAACAAAAATCATACCAGAAACCTGCATTCAAAATTCATCTAGAATTGATTTTTGTACGTCTTGCAACTTTTCCACCGATTCTCTTTGTATTTTTTGCAAGTGCAACATAAGCTCTAAACCTTTTTAACATTTCTCAATATATAATTTGAATTTATAGCATGTACGAACAATGCAGTTATAATTAAGATAGACAGTCAATTTCGAGTGCGTGTAATCAAAATAGTTAACTACAAAATAACTTGTAAATCAAATCAGTTTCTTCAAAAGTTTCACTGAGTTTCGTTGTTGCAGAAAACTTGCATGTAACTCAAACACACGTTCTGTACACGAGCTACTACAACTAAAAGCGAGAACTTCAAAACTTTATAAATCATGCAAGTATTTCACTTACTCGTCGCTAGGCGGCGCTTTTAATATTATAATTTATTTATCAAAGTAGGTAACTACTATAGTTTATTACTTCTTGTTGTTGCTGTTTACAAAGAAATCGAGGAACAAAAATTCATCAGACTGCACTTTATGTGTGCAGCAAGCACCTGGTAATGCCTACAAATTTCCGACGCTGACAAACAAACAACTACAATAGCAGCAGGTGGAAGTTGTAGTGGGCGGTAGAAGTGAAATTCTTGCATGCGGTTTTCTTGGTATCTACGAAGTTTGCAATATGCGAAAAATTATTGCTGGCACAATAAATAAGAAAGCAGCATGAAGTCAGAAGAGAATAATTATAATCGATTACATATTGATTACTGTGTACGGTAAGGCAGGCCACACACAAGCAAAGTGTATACATCCTGATGTGAATACCGAACATTGATATTCAATCTCATTTGTGTAGGTAAACAATGAGTTAGGGAGTGTGCGTTTGTTTGTAACATTGTGCTATGACCTCTGACAATGTATTAAATATTGCTCCAGGTTTCGCATACTTGGCCTCATTGAAGAAATAAGTTGGGTAAGGAAATATCATGAAAAAACATTAGAAGAATACATTTTTCTTTAAGTGCAATAATTTTTAAGTGTACGTGTATTAAAGCTGATTTAAATTTACAAATACAAGATAGTTACATAAATGAAGTATAAGTTCTAAGAAAACAAATACTTTTACAATTTTTTTTTTTAACCGTTGCCGTTATGTAAAAAATTAATGATGGCACAATTTAATTACAATTTATTTTTATTTAAAAAAAAATATTTTTTTAGAATTATACTTGAGCTTATTGTCAAACATGTGCATGAAACAACAGGTTGCACCAACAACAAGTTCTTTGCGGAACAAACCACCTTTACAATACTTTGCAAAAAATAAAGTTTCGAAGTAGATAGCCATTATTTTTAATCCAATAGACCAAATAAAATAAAAAAATAATTTTGTATTATTAATTTTAAAAAACGTATTTTTTAAAAATACTCAGTTTATAGGTTAATATAGTTTTCATTTATCCATCCATTCTAGAATTTCCTTCAAAGTTATTAATGCAGAGAGAAAAAATGTCACGAAGCATTTTTTGTTTAATGAAGTCGATTATTAATTTTAATACATTGTAAGTGAAAACCTTTTTAATTAAAAAAAATCACTTAACTTACAAAATATGTTAAAATATGAAATAAGTCACAAATTTTTACACAAGTATTTTATTTTCAAAAAAATTTAAAAAAATTATAATAATAATTTTAATAAAATTTCTATCAATATTTAAAATAATTATCAAAAACTTTTATTTTGAACAATTTCAGCTTAGAGAAACAAATATTTAGTATACTTAATATTGATATAGCGATATTCGCACAGTGAATTCAAAAAATTTGCGTGCATAAAAATTTTTAGTATTGTTATTTTTTAATCGCTTAAAAATAAAAAAAAATAATTAAAATAATAATTTAATTTAAAAATTGCATACACTTAAGAGGTTTTAAGATTTTTGGTAGAGCAAAATAAGTTTCTTAATAAATAAATTTTTTGTTGACCCTTTTTCGGCATCAACAATTACTTTTAGAGCAATTTCTGCTTTTATTATTAGTGTTATTATTCTACTTAGTCAATGAAGCAGTTTGTATTGTTTTTCAAAGAACATTGTTTCCAGATCCGTTCTCTAATAAGTTCCATATATGACGCGCTCAGAGCAAAAAGGAAACGTACCAGTAAAACACTTGTACTGGTACGTTTCCTTTTTGATATGAGCGCGTCATATGATCAATTGAATTAGTGTCTGGTGATTGTGGGGTCGAGTGCATCCACTTAAATTGTGTATGAGCCGTTCGTGGACAAAATACGAAGTCTGTTTAGGGCCGTTCTTACTGAAAATAAAATTACTGCTATATTGACAGAGTTGGTGGCCTTGATAGTCTAGTGGTAGCGTGCTTGACTGTCACTCAAGGGTCGCGAATTCGAATCCTGGTCGGGCCATTGTCCTACGCTATAACCTTTCTTTCCTTATTTCCCTGTTATCTACTTTTTCTAAAGTTTTTGAGAAAGGTATAAAATCCAGAATGCTTTCCTTTTTAGATAAAAATAAATTTTTTTCTGATTGTCAATTTGGTTTCAGAAGTGGTAAGTCTACCGAGGATGCACTCTTACAATTAACAGGTGAATTATACAATAGCTTTAATGCATCGCAAATTCCAGCGTGTTTATTCATTGACATCACTAAGGCTTTTGATATGGTGGATCATACATTACTACTACATAAACTCTTCAAAGCTACACTTGTACTGGTACGTTTCCTTTTTGATATGAGCGCGTCATATGATCAATTGAATTAGTGTCTGGTGATTGTGGGGTCGAGTGCATCCACTTAAATTGTGTATGAGCCGTTCGTGGACAAAATACGAAGTCTGTTTAGGGCCGTTCTTACTGAAAATAAAATTACTGCTATATTGACAGAGTTGGTGGCCTTGATAGTCTAGTGGTAGCGTGCTTGACTGTCACTCAAGGGTCGCGAATTCGAATCCTGGTCGGGCCATTGTCCTACGCTATAACCTTTCTTTCCTTATTTCCCTGTTATCTACTTTTTCTAAAGTTTTTGAGAAAGGTATAAAATCCAGAATGCTTTCCTTTTTAGATAAAAATAAATTTTTTTCTGATTGTCAATTTGGTTTCAGAAGTGGTAAGTCTACCGAGGATGCACTCTTACAATTAACAGGTGAATTATACAATAGCTTTAATGCATCGCAAATTCCAGCGTGTTTATTCATTGACATCACTAAGGCTTTTGATATGGTGGATCATACATTACTACTACATAAACTCTTCAAAGCAGGCTTTAGAGGTTATATTTATGACTGGTTTGTTTCCTATTTAAAAAATAGAAAACAAATAGTAAGAATCAAGGGTTGTTTTAGCTCTGAGAACTGTATGAACATAGGTGTTCCCCAAGGTTCTGTTTTAGGTCCCATTTTGTTTCTGATATATGTCAATGCCCTATTTATTCAACCTTTTGTAAGGTAAAATAACTGCTTTTGCTGATGACACAGCTTTTGCCTACTCTAGTACTAATTTTATTGACCTATTTTCAGACGTTAATAACGATCTAGACATTTTGAGGCGATGGTTTAGTGAACATAAACTTTTAATAAGTAATAAAACTAAATTTATGGTTTTTAATATAATAGGTCCAGTATGTGATAGCTTGCCTCTGTTTTATCACTTGCCGAGCTGTCTAGGGTACTGCTTAACTGTTTCTGATATTACTTTTAACGATAAAGTCGATTGTTGCGAAAATTGCTTTAAGATTGATAATGTTGACAATTTTAAATATTTAGGGATTATATTGGATCACAAGCTAAGTTGGAACAATCATACACGCCATTTAAAAAAATATTCGAATAATGTAGTGAGGCAAATCTATCATCTAAGTCTCTACTGCAACCAGGCCATTTTAAAAGTAGTTTACGATAGCTTGCTTAAATCTAAACTACAATACGGTTTGTCTTGCTGGGGCGGAGCTTATTCAAACAAAATAGAACCTTTAGTTATTAAGCAAAAACATGCAATTAGAATTATATGCAAAGTCAATCGAAGAACTCCAAGTTTCACTATGTTCAAATCACTAAAAATTCTCCCATTGAGGCATCTGTACTGCTACAAAGTACTTAAAGTATTTTTTGAAAAATCTGGTTTCTATTCTGTAAGATATAATGAAAACTACGACTTAAGAGTAAACACTGCTAATTTTGCAACTATTCCTACCATTTATAAAACACACTTCTCACGCTTTTACTATGTTACTGCACCTAGATTATATAATATGCTTCCAGAAAATCTCAGATGCGAAAGAGCGAAAACAGTTTTCCTTAATAAAGTAAAGCATTGGCTTTTCTGTTGTGATTATTCTTCTATAGATAATGTATTTTATCCATTGGTCTAGCTCGAATATTGTTGAATATTGCATTACATGTATATTTTTTTTCTCTTAATTTTATTTTATTGCATTGCATTAAGAATATTGAATATTGCAATGGCTTGAATTTTGCATTAAATTTACCTTATATAAGATCGTTTTCATTTCTTATCTTTTTATTTTTTATTGTTTATTACTACTCCCTTCTGGAATAAAATTTAATTTACTATACTCAAGTGTATCCTATTATTACTTGTATTGATTTTAATTTACTTTCCCGTCGATATTCTAAATTAAATATGAATTCAATGATAATTACACTCGCCTCTTGTCAACTCGACAACAGAGTGTTCTAAACTGTTTCATAAATTTATAAGTATTTTATTTAACATTTGTAATAAGATTTAAGAAATTATGAAATAAAGATTTAAAAAAAAAAAAAAAAAAAATCTATGAAACTTTAAAACACATCTATTTACTACGAAGAGTTGTAGTTGGTGGTGGTAGGAAAAGTTGGTCTAGTTTTTGTTATGCTTAAAATTCTGAGACTTCCATAACGCAGTTATATATCTACTTACAGCTAGTATATGATGTAAGCAAGGATAAAAAATTAAAATAGTTTTAATCTTATAGAGATTTCAAATCTAGAAATAGGCTCTTTTGCGCAGTCACTGAAGAAATAAGCCTTTTGGATTAGATTTTTAAGCTTGTAATTAAATGAACAAAGCAATAAAATATTCATAAGAAGTTTCATAGAAATAATTAACTAACTGAATATGTAACTGCCCTATAATGGGCTAAATGCGTTCATATTCTTATTCTGTTTCACATTGTGATGATAAAGATTCACTGAGGACTTTCATTCATCAGTCCCCTAGCTCAAATAGAACTTATAATTGAGTCTTTAGAAAAAAATTAATAGGCTACTTGGATTAAATATTTTACAAAAACCAGAAGCTTGTATGGATATTAGTCCCTTTTGTTAAAAATAAAATATCTTCAAAAGCAATTTTAATTTGCAAATATTTTATTTTGAACAGAAACATAAACTTTGATGCATAAAATATACCAAAAATTTACGATTTTCTTAATTTTTTTATTTGTGCAAATGATGCGATTTAATATTTGAAACGTTTACAAAAATGTTAAATGGGACCTTTTAAAGAGACACTTTTCATTTAATATCACTTATTTCTACAGCTTCTTCCACATTAAGAACATCCTGCAAAAAAGTTTCACTTGATTACTCCTTTTTTCCATTTTGTGGTATCACATGGGACCAATAATATAGTCTTAGTGGGCTGGTCTAAATGCCTGCCACCACCTTAACCTAACCTATTACCCAGTTATTGAAGAATTTTTTCTTATTTTGTTCCAGCGACATTATGTTTGTATTTTTGGACTAAGCTTAAGCTTTCTTATGATATAACATACTGCATATTTTTGGACCATAACATGTAAAAAAAAAAAATAAAAACACTACTTACATTTATTTTTCTTTATATTAATTTTCTTAAAACATGATTTTTTTGTAATGTTTTTAATATTGTTCAATGCTATCAACTAGATCCTTACTTAAATATATTCACCAAGCGAATAAACCCTGCTTCTTACACAAAAAATAGTGGAGTCAATACAAAATAAGCCAGGAAATGAAAAGTCGTTAAAAAAGGCTTCAAGTAAACCAATATATTTAAATATATATTTGCATGATTTCGTTACAATCAACACTAGAGTGTTCTTCAAAAACTTAACATTTCTACTGAGTTTTAAAAACTTGACACTGCGGAGTGGCTTAATAACAACGCATATGCTAGTGGTCTTCAAATGGTCACTCAGCTCAATGTTATCAACGATTCAGTAGAGGGAAGTGCAGCATTGATAACAGAATTTAGTAATTCGATAACTCCAAATGAAGAGCAAAAACAATATTTGCTACAAGTGGCTGCTAGGCATAGAAAAAATTTTAGAAATATTACAAAAAATCATATTTTTTCAAAAAATTTCAAAAAATTAATATAAAGAAAAGTAAATGTGAGCAGTGTTTTTATTTTTTTTAACATTTTATGCTCCAAAAATGTGCAGTATGTTATATCGTCAGAAAGCTTAAGCTTTGTGCAAAAATAAAAAATTACAAAAATAATAAGAGCTGTCGGGAATAATTTTTCACGCGGAATCAAAAAAGTATGTTTTCATTTTTTAGATAAAGCTTAAGAACATTTTGAAGATTATTAATGCAAATTTGTTAGCAAACCGTTGATGAACAAATTTGCATTAAAAATGTTCATTAACAATTTTCTTAAAATAACCTTTTCAACAATATAAAAATTAAGGATGGGCTTAATGGGTTAATGAGGTATGTTAAATTCAACATCAAAATAGAAATGTTTTTTGATTAATAAACTAGGTTATTAACCAAATTTTTATTTTGAACTACCGTTGGCAAGTTATTACACAGTGTGTAAGATATTAAATAAAAATTTTTTTAAAACATCGTTTTGTAAGGTCTTAAGAATACGTATAAAAAATTTTAGAAAAAAATATCAAATACAAAAAAAGGTATAAAATATATTATATTCGTATGTCGCGTGATATTCAAGAACGTTTGAATCTTTAATCGCGATTTTCTCGAAACAAGGTTTTTCGAAACGGTTTCTAAGATATCTGGAGTTCTACTTGATCGATTTCGATGAATCTTGATACATTGTGATCCTTGTAGACTCTACTAAGCACTAGTCTAATAAAAAGCCAAAAAACTTTAATATATTTTTTTGTGTGGCTGAAAGCTTCGGCAAAAAAAGGAGGTCAATTGTAGATTTTTTTTTCAATGCATGCCATTGTTTTATTTATTTTTTTTTTGTTTGCGTGGGTTGAGTGCTCAACTACAATCCTTAACTCAAAAATTCACTTCGATTTTTTACTTTGAGTCGCTTTGTAAAAGCTGGAGACGAGAAGCCAATTGCAACATTTTGTTTTAAACACGCTAACTTCAACGCCCTGTAGAAAATCAACAACAACTATTAAGACAAAAAATTTTTTGTTTTATTTCCTCATGAATAATTCTGTATTATGTTAAAAATTATAATCATTAAAATTAATAATACTAGGTAATAGCAATAGTACCTTAATCTTAAAATAGTTTTGAGTAATTATTATACTTGTTATTATAATTATTATTATAATTATTATTATGTATAGGGTTCCATCCCTTGTGGTAAGGTAATTGAATGCAAAGAAGGGGTTCGAAGAAAGCCATTTAAAAATTTAAAATTAATTTTTTCTTAATGCAATGTCAACAACATTAAACAAACAAAAATTACCTTTTCAACAATATAAAAATTAGGATGAAGACTCAATGGGTTCAAGAGATATGAACATTTCAAATGATATGAAAAAAAAAATTAAAATTACAAAATACTTGATATATATGATCAACTGATTACATTTTTATTTCAAGCTAATAATGCATAGAAGTCAAATATTTTCAATTTACAGTTATTCGCAGTGTTGCCAATATAACTAAAATTTGCCAGTGTTGCAAGTTAACATATTATCATCGAAATACTGCATACAATTATGATAAACGGTTAAAAATAGTTTGAACCTAAGATGGACTTGCACCTTAATGCCTAAAACTGCCTTCCCCGAAATATAAGGCAATCTTATTTTTTTCTACAAATTGTTTGCAGTCAAAAATATCATATTAAGTTTTATATACAACTATTATTATTTCCATTTTTTTTTTTAAAATGGACTTGCCCCACTTTCAAAATAAACGGCTCATATTTGTTTTGTCGAGACAATGGTTCATATAGTAGGAGCGCTGTGGAATAATTTGACTAATTTGTTAGGCACAAAGCTAAATTTTTGTGTATGCTTAATTAAGTATTAGTACAATAAGAAAACCATGACCTGGCAGGGACGGCGCGGTTACTATATCGCCTTTTTTAACAATAAAACTTTAAAAAAAAGGCCAAGAGTAACTTGTTCTCAAAAAGCTTAAATTTTAATATGTTTAATTTCTTCTATATCATTTAGGAAAAATATCTCTTGGCAGGTTTTGGAATGGCACAAATACCTCCCAGGTGAGGGTTTAAAGAATGCCGCAAAACCAGTAAATTAAGTTTTGCGAGAAATCAAAATAAATAAAAAATGTGATTTAAATTTTCTTATTTAAAAAAAATCTACTCTTTTCATCAATTAATTAAAACGTTAGACTTTTTTAAAGATAGTATCCAAAGTATGAATAGTTATGTAATGAAAAAAATTATGTATTTTTTTAGTTAGATAACTAACTAATATAAAAAAAAAATAAAATTCATAAGATACAACCTGACAAATTTGCTTCCAAAAATAATACTTTTTTCTCTAATCCTATCATATACGTTAAGGCACCCATATGTGCCTTTTTCGGATTTTCTTCGCTAACCGTGCATTTTCGCCAGATTTAGGCTAAAAAATAAGATCTGCATAAAAAAATTGGTATCCGTAGTGGAAAAAACACAGGCCCCTGGGCTTAAAGGTCTAAAAGCGGCCTAAAAAATGTACTTTGTTTAATTACTCTACAGCTCTTAAAATAACAGCTTTACGCTCTTAAGTTAAACGTACAATTTTGTACACAATAAAAAGACCAATATTTTTTATAACCCACTTTGACCTTGGTGTTTTAAGCGGTCAAAGTCATAATTTGTAGGTAATTTTTTTTTTAAACGACCCTCGTCCATTTTTAGAGGAAGATATT
The DNA here is from genome assembly GCA_963920525.1 of Dichetophora obliterata. NCBI lineage: Eukaryota > Metazoa > Arthropoda > Insecta > Diptera > Sciomyzidae > Dichetophora > Dichetophora obliterata. The sequence goes on along the minus strand of OY986438.1, from coordinate 130,544,655 downwards.
TCTATACAATTTACATCATGACAAAAAACATTAAGAAGTCTAGTTCAAAGTGTGTCTTTTTCCAAAATGTTGAATTTTAGGGGCATGAGAGCATTTCAAAGTTACTCTAACAGATTTTTTCAAAGTTAATGACGAATTTTTTCACTACAAGCACAGTGGAACCTCATTTATCCGGCACTCAATCCGGCGCACCAAATCGGTAAAAGGGATGAACCGAATGTAACAGACAAATTCAATTCGAAAAAACAGACAAAAGAGGCAATTTCGGATATTTCTAAATTCATAGATTTGTAGGAGCAATAAGATGAAGCAGAACAATTACAGAAAAGATGATTCTCCGCCGGTAACATGCTTTGGCTCAAAAGAAATCCGAAACTATCCTCAGACAATCATTTTTAACAGCTTTTTTTAAAACAATTGAATTATTTATACACTAGTATAAAAGCCTTTCCTACGACAGGTCCTCCACACACTTCCTTTTTGGAGCCATTTGCCGGAAACATTTTTTTCTCTTTTTAAAGCTTAATTTTTTATTCAATTGATTTTTGAAAAATACAAATGTACCTCTTTAAATAACACTTTACGTATTGAAGCAGTGTTGCAAAATTAGTTCAAGTGTAAAAGTGCGAAAAGTCAAGTTTGGTAGCAATCATATTCATATACAACTTTACAAACTGGTCTTGCTACCATCAGAAATGTAGCAATTCAGGTGTCGTTTTGCGGCTGATACAATTATATTTTTTAGTACAATCAGCTCAAATCGAATCAAAATAATTTCATTTAATTCGTCATAATTGTTTTATAAAAGAATGAAAAAAAGGTAGTTAGATCAAAAACGTACTATTGTGAAAACCCAATATTGTCACTGATAAGCATTTTCTGTGCATAATTTCAGGCTGAACATTTTTGAGAGCAGTGTGTATTGTAAAATTACTTTACTGTCAAAAAATAATTACAGTTTGAGAAATACTGTGTGCGGAGCAGCATGCTTGCCTTTTAAGTATTAAGATGTGCATACTTTCAGGCTGAAAAGTTAAAAAGATATTGGGCACGGAGCAGCGTGCTTGCATTTTATATATTACAAGCAACCCTCCTTGGCTTTGCTCGCGATATGGAAACAATTTCTTGTTTTTTTATTTTTGTTGTAACAGTGAGTAGCGTAAATGACAGCTTTAATTGTTTTTGAAAAATTTCGGATATTAAGTCTGTTTCTGTTCTCGACTCAAGTAGCTTGAAATTGCTTGAAAGCGTATTTTTGCGAATTTTTAATGCTCGAGAGAGAAGAATAACATGCAAAATGTCACTTTCTAATCTATTACAATTACTTGAACTTAGAACGGGAACAGACCTATTGTTGCGAGTCCATTTTCATTAAAATAATAGTGAAATGAAAGCTGCAACAACCAAACTATAAAAAACATGACACGAAGGAAATGTCATTAGAATATCCCACCCTAGATTAAACAATATATATGTGTCGATAAGGAATAATCGCTAAGTCGACTTAAGACAGAACTGAGTTATTAATGTAGCTGTGTCCACACATAAAACAAACATAATCTGGAGCTTCTAGCATGACCTTAACCAAAGCTATGACACAAAAACTAAACAAGCTTTCATTGAACTCATATGGTGTAATGATCTTCCTGCGTCAGCATTCGCTTTACTTGTATTTACCATGGTTGATTTATATGTTTTCTAAAGACAGGCATAATCTCACCCTTGTATGTGAGCTGCGTCCGGTGCCCGCCATATTGATACCCAGTCTAACCGGATGCAAAGTTTTCAACCAAACAAATAAAATATAGCTGTCAAAAAAAATCTAAGGTTTTCTGTTCAACCTATAGTAGGAGTCGCGGGTGCACGTACTGGCAAGGCTATTCTCGTCGGCGTTGGGGGTGGGGGCTTGCTAACCTACTATAGAAAACCTTCACAAAAAAAATTTACGTGCATCAGAAAAAGAAGGGAACTCAAAAAGGAACTGTAATATTGCAAACCGGAAATGAAAACTGAAACTACTAACTTTCAAATCTCTTCGCTTTCAACTAATCCTACTGGTTTGGGATCTGGTGAAATGATCCCTTCTATACCCTCCCAACCATGGTTTTCGATTTGATCTTTGACTTGAAAACCCCATCAATAATAAAGATGCCCTGTGTTAGGTCCTATAAAAAAAAATTACACCATCATATTCGTATTCACGTAAACATGGTTTTATTAAGTTTTATTTATTAAGTTTAAGATATGGTTATTAATATATTACAAATGTTATATACTTCTTTGCTTTTCTTTTTGCATTTTTCAACAATTAACAATTTTATTTTATTTTGATACTTGAAAAATAAATAGTTACAAAAATTTAACGATTGAAAACTAATTCCAATTCGATCCTCGTTTCAATCATGTTCGTATCTATTCAAACAGCCGGTACAAAAACATCATAAAATTTAATTAGCTATCAACATAAAGAGCACTGAACTTTAAGTTTCTGTTGTCATATTGAATGCTTTCTGTATATATATTTTTTCAATTTTACTTATTTTAGGTATATGTATGTAGGTGTGTCTACTTTCAGAAAGTACAAAAACAAATTTTGCACACGTGAGTGCATTTTTATTAGGGCTCATTTTAAATTAGCGCGGAACGAAACGGAACATTATTTGCCGTACCATCAATTCATATATGGGGCATAATTAAAATTTAACTCAATTAAGTACTATTAGAGCGGAACAGAATGGAATCGGGAAAACTGGTTTTGAGTGAATGGCTAAGATGTGACAAAATAAATTTATGGGAACAAAATGAAAATTAATCACTTCAAAATTGCTTTCATGGTGTTCACTTAATATGGGAACGCGGTGGAAATTGAAAAAAATTTTGTGACAAAACTGTTCGTATTATATTTTATGTATATGATAAGGCTTTGATTGTTTATTTTATTCTAACATTATTATTAGCCTTTATTTTAAATTGAATGATTAAGCAAGTCTTTATAAGAATATTATTCTAAGTGTCTTAGATTGGCAATAAAGAAATGGCCAGTTACAAAAGTAACTAGAATTATAACTAAGCATTATTAATAATAAGAAAATAAATGGATTGTTACGTTTGTTTTACGTTGAATTCTGCATTTTGATTTACAAGATAGGATAAAGATAGGTTCAATTACTTACAAATCATCCGAGATCTCCAGGCCTGCAGCTCGTTGATGCCGTCTTAGCTGTGAAATTCAACATTATTATTATATCGTTCAATCAATCAGAATTTTTTTTTTTTTTTTTTTTTCAAGCTAATTATTAATTAGTTTAGGGTTTATTATTTATCATTTTTCTTCACATAAATTTTTCTTGTCACTTAGCATTTTAAATCACTTGTATATTATTTATAAGCAAATTTCTTTAGTTTTAACCACGCGACTGTCTATCTGTAGCAATAGATCTTTACTTAATATTTTTACGTCACTTATATTTTATTTAAATGCAAAATTCTTGGTTTTTCAGCAAGAGTCAAGCAATCTTTAATGCCATGACACGCGGACTGATTTGTTTTGCAAAAAATTAGGTTTCCTTTTTCTTTTTCTGATTTGGCGTAGTTATGTGTGTGAGTGTGTGTGTAATTTAGTTTTGTTTCTTTTTTTTCTTTTTTTTTTTCCTTTTCTTTTTTTTTTAAGCTTATGAGCTATATAGTTGCTCACTTACGCACTCTAGAATTTGGCCACTTAAAACTAAGTTTTATAATAGGGGTTTTTTTTTTTTATATAACTTTGAAGATGATGTGTCGATGTGGGTGTATTTGCTGGGGAAACAGGAGCTCAGCTAGAATGTCCTACGCTAGACTTAGTCCGAAGTGGTGTGAATTTTTGAAGCATTTGGACTATGCCACAAATGCAGCGCCTGATGAAATTTTTCCGAAATCCTTTCGCGCAAGGATACAAATTCATTGTGCAACAAGGAAATTAGGCACGAGGTTTAGGAACCTCTAACAAAACGTCTTCTAGGTTTCCAGGATCTACCTCAACCTTTTTAAGCTGGGCCAATTAGGAACCACTGTTTTAAATTAATATTTATTTTAAAGCAAATTAGCGAATTGTATCACTTCTTTTAAACTTGTATTATTACTCGCAAAAGCAGAATCGAAAATGGCCGAGAAAACTTTACAATTTTATTACGAGACCTAAGCATTTGAGAGTAGGTTTGAACCTCGTGATTTTTAGAACGTTTAAACTTATTTTCGAACTATTTAATAGGAAACTTCTTAATGGTAGAACAAGATAACTAGCGCTAACATTTGTCGTAACCTACTGTGTAGAATTTTATTCGAACTCTTATACGGATTTTGAATGTCGTGGTATTCTTGCGAGTTCCTTTTTTTTCCCAAGGCAAGGTGACCAGTTGTTGTATATATCAATATGTAAAATAGAGCAAATAATTGATATAAATTTATAGTATGACATCCATTACAATGGCATTCAAATAATCTTTTAACCAGAAACTTAAAACCTTAGCCACGCTTGATTGCCTTATCGCACAGGTTTGCATTGGATACTTTTTTGGTACTTGCCTCGTTCCTAGGGTTCTTATCACCTATTGTTAAGATAACCCACAACTAATAATATTGTGAGAACTTGTGAGGAAGATTTTAATAAACTTGAAATGGTTATGGCAGGACCATAGCACTGGCCTATTATTAATAAAGAAAACAACGAATATCAAAAAATTAAATGTAAATTCAACTTACACCTAAGTGAGCGTAAATCCTTGGGTTTACAACGATCGAAAAAAGTTTAACGTCTAGAAAATGTTCGCGTTGACTTGGATTCAAAAACTTTCTACATTTTTACAGTACATATAAAACTAAAATAATCTTCTTTTTTTTTTGCACATATATTTCATCGTATCTGCATTTCAATAGTTTTTATTATATCAAAATAAAGCTTGGTTAAGCTTTTCTTTTCTACGATTAAATGATTTTTGTATAATAGCAAGAGATACCTATTCTGTATTCAATATATTAGTTGTATTGTGGGAATTTGTGATGATTTCAAAAAAACTTGAATTGGCTAGGGCAAGACCATAAATTGGGCCTATAATTAATGTAGAAAACAAAGAAATTCACAAAATGAATGTAGATCCAACTCAAACCTAAGTAACTCGTAGCCTTTTAGTCCTTCGGTGCACAACGATTTGAAAAAAAGTTTGAAGACAGGAAAATGTTCGCGTTGACTTGAACTCAAAACCTTTTTAATTTTTCCAGTATATGGAAAAAACTAAAAACATATTATACTAAAGTACTTGGCATGATTTCTTTTGTTTTTCAAAATGTCTTTCATCGTATCTGCATTTCAGTAAGTTTTTTTTATTTAAAAAATAAAGCTTGGTAAGGGTTTTCGTTTCTTTGAATGAATCTTCTGAAAACGTAGATAATAATAGCCTTATAGTGCATTCTTTTTTGAAAAAAATTCTGTATTTTTTCTGACCTCTTCAAGAATTCTGCATTTTTTTCGTTATTATCCTAAAAACTGACCTTCAAATAAATCGTGTTCTTTTCTCGAAAATGTTGACTGCAAAAGTATAACAAATGAAGAAGTTTCTGACCTGTAAAATACGAAGGTTCTGCATTCTGCCCTTTAGTAATACCAATATTAAGACAAAAAAAAAATAATTTTGACATTAATATTTTGTGCTGTGACAATTGTGAGAAGCAAAAAGTTGCCATTTTTAAAATTTTCTGAAATTGAATCCAATATATTTTTGAATAAAGAAGTTAGTTTTAATAAAACTGAACTGTTCGATGAATATTTGATTCAATACTTGTTAAAAATTCCAAACAGTCGACATTTATTCGTAAATACATAGTAATTCAAAACAACAGTGCAGCCAATATCAAATGAACAAAAAAATGCTGCATTTTTTTCGTTATTTTCTCAACTCAAAAGAGGTCAACATTCTGTAAATTCTGGTCAGAATCTAAAAAGTTCTGCATTTTGTGAGGTCAAAATTTTTTTTCAGAAAAGAATGCGCTATTAAAGTCGGTTTAAAATTTGAGGGTGCAGTTTCTTGATCATTGTACACACATTTAATAATATACACACACGCACTCAACACAATTGATCATAAGAAGCTCGGGTCCTTTTAAGATAAGTTCTAATTGTTTTGCTTATAACTTGTTTACCTTTACTATGATTTTTTAAAATTATTAAATTCCCTTCATTTAGACATCCAGCTTTATGCAAATTCACCCACTTTATGCTTTACCCCAACACTCAATTTATGCTTTAACAAACATATTTTGAAACATATTTAAATACTAACAATTTTTATTTTAAAAGAATTATAATGAAAATGTGTCACTAATTATTTTGCTTTACTATTGGTTTATTTCGTGGTATGCTAAATAATTGCAATAAAAACTACACACGTTGTTCTCTTTTCATCCCAACGCACAGCTGTTGTTGTGGTTACAAAGAAACACGCAACAACGAAACTAAAGCTGCAAGCAGTAGCAGCATTAATGTCAATCAACAGACAACCTGCTTGCTAGAAAATGATTTAATTTTTTATGAAAAAGTCAATTTAATGACGAAACCATTGATCGTAGATGCATGTCACTGTAGACTTTATTATTGGAATCGGGAAGATCTTTCATATGTTCATATATAATTTTCAGATATATTTTACTGTTTGTGCCGAATGTGCCGAATTTTACCAAAAATTGAGATTTAAGCCAGTTTCTTAGTCAATTACTTGTTCGCTATTATATATATCAAAATTTTGAGTATACATAAACCATCTATGATAAATTCTGAATCGAAAAGTGAAAATTTCACATAAAACCGTTCAGCGGTTCTTGAGTTTACCTGCGACCACAAACATGCTATCTTTTTAAAAGTTTCATTTTTATATAATAGTATAGATGATGACCTCAAAAGATGAACTGGGGATTATAAAAAAGAGCTCTGGCAAAACATTTGCCATCAGGTCTGATTGACAAACCTATATTGGCAGCTAATCTAGTCGATGTACTAAACAAAGTAATGAATTTCTCTCTTGCTTTCTCATGTGCTAAAAAGACCACAAGGGGGAAGCTAGAACAAAAGTGGTGGTCCTTCTTACTGGATGGACAGAGGACTGAATGTAGAAGGCTCTTTAACGCAGCTAAGCGCTAGAGAGCTGAGCTTGATTGGGCAGTAGATGAGTTATTTTGCACAAGTTTTTCTAATCCGTAGAATCGGTAGCAAATATAAAGGAGGATGTTAAGAAACTAGGAAATCCGAAAAAAAATTTAAATATTCAAGTTTTTTCTAAATGACCTTGTTATTTATTATGTTGATTTAATACGATTTTTTGGACTCCATAGTAATAACATAAGTATAGACTAAAGTAAAGCAAAAATACAAAAACAAATGTGAGAATGTGAAATGGGAGAAAAACTAAGAAATTGACACTTTAAATCGCATCGCCTCTGTGGTGCAGTGTGCTAGTGCGCGCTTGCACGGGTATCACAAAGATTTCTGATGAAGCCTTTAGCACGGCCGAAATTGCAATAAAATCAGCTAGTGATTTATTTCCTTTTCATATTTTAAAAACTTTGTTGTTGTTGTTGTTTCTTTGGAAAGATTCGTTAGCACAATCAATTGTTCTAACTTTGACCTTAAGCTCAATAAACGATTTTAAACTATCAAACAACTAGAATTTGTATTTAAAATCAAGTATGATTTAAACTATCAAACATTTCGAATTTGTATTTAAATCATATAAAATCAGCATAGTTTAAATATTCTTAAATCCGAGCCCGCTCAAAGCGATAATCTTTATATTAGACCTGCTTCCGTACTCGATTCAAGTTATAGTGAAGAATAACATGCAAAATGTCACTCTCTATTCTATTACAATTACTTGAAGTTAGTATGGAAACAGACCTATTATGGAAATTTTATTAGAGTCACACAATCAGGGTTTTAAGGCTATTCAATCAGACAAAAATAAACGTTGCAAATCATTTCCTTGGTAGAATTTACCGCTGCATCAAATCTATTTATCAGAAATTGAAAAAATAGCATACTTGAGCCTCCAGCACAATGCTAATTTACAGAATTGAATGTTGTTTTTACAATTTTTATTCTAAGTATCGCCAACGAACAAGACACCATTGAATAAGAAGAAAAAATTTATCATAAGGCTGAAGCCAATTTAACTTAGATTTTTTAGAAAAAAAAATAATTCAAATCATACGTTTTTTTGGTTGCACACAATGATTGCAGTCTTTTACAACTCTGTTGCTAACATTCTGTTGTAATATTTAAAGTCAATTTAAATAAAATAAAAACCATAATGACCAGTGTCATTTGATAACGATAATGACTTCAATGATAATGATGATAAGCACTTTAAAATAGCATTTTACATAATGTGAATTATGACTTTCTCCAAATATTAGCTATGTGTTTTCTGCTTCAACCATTTCCCAATGTGGCCTATAATGACCTTTTTTTTAAGTGGCTCGACCATATTTTCTTTTTCTAGTTGCAATATGTTCTATGTTATATTATTCTATTTATTATTTTGTTCTTTTTTTTTCTATGTGAAAAATTATTCAGTTTTCTTCATCAGCATCAGCACAGATGTTACTCGATTTGCCTCTGGAAATTTATTTAATACACCAAAACCAATATTGCCTTTTTCTCTTAATGTTTTTGTTTGCCTTGTTATTAATATTTCATATTGTTTTATTAAATATCGCAAACTCAATTTATTCACTTCTTCATATATTTTGCTAAATTTTCTCTGTTCCCTTCATTATTTCAGGCTTAACAATGTGTTACCAAAGGCTTTCGGTGAATAACAACAATCACAATAATTTGGATCAGAAGCCAACACATATGCCGCCACTGCACTACCCACATGGCCATAGATGGAACGAACCCTACTTTGATCTAACCATGCCCAAGAATATAACATCGCTCGTTGGTAAATCCGCTTATTTGGGTTGCCGCGTGAAACATCTGGGCAACAAGACGGTAAGTTTTTCATGTTGTTGTGCATCTAGTATATGTGTATTTACAAATGTGTATGAATTTAATACACACCACATTTATTCAGCTTCGCAGCTTTATAGCTAGTCAAGAAAATATACTTTTTATTCACAAATGTTCATATTACGTATATACACTCTATTCAACTCACATGATATTCTACAGTGCATAAATAAGTTTGTGAACATGTTTTCAATGTCTCAGTTAAAACAGCTATTAATAATACCTGAATTTTAACATATGACTTAATTCAAAAAGGAACGAACACAACAGTCAATTTAACTAAATATGTATATCTAAGAATTAGAATAAATGTTAATAGCAATTTTGTGTCATTTTAAATACACACATATACAAGCCTAAAATCTCAGTTCTTTAAAAATATTAGTTTCCTTCTAAATAAGCTTTTGAATTTATAATTTCGTCTCAGTGCAACTACACTGAGAAAATAATTTGCTTTCAATGTTCTAAGTAAATGAATAGAGTTGACGCCTTTTTGACTATATATTTTTGTATATATTACCAAGTATAGTCGTAGCATGTTAGGCCTGTATATACAGGGTTGCCAATATGCGAAGCGCCCATCTGGCAACACTGTAACTTTCCGCAGTGATGCCAAATCGACTAATGACATACCGCGTTTGAAGCGTCATTCCAAGCAAATGTTTACAATGGAACAGTACACGCCACGCGAACGCTCTAAAATTGTTGAAATTTACATTCAACAAAACAAGTCAATAGTGAAAACTCAACGTGCTTTCAAAAAAATAAATAAAGTGAAAAGTGCGCCTTCCAAGAAAACAATTTATCGTTTGTATGAAAGATTTACAACTGGTAATACTCTTGGTAACCCAAATAGGCCAAATAAAAAGCGACCAAGGCGATCGGATGAGAATATTGCAGCCGTACGAGCCAGTATTGAGCAGTCACCAACAACATCCCAAAATCGCCGTTCTCAGCAGCTCGGCATTCCCCGATCCACTTTACAACGCATTTTACGTGTTGATTTGAATTTGTTTCCGTACAAAATTCAATTGGTAAACAAATTGTTGCCTACCGATAAGCCACGTCGATTGGAATGGGCCCAAAGAGTCATCGAAATGGCTGAAGAAGACGAGCAATTTTGGCATAAAATTATCATGAGCGATGAAGCTCATTTTCAGTTGAACGGAATTGTAAACAAACAAAATTGCCGTATTTATGCCACTGAAAATCCACAAGAGATTCAAGAGGTACCTCTTCACTATGCAAAAGTCACTGTTTGGTGAGGCGTTTGTGCTAAAATGCTCATTGGGCCGTTCTTTTTCGAAGATGATAATGGCCACAGAGTTACTGTCAATCAGGAGCGTTATCGCGATATGATAAACAATTTTTTCATGCCAATCGTTCGTCGAAAGCGTATCAGGCACTACTAGTTTCAACAAGACGGCGCGCCACCACACACAAGCCGCACTACAATCGATTTTTTGAAGCAATTGTTCCCTGGCCGTTTGATGACAAAAAATGGTGATTTCGATTGGCCGCCAAGATCACCAGATTTAACGCCTCCAGACTTCTTTTTGTGCGGTTATTTGAAATCAAAGGTTTACGTCAACAAGCCAAAGACCCTAGAAGAGCTGAAAACCAACATCCGTCAAGAAATAACCGCCATTCCCATCGAAATGTTGAAGAAAACCATGGAAAATGCTGCAAAACGGGCACAATATGTCGTAGAGGCCAATGGCGACCATTTACGAGATATCATATTCAAGAAATAATGTAAGCAAATCTACTTGAACCCAATTAAATGATATTCATGACGAACAGACAAAAATTGTGGTTTCTTTGATTTATTTATTTAAAAATAAAATGGGCGCTTCGAATATTGGCAACCCTGTATTATGATTAGTCAAAACAGTTTTTGTTTGAATTTTTTTTTTTTTGGCGCAACTAAATATTGCTTTGACTTAAGGCGCGTTTCCACAGTCAATATTTTTTTATGCAATGTTGGATATTGCATACAAAACCTGTTTACACGCTCAAAGTCATTTTATATACAAATGTCGTCGGTTTTGTTTTGCGAAGCAGATGAAAAGCGAAAAACAAGAAAATAACAAAAGAGAATGAGAATATAAAAAAAATTAAAAGAACAAAAAAACGAAGCAGGCACTATTGAAAAGATGCTATGTTATGTGCAACCTGGAACCAAGACCACGACTTTTGCTCTTTTTTATCTTCGCAACTTCTGCGGCGTAAGACGTCCTTATCGAGCGAATCTTTGCCTTGGCATCTGGAGCAGTCATGCACATTGCCTTTTTTTATACAGTGGAGAATGCACATTCCAATTGTGATTCTCGTATTCCTCCAGAATTTGTATGGATCTGTCTCCACTCCACTATTTGGCAACTAATCTAAAAAAATTTAATTATATTCAATGTTATTTAATAATTTGTCTCATAAAAATTACTGAACAGAAATTGAACCGCTTGGAAAATCAGAGCAACGATAGAGAGGAGACAGAAATAAACAAAACAAAACGTCAAAAATTTTGATCAAGTCACCAAATTGCGCAAGAAAAGTTGGAAGTCAACCAACATTTTTTTCGATTGCATGCAATTTCACAAACTGCGTGCAATCAAGTGTTTACACTTTCAAAATTACGTGCAATGCCTATTTTGCACAAGAAAAATTGACTGTGGAAACGCGCCTTAACATTATAATTCACTTACTTAAATACTTAAATAAAAATTACTTAAAATTAAGTAATAGTTACTAAATCATATCTTGAGCCAGCTAATTTTATAATCAAATATAACTTTTTATAAGTATAAAATGGTAACGTGGAATTCACAAAGGCTGAGGTAGTTCAGCCCATTCAATAATAACATAGCAGCAACAGCGGGATCAATCAGAAATTGATTCGCTCCAAAGTCAGTGCACTGCACCAGAGCCCCGAATAAGCAGAGAATCAGTGGAAGAATAAAAAATTTTATTTTCATTGATATGCGCAAAGACCTTGAGGGATGAATTAGCTTATTCGTCTCAAAGTAAGTGCAATGTTCACAATACCCACTTCTGTTAGAGAAACCTACGTAATGCTGACTTGGTTGGCTTTGGGTCAGCTTTTTGTTGATTTCGCTAAAATAATTTGTTGGGTATTATTCTACATACAAGAGTTGCAATTCTCAACATAATTTGTTTAGCTGCTTATTCTGACATTATTGTTGTTGTACATGTAGAAGTCTTTGCATGCTAGATAGGAATGTTTTTTGATGTTTTGTTTCTTCAGGAACCAGTGGGTGTTAGGTCTGGAGGTCGTCAGAGCATTATTGCTCAATCGTTAGTATTGTTCATTAGATCATCTCAGTCCGGTCGTTCGAAGTGGGTACAGAGGGGGTTATGCTGCTTTCTCCTCCGTTTCGTATGTTTGTATGCCCGTTGTATCTTACCTCTTTTAGTTGTATCTTTCCAAATTCCTTAAAATGGGGACTACCCCAAGAGTTTTTGTCAACTCAGCCCGCTCTGCGTTAAAGAGTGGGCCAAGCATCTGCAATTTTACTCGGACATTTGTGCAAAATGGGTTTTATTCATGCTTAAATCGTTGAAGGTACTGTTTGAAATATCCATGACCGCTAAGAAGTTTTGTCACATTTAAGTATTCTTCTCCATTTTTTCGAATAGCTCATTTTTCCATGTCAAGGATAAGGAAATAGGTGCATCTTCCATTTTGAGACTGTTTCCAGCGACGTTGCCAACACTTGTTGCCACGCCGTCTCTCGTCGGCCTTCGATATATTTCCGCTACCTTCATCGGAGCGCTGGAGTACGGTAGAGTACGCTGGAGTATATCGATAGGTGACATAGCTGCTATTACTGCAATAACATCGTGCTGAGACCATACCTCGCTCGAGGTCCACCGATGTTAACCATGATGCGCGAGAGTGCACCATCGACCTTCGATGCATTCTCGCTAACGGACAGTAGGGTGGTCTGTAAAACACATGCGTATGTCAATTAAAACACAAAGGTACCGCAAGTTTGGCTGCGTGGTTATAATATCCCTGCAGAAAATTAAACCAACTTTTAAATAGCTCTGAACTAGTTCCAAAAAGGATCAGTACTGGTCCCTCTACAATACCCTTTTACATTGATCGAACTGACGCTTTTTACGTGCTGGTGTCATAGGAAAAGACAATTGTAGCCAAAAACATTCCTTTTTCCTATACCTGAACTAGTTTCATTATGAACATTTCCGAACTGGCATTTATTTCTTATCTCTTAAATGTATTACGAAAAGAAGTGCATCACGTCAAAGATGATGCATATTTTTATTTTACGTAGCTATAATTTTTAATTATAATGCAAAAACTTACCTTTGTAAAATTCTTTTAATTGATTTTTCCTCAAACAGTTTGAAAATAAAAAAAATTGCTACAACACGTGTTCAGACTTAATTTATTTTGGTAAAAAAAAAATTTTGACAAGAAATCAAAATAAAATTAAATTGAACTACTCCCAAAGTTTCTTGTACTATATCATAGCAAGTACAAATTGAGATATGAACTAGTTGGTTTTTCCCATTGACTCCAAAATAACTGCTGGGATGATAATTTGCTCTGAAGTTGAAACACTCCCTCGCTTTACGTGAGCTCAGAAGAACCGCCTCCGTTTTTTTTCGCTACCAGCTTAAGATCAACACGTTGTAATTCTTGAAATCGTGTCACTGCATGGTGCTTCTAACGTGTGAAGGTGCTTTGTTACTACAACCAGGGCGATATCATTCGCGTAGCCAACCAATGTAGCATTCTTAGTGATACCAATCCGAAAACCATCATCATACTTGACGTTTTACAAGGTTGGCCCCAACAAAGAGCCCAACAACGAAGCCTCGTCAGTGTCGTAGAGCAGCATTTTTTTCTTAAAATAATCGGCGATAATTTGCTGAAGATATTCCGGGATGCCGAATTTGCTTAGCGCTTGCAGTATTCGTGTTCAGATAGGCAAATTGAAAGCGTTTTTGATGCCAAGTGTTGCGACTCTACCTAATGCCACTTCAAGCGTCAGCAGCTATTGTCATTTCAGCCTGGATAACATCAATGGTGTATTTTCTTTGTCTGGAACCTAATTGCTTTGAAGATAGTTTGCCTTGTGATTCAAGAGTATCTTGGAGTCGTCTGAGTATGATGCTCTGTAGTTCTTTGCGCAGCGAGTCTTTTATGCAAAGTGGTCTGTATGCCGAGAATTGTTCAGGTTCTTTCCCAAGTTTACGCAGCAAAACTTATCTCTGAACTTTCCAGAAAGACGTTAATGTTCCTTCGTTTGGGCAAGCTAAGAACATTCTAGAAAAATCGCAAGGATCTACTCGTATTGCGTTTTTCATCGCCACGTAAGGGATGCCATCCAGCCAGGGCGTTTTGGTATCGGAAATTTTCTGCAATGTCAGCAGTACCTCTTCCGATGTCACCGGAGGGATATCACCTTTGTCTAAGGGTAGACTATAGCCATGTGCCTGTGCTCGCTGTGGTGGGGAAAAGTTGAGATACCACACTGTTCATAAGAGCTGATTTTGAAGGCTGTGGTGCTCTAGATCCTCATAATCTGCTAATCACCACCTTCTACGCCTTGCCCGATGGGTTAATATCCGCTATGTACCGAACGAAACCTTTAGAAGCTGGACTCTTTACTAGTTTCAATCACCTTCTTTAGCAATTTTCGGCACTCCTTAAGGTTTTCATGCAACGATTGTGCAATTTTACTCACGCGTTTCTTTCCTGCGCACTTCGATGCATCGTCTTCTACATTCGGGTTTTTTTTAAAGAGTTAGAAAAACAATCCTTACGTTATTTTGTCCAGCAGAAGTTCATTTATTAATTGGTACAAATCTTAAATTCACCGCGATTGCAACATAATTATAACTTGCTTAAATTACGCAAAAACGTAACAAGCATGAATACCATGAAATATGGTACTAAGGGAAGCATTTTATGCCTCAGTGCTAAATCTGTTGTAATTTTGTAGTTAATCGTTAGACTCAACACATAAGCTTACAACAACTGCTCGTTTGTCACAATTGTCAAAATTCACACTTGAGCGCTTATTCTCTACAACAACAACATCAAACGCAACAATGCAACTGCATGCAAAGGTGTTATCAACGTGGGTGGCAACATCTGCACTTAAGCTGCTATTGAGCAGCAAGCAACACCAAGCAGCAGCATAAACGTCACTTCGGATAGCAGCAGCAAATCATGTCGGTTCAAGAAGGTTGCAACGACAACTTCAGGTTGCACACAGCAGCAGCAGCCACTGCCACTTTGCTGGGAATATTTATTCGGTACCATTTGCAAAACGCTTACAAGACCATCAACACTCGACAAAACATTAGCTGCACATCAGCAGCAGCATCTCAATGAATTGCGTGCAATTTTCTTGCAATTTTTCTGGCATATCCGGTGCAATCCTCCTCCGGAAAAGTACAGCATTTCTTCGGATGCTGTACGTTTTATAGCACATTCGTACGTGAGCAAAAGTGGGTGAGTTCGAGTGCCTGTGTGGGTTGGCGGATATGTGTGATAGTCCGTTTATAACCCTCAAACAGCTAGCTGCATCTAGCAGTCAGGTCTGGTCAGCATTAGCTGCTGTTCAAAGCAACACAAATTCTCTCAAAAATGTTGGACAAGATTTATGAGGCGTCATTAAAAAACATACTAAAGAGAAAATGAAAAACTCGGGAAAAAATTATGTACCAAAGAGAGATTCCTGGCGACGTATACAAACGTAGCTCAGAATGAGAGTATGAGTGCAGGGCCGTAGTAAGTCTCTTACTTAGGGCCGTCGGACACACAGAGTTTTTAATAAAAATACTATTTTTTAAATAGTTGGATTAAACCTTTTATAGCAGAATCATATCATATTATTGATGACACTTATGAATATTAAAATTAAATTATATACAAGTAAGCTTATTAGAATAATGAGCAACCTTGATTATTCCCTGCAGAAAATGGGACCAACTTTTAAATAGTTCTGTAGCTCATTCCTGTAACTCGTAGCGATCGTAGTTACCGACTCATATTACCGATTTGACGTCACTCTGATGTCACTATCACCTGCAATGTTTCTGTAGGTATGTGAGTCGATTTCTGTTCGATTTGTTCGTTCCAAGTCGATAAGCTAACCCATGTTCCGATTTCATTTCAATGGAACCTTTTAAAAAAGTGTTTCTGAACGCAAAGTAAATCGATAACAATGTGTCACTTTTCTCATTGCCTTTGCGGCAAATGAGAATTCTACCGATTTATCAAATGCCAGTAATGTTGTGTGTTATTAAGTTATAAGTGCTCGAAATATACCTTTAAAAATGGTTACTTTCATATAAGTATGAATTTTTTTCTGACTGAAATGTTTTGTTATTTTTAAAAAAGTTTTAGTTTTAAAGGTAAATGCAATTTATAAATAATGCCTATTTACATAAAAGTTAAAAATTTTTAAAACAGTGTATGTTTGAGCTATGAAAAAGTACCCGGTGCATATATTTGCTAAGTTTTTGCAGCACAGCACTAAGTGTAAAATTATTTACATTCATAATCGTTGATTACTTCCGCAGCCGTTAATACACATCATTATAAATATTCACTTTTTTTTAACAAGACATGCCCCCTTTTATTATAAAGTTCTAGCGCAACTAAAATAATATATTCGAGTAAACAGCGGCTTGTCTTTTGACTTAATTTCGCAACTTTTCTTCTCGATTTGTGTTCTTTTTCATCACGGTCCTAGTTTTTACCGATTTAAACGTACAGAGACATTAGTTGTCACGAAATCGGTAACTAGGGATCGATAACTGCTAACGCCACACAAATCGGTAACTTGCCGATTTTATTACAGGAACGAAATACTGAACTAGGTCCAAAAAGGGCCAGTGCAGGTTCCTGTACAATACCCTTTTACATTGATCGAACTGACGCTTTTTACAAGTTGATGTTCAAGAAAAGACAATTATACCCAAAAACATTCCTTTTTTCTTATACTTAAACTAGTGGAAATGGAAATGCACATTTCCGAACTGGCATTTATTTCTTATCTCTTGCATGTAATACGAAAAGAAATGCATCCCGCAAAAGATGATGCATATTTTTATTTTGTGTAGCTATTTTTTTTTATACAATGCAAAAACTTACCTTTGTTAAATTCTATAAATTGATTTTCGTCAAACAGTTTGAAAATTTAAAAAAAATATAGCATTTTTTATATAGCATATAGCAACTCGTGTTCAGACTTAATTTATTTTGGTAAGTAAAAATTTTGACAAGAAAACAAAATAAAATTAAAGTGAAATGTTCTACTTCGGAAGTTTCTTGTACGTTTTCATAGCAAGCACAAATTGAGCTAGAAATGAACTAGTTGGTTTTTCCAATTGACTCCAAAATAACTGCTGGGTTTTTATAACACCTCTTTGGAAATTTTTTTCGAACTCACTGTTTTTGTTTTTAAAATTAAACAACTTTTTTACGAAATTTTTTTTATATAATTTTTCTCTGGACGACTCATTATCTACTGTATCAGATAAAAATTTTTCGGCCTGCCAATGAAAATATATTTTTTTAATGAAACATATGATTTAATCTTCGACATAGTCTCCATCCAGATCAATGCACTTATTGTAACAGTACCCAAATATTTCGAAGCCTTTTTGAAGTGCCAGTACATCAAAAAATGCATTTGTTGACCTTGTTGAAGGTTGTCGATAAATAATACACCATACGCATCCCAAAAAATTCTGGCTAAACCTTTGCTTAGGTGTAATTCGTAATTTGGATTGGAATCTTCACACTCTAACAGTACCCTTATTCTTTCTGCGTCCTTCCTGGTAACAAAAATGGCTAAAAGCAAAGAAAGCTTGTCTCAAATAATGTTGAGCAGCATACATAATTAAATTTTATTAAGCAATATTTTGAAATTAAAAATTAGTTACTTACCTAAAAGAGTAACACTTATACTCGCGTCGGTCTCACAGACCGAATAACTGTAATAAATAACGTATTCATTCGCCACCTGGTCTGCACTGAATAATGCGTATCAAAAAATAAGAAGCTGCTAAATACTGTAAAGTCCCAATGGCGTTTATTTTTGAAAAAATATCGTACTATTGATTTTTCGGTCTAAGAGACCAATGAGCGAATATAGGAAGGTTAACTGAAAAAGTCTCACACGGTATTCAAAAAAAAATTATTTCGTTGAGCAGTTAAAACAAAAACACAAACGAAAAAGCGCAGTGAGATCTAGAGAGCAGTGAGATAATTCAAATAATTGTTTCATTTTGTTTTCTGTTCAGCTTAATAAAAAGAAAACCAACATCCAATTAGTATATTTTATCATTTATAGGAACTGTTTCAGATTTCAGATTTTAGGTTAACAGATTTCTTTTGATGGTAATTTAACACTATAAAGACTACCTACTAAAAAACGAAAAATGGAAATGGGATGAAGCAAGGGCACTGCTAACCGGTGGATGCGTCAAGTCTTCCAAGCCAAGCTCACTCAATTTTTCACTTTTAATTAAATATGTTCATGTGTGGACTAGCTAGCATCGGTTTCGTGATTTTTGACAACGACTTTCGTTATAAACCGACGGCTCATAAAAAATCTCTTAGAAAATTGTGTTGATTTCGTTACGCTTCAGCAATGACTCGCAGATTTTTATACTTATTTATGTGGTACCCAAATTTAAGTTTTTTTTTTTTTAATCCAGCATTTAACAAGCAGCATAGATCTTATCCCAATTTAATTAAATCTTTTCTGAATTTTAATTTATATTTTCTGAATAAAAATTCAAAATGGTACAGACGATAACTTTTATTAAAAAAACTACGTAGGTGTGGGTTCTCTGATTTCACCACACCTTTTTTTTCACCGAAACAATGTTAAAGTTACGTAGTTGGGTTGTTATAATGATGTATTAGTTATGGGATGAAGATACGTACTTTAAATGTTTTATTTTGGATTAGTCTGCTTAAGCCAAAGATACATAGTAAATTAAATTTAAGCTTTTTTGTCAAAAACTCCCTTAAATGTTTCCATGAAATGAAAAATGTTCGCGTATTTTATTAGTTGTTAACAAACTCTAAAAGCAAAGTACTTGGTTTAGAAGCTCCTGGGAATGTGGTGCCCTGGGCTCTTAGCCAGCGAGCCCGTGCTCAAAGACGGCCCTGAATATGTTTTGTGCGTGAGTGTGTAGCTGACAGAGTCAAGTTAGCGCCGTTATTTGTTGCTGCTTTAAAGCAACACTTTGATTTATTTGACTTTGAAAAAGTAGTAGTTGGATAAATTAGGCAATATTACTCAAGACAGGAACCAACAAAAATGCAATAAATGTAAACATTTGTCAAATGCTATTAACAACCATGTTCGTAGTTATGGCAAGAAAAATTTAAGGTTTTATTAAGAAATTTACATTAGTTCAGTGTAATTGAATTCTTGTACGTAATTTAAAATTATAAGGTCTGTTTCCTTACTAGCTTCAAGTAATTGTAATAGAATAGAGAGTGACATTAGGTCTGCTTCCGTTCTAATTTCAAGTAATTGTAATAGAATAGAGAGTGACATTTTGCATGTTATTCTTCACTCTCGAGCTTCAAAAATTTGTAAAATAACGCTTTCAAGCAACTTCAAGTTACTTTAATCTAGTACGGAAACAGACCTATAGCTAGGTATAAATTACATAAGCAGAATTTATTGAACATTTCTCAATTCGAACTTCTTTGAACTTCTACGGAAAAGTTACAACTTTCTGAAAACTGCACACAACGTTGATTCAATGAATAAAAAATTTCATACAACATACCAGCAAAGATGTGTAACTTATAATATACATGTACACTGTAAAATACTAGCCAGCATGTTTGAGTGCGGTGGAAAAGCCATATACGTATCTTGTAACATAAAGGAAAATTAACTTTTTTACTGCGCTCATATTAAGTAAAGAAACGACAACACACGAAATAAACAACAAATGAACAACTCTCAACTATGAAGTGTTAAAAGTAAGTAAATCCTGTCAGGACATGCTTGCGTAGCAACTACAAATACATAGGTGTCGGGTACAACTTAACTATTGCATATTATGTATGTAAGTAAGTATGTATGTATGTAAGCGTAGAATGGATATGTAGCTAAATGCCACAGAACATGTACGCATTTTGCAGACGAAGACATCGTTGGACAAGCGGACAGGCAGACACAGAACGATGAAACATCGCAAATTATGAACAAGTTTAGTTTTTGGGTCAAGTGAGCCGGACAAAACAAACAGAAAGGCCTGGCGAACGCATAATAAAAGTATAATTTAAATGTAAAGGTGTGAAAACTTTATAACGGAAGTCGCCACTCACACGTCGCTGAAGCTACGTTTAATACATATAAATGTATTTGTGTTGCATGAACATGTCGTGAATAAATAGCTCTGCACAAATTTTTGCAGTGTCGTAATAATTATAAAGTAAATCCTGAATGTAAAAATTACGTAAAGTTAGTCTAAAAATTGTCAGCAATGATTGATGTAAGATTTAAAGTTCTAAGATAAAGTCTCAAGTATGTCTCAAAGTAAAATCGTTGATTTTCTATGATTTAATAAAATTTCTAAATGTTTGATAGTTTAAAGCAAAAATTGACAACAGGATATATGAAAGGGAGAAAAACTGAGAAATCGGCACTGAAATCTCATCGCTTCTGTGGTGTAGTACGCCATTGCGCTTGCACGGCGGTCACGGCCCGAGTTCGATTCCTGCCGGCATCACAAAGACTTCTGATGAAGCCTGTAGCAGGGCCGAAATTGCAATAAATCAGCTAGTGATGTTTTTCTTTTCATATTAAAATGTTGTTGTTGTTGTTGTTGTTGTTTCTTTGAAAAAATTCGTTAGAACAATTAATTGTTTTAACCTGACCTAAAGCTCAATAAACTATTTTAAACTATCAAACAATTAGAATTTTTTTATTTAAAATCAATTATTATTTAAACTATCAAACATTTAATATTTGTATTTAAATCATTGAAAATCACCATAATAAATAACAAGGTCATATAGAAAACTTTCAATTGTAAAGTAAAATTTTTTAATAAAATTGCGAAAATTTTAAGCAATATGTTATTTGTTCTTACCTGGAAAAAAATATCATAAAAGGATTTTTATTTCTGCCTTTAAAATTATGATTTATAACTGAATAAGAGATAAAACTATTTTAAAGCTCGTAATAATTGAAAACAATAAAGACATATCAAATATTATATCCAAATAATATTTTACTATTGATGCCTATTATAGGATATGGACTTGGAAACTTTTTCTCGATTTTTTATTATAATCTACACGGTTTGAAATATTGTACTAAAATTGAAACCTTTCTGTACTACATATAAGTCCACACCAGCTTTGGTTTCAATTCTAGTATTTGCAAAATACTAAAATATGGTTCTAATACAGCTTTAGTTTAAAATTTAGTGCAGGCTTTGATTAAAATAAAAAAACAAACACCGCAAGATTCGATCACACGGCATTCAATTTGTAAACTCACTACTCTAACCACATATATATAATAAGCGCGATAAACAAACATATGAACCGAGTCGCCTAATATTGAGTCGCAGCATTGCCAGGCCAATTTTTTGCGGGTCTTAATCTAAATTTAGTATCCAAATATACTAGAATCTAACATAAATTGTAATAAAAATAAAAAGAAATACAGAATTGTGCTTAAATAAAAACCAAAAAGCTAAAATGGATGCTGTAATAGTTATTTTAGTTTAAATTCTAGTATAGGAGAGTTTTAATTATGAGTTACTATTTACAAAGTTTAGAGTTTTAACTGCAAGGTTTAAAAAAATGCAGTAATATTTTAGTGGGATTTAAATTTAGTCCAAGATTTCTAATCGTGTAGCTGACATGCCTTGTATTTAGGGCTGCCACGTTTTTTTTTTTTAAATAGGGATTTTAGAAAAAATAAATCGGGACATAAGAAAAAAAACCGGGAAAAAGATGTATGCATGTCGCTCGTTTTTTTTTTTTCGATAACGTCACAACTCAAAAAATGCAATATCTTAGTTAAGTATATAGAAATACTTGTCATAGATCAATTTTAATTGTGTGAATGATAACGATATCTTATTTACTTTTCGCGATAGAGGAAAATGTGTCACTCTATAGTTCAGTACCACAGCAAAATTTTTGATGCAAATGTGACATGCATTCTTACGGACACTGCTTCTAGAAGACATTCAATATATCAAACTGTGCTTCTTTTTAGCCTTATAAAGAAGTTCTTTCAAGCGGCATTTTTATAAAATCCTTCTGGAAGACATTCAAATGGCATTTCAATTTGATTAAAGTACAAAATTATATACAATTATAATATATGTTTTAGATATTTTCCGTGGGATTTTTTAAACCCTTAATAAAACCCAACAACTTACAACACCAAAATGCTTTGAAAATCGGGAAAAAGGATATTTTACGTATAATTTCTTTAAACCCCCACAAAACCCATACACTTTTTATATCCAATACCAAAATCACTAGTCTAGAATGCCGAGAAAAGAGATATTTTCCCAGGGATTTTTTAACCCCCCAACCACAAAAACCATTCCAGTTCATTTAATGCCTTCTTAAAGTTCTCCTGAAAAACACCTACTAGAATCCTTTGATTGAAGGGCTGAAAGAAATCTTTCATTGAAACTAGGACTTTTCTAGCACTTCTTGAGAAGACTAAGGAAAGCATTCCTCTCAATGACATGCATATGTTAAAAGAATGCCTTCTGGGTATGAAAGTGGAAGGGATGGAATTCAAGGATGGACTTTCCCTTCCTCTTTAGCTTCTTTTGGAAGCACTGTTTTTCTGGGACGCTGAGAATAAAAAAAAACTTAAAATACGTTTACTGAAAATTGATTTCTTTGAGTAAACTTCTTTGAATAAAAAGAGCTATATGTAGCTTTAAAAAATATATTTTATTACCCAAGGAAATAAAACCACACGAAATAGTGCGTTTTTCAAGTTTTATTGGGAGCACTTGAACTGTCTCTGGCTGCTCTTCAGACTAAATTTAGCAATTCTGTTCAGCAATTTTCTAATTCAGATGATTTAGTATTTCTAGTGATGTAGAAATAGAAACATAGAAACATAGAAAGTATTTTTAAAAAGTAATAAAAATAATAAAAAATTAAATTGTAGTTCTGAAAATCAGGATATTTGGCGTCCCGGGACGCTCATGTTAGGCAGAAAATCGGGACAACCCGCATGAAAATCGTGACCTGGAAATCGTGACCTGCCCTAGTTGTATTACTCGAGAAGTTATATAAGAGAGAACGGGGTAAATCGGCGCACGGAGTAACCCGGCGTAGTTGAAACATAATTAGATACGGCAACACTATGGAAAAAGTGAATAGTGTCACAATAGGGCCTGAACATTGTGCCATATTGGATTGAGTAACCTCAACTAATTCAGTTGTTTATTTACACTAGAGCTTAACAAACGTTTTTTTCTTTTTTGGAATTCATTTAATTAAAAAAATTTTAAAGCCTTACAAACAAATTGATTTTGAAAATGTATACTCCCAAAGATACATAATCCCTTTTAATATGTCATGTCGTATTCAAGACACTTTTGACTTAACATCTAAATTTTTAATACAAAACAAATTGATGGAGTAAGTTCAAAAATTATTTATTGTGAAAATTCGTCTTTCTATAGACACTATTACATACAGACACACTCTTCTATTAAAAAATCAAAACATATTAAATTTTATTGTTTTATTTGAGACTAATAAACTAATATTTTTTAGACTTTTTTTAAAAACATTTTCCAACACGCACAAAATAATTGACAAAGACGCTTCGTCATTGTCATTTCAAGAGCTAGAGGTCCTGATATATTAAGAATCTTTTGTTTTGATGATTTATATGAAAAGTAAACTTAATAAACCAAATAAAAAATAAATCACTTGCAAAAATTTAATTTCTTACGGGTATTGTATAATATATAACCATATTGAACTCTATTAATGCATATTTTTGTAAAGCAATATAATTAATAAGTTATATTCAAAATAAAAGTTAACAATTTTTAACCAGTATTTTGAATATTTCTATGTGTTTGCTGTAATTTTTTGATTTCAAAACAAAATTTGAAGGTCAAAAATAATAAATTTTGATAAAAATTGTCAACTGCTTTTCAGTTATTGACAATTTCATTCAAAAATTTTGTTTTTTGAGCTTAAAATTTTGTTTTGAAAACAACAAACATGCCATAATAGGGCTGTAAGTCTATCTTTAAAAAAAACTATACACATTGGGCCTTAGTAATAAACATTTTAAAGTCGACTCTAAATTTAATGTGAGCTTTTCTGACATTATTTCAATTGAATTTGTTGTCAAAAAGCTTACACTAAATTAAGAGATGACTTTAAAATGTTTATTACTAAGGCCCATTTAGTTTAGATAAATTTAAGTGCCAAAAAAGTACACTATTTGCACTTCAAGTGCTTTTGTTGTAAATTCCCTCAGTGGTCTCGAAGTCGAGACATTATTGGTAGACCCTTTCTATCATATCTTGGACAGAATGTTTACACTTTAAATACAAATTTCAGTTTGATATTTGGTATTAAAAAATTGCTTTTGTTATTATTAAATTGCTTTAGAGTAGTAGTTGAGCTGAACCTGAGATTATCAGGTGATAAAACACTTACACATCATTTTATTCTCAATTATATTTTCAGCCTTGTTTTTATTTCCTTTCATATAGTTGTTAATGTATGCACATAAACTTTATTACTGAGATAATTTTTTATGTGACAACAATAAATCACGTAGATGACAATGGAAATGGATTCCCAAATAACAACAATAAAATTAATGCAGGCGCGGAAAGCTATTTTTATCTAGATGAACAAATACTTCCGCAAAAGTTATAGTAAAAGTCACCAATAAGTTAGTAAATACTTTTTTTTAAATTTTTATCTTAAAGTTTATCATTTATTATATCTTTTAGATTAAGTGAAATAAAAAGAAAATTAATAAAATTAATTTTAAGTCAATCGTTGTTGTCGGCCTTTATGTGTAAATTTTATTGCATTATTATAGGCTATGGCCGTATAAAGTTAAAAATTAATGTTTAAATTTATGTTATATATTATCAAATATTTCGGTTAAAATTATAAAACTTCATCTGAACCATGTTCAGAAGACTATGAAAAAGTAGAAAAATTTCTACAGAATCGTTTTGAAAAATGCAAAACCATTCCAGGAATACAATCATTTCATTATGTTGAGCCGATCGAAGACTTCAAATTGAAAATGAAAGTTTTTTCTTCCTGCGACACTTTTGAAATATTTGCTATTTGTAAATAAGATTTTGTAAGAATGTACATCCAAATTTAGTAAAAAGAAAATGCAATGTTAAATAAATAGTTTCAACGTTTAAATACACCTTTCGCATTGAATTCAAGTCTCTACGTAATTTTAAATTTTACACCTTCTTGCGAAGTTTCAGAATCATATGAAATTTTCTTAATTTTAAACGCTTACAATTCATGAGCTTATTGCAACAACGTGGTAAGCAATTTAGATTGAACAAATGATTTTTAAATTTGGGTCTCTTACGCAATTCAATAATAACACCGGCTGATAAGATGACGGGTCCTTTCCGAATTATTAAGGACCCACTCCTTGTAGTTAAATTGTTCAATTTAATTTTTCATAGAAGATTTCATTTCTAGAAGATTATAACTTGATTGTATCGACTTATTATTAAGTGGCATGTCATGATCTTACAATAAACTCTTCAATTGTAGCATAAGTATTTTGTGCTTTAGTACCCTTGCAGCGACTTTACTTCAATTTTTCAAAAATAAAATACAATTATTCTAAAAAAACATAAACACACATTTCATATTCAAACGTTTCTCTATAAAACTGCATCATTAGATTTTTTAAATTAAGTGGTCGAAAAATAGGGTTTCTGATATCAAAATCCCATAGTGCGTCGCAGTTTGTGAGTAGGTGTATTGGAATCTCCTCTGCTTCTTCACAGAAACGGCAGTTACTATCGGTTCCTATGCCCAATTTCATCAGATGGTATTTGAGTTTACAGAGTCCTGTAAGGAACCCCGTTACAATCCTTAGATTCGGTTTGCCTAAGCTTATGCACAATTTTGCTCTCCGAGTGTTAAAATCTCTGAGGAGCAATTTGGATTGCCTAAGCTTTGGGAGGCTTTTCCAGAGGTTTGAACGTTTATGCCTCTCCTCCCTTCTTAGTTCTTCTTTTATAGAATGTGTGCCCAATCCGCAGAATGGTTCTGGTCCTATAAATTTTGTGGCTGCACCCTGTCGCGCTAGACCATCGGCTTCTTCGTTACCCTGTATTCCTTTGTGTCCTGGGACCCCAAGTATAGTAACAGTGTTATTCTTGCCTAGTTCTTTGAGTTTTGTTAGGCATTCTCATGTTATTCTCGATTATATCTCACAGGAGACTAATGCTTTGATTACTGCTTGGCTGCCTGACATCACAACTATATCCTGACCTTTGTGTTTCCGGTCCAGATTGAATTGTGCATACAGCTGTATTGCTAGGATTTCTGCTTGGAAGATACTGGGTGTTGTCCCCATAGGTTCAAATATGTGTTAATATTACGTCCATTCTACGAATTTTATTCGTATCATTTACGAATGATCATAATATCTAATAATGAAAAAAAACATTTTGTCTGAGCTGGCCATGCACTCTACCAGTAGGCTACAGCCACTTCACAATTATACAGTTGTTTATATTCTGTAGTTGTTCTACAAACTAGCCAATTCGTAAGGTCAACCTACGAAGGAATTTTTTCTGCTAATATTATTTTTCATTCGTAAATAGTACGAAAGCATAAGTAAATACTACGAATGTAATGAAAGAAATTACGAATTTATTCGTACGAGAAATTTCGCGACACATACGAAACAAATACGAATTATTTTATTTTTGTTTACGAATATCATTAGTATATTAAACGAATATATATATTCGTAGGTACTACAACAGGAATTACAAAATTTTACATTCAGCCATTGCATCAGAAATTGCATCGATATCGAAATATCAAATGTGTAATGAATTGGCAAAGATGTTCTGCAAATCGTTCGTTTTGAAAAACACAACTTGATATCAAATAGATTTTGAATGTATGTTCGAATCAGCTGTTTTTGAGTGTTGCGTTAAACGAGCTAAAATAAGCACAAATTACAATAAAAGAAGCAATGAATTCATTATTTTCAGCAGCAGTTTTTTTGCTAACTGAAAGATAAAATTATAATACTGAAAGGATAAGGAGGAGAATATTAAGGGACCCCTCTAATTTCTTCAACATGCCTGACACAGCGTAAGTTGTTTTTATACATTTATTGAGATCTCCACAGGTATTCTTTTTTTAGTTTTGATGCTTGTTATCGCCTATATAAAAACGCTTTCAACATAATTTTAGACGAAATCAAACCATACGTGAAAGACTCTTCAATTCTTTTAATACACCAGCTAGCTACGACACTCCGATTCTTGACGGAAGGCGGCTATCAAAGATTTGTTGGGAATGACGCAAATATTGCTTTAGGGAGAAGCACGGTTTCTAAATTTTTGACACAAATCATTACAATTTTAGAAATTAAACTTTGCCAAAGCATTACTTTTTTGATAAGTTTCAAATTCCTGGGGTCTTTGGCTGTAATGATGGCACTCACATCAAAATACAAAAACCACGTGATGAAAAGTTGTTATTCTTGAAAAGGAAAGAATACCTTAGCTTAAACGCTATGATAGTTTGTATTCTACAACTAATTTTAAACGGTTTTTTAATGTACTTTCTAGGTATGTGATTATAAAATGAACATAAAAGCTGTTGACTCCTGCTATCCTGGAGCAAGTCACGATGCTTTCATATGGAGTTTGAGCAAGGCTCGAAATTATTTTCAAGCAAAATATGAGATGAGACAACGGGGATCTTTGATATTAGGTGATTCTGGTTATGGCGAAAATAGTAAATATTTCTGGTGAAAATAGTAAATATTTGTTGTGCATTGCATAATGAATGCAGGTTTTACAATGTACAAAGTGAAGAAGAAGATATTTATTTTAGTGAAAGTGATTTAGATGAAATAGAGACATCTGATGGAAATAACAGACAAATCTTAGAGGGAGGCAGAATACGAGACGAGATAGCAAGTACCCTTTAGTTATTTGTTGTATTCTAATTATAATAAAACTCTATATATTGTTTCATTTAACATATTTTTAGTTATTTTATAAGTACATGATAACACTTTTTATAAATAAAAAAAAACAAAACAACAAATTCATATTCGCTTGAACAAAATTATAAAAAATATAAAATAAGTAATTAAAAATACATAAAAAACAAGTGGATTGTATTAAATAGTTCCTAATCAGCAAGATTTTCTTTTTCTTAGTCAATTTTTAAGCGAATTTCTTCAATTTCCAGTTGACGTTATTTGATTGAATTTTTCTCCCTCATTGCATTTTCAACATTTAAATTATGCTTCTCATGTCTTTATTTCGCTCTGACATTACGTCACACAGTTTCTCAATAGAACGGTATACCCTTTGCAAACTGCTCTAATTTTCCTTCGCTATACCTAAATTTTTTTTTCCAATGTCCACCAAATCGAGAACATTCTCTGTTAAGGTTTTGTGAACTTCTGTTTCGTTATCCAAATTACTTTTCAAATTTTCCTAAAAGTACACAAAGAAATTTTTTTATTATTATTGTGTTCTCGAGCAATACCTTGATATATGGCCAATTGCTTTCAACACCATGTAAGCTTTTTAATATTAACAAATAAATAAAATTCTTTCCTGTAAATTAGATCCACATTTACGTTTTCTGGTATGACGTGCAACACTACTGGCATGAGAAATACTCGGAAGGTCATTTTCTTCTTCGCTTGATGAACGCATATACACAGCCTGAATATCCTCTTCCTCATTAACTCCAAATGACATACAACGGGATAGCCCCTCCGCAGAATTTTGGAGCCCACAAATTTGGGTAATAATCTCCTCTGTTTGTGAATAGGCATATTTATTGAATGGGCCACCACCGGTAGCTGTAGCCTCTTGCTTGTTGTGTGCTAGCTTTTTGCGGACATTAGATTCCAGTCGACCCAAACCTATATGAAAACTCTGTAGTAATGTAGTAAAAAATGTTTATGGTATAGGGAGAAGTACTCTTATGAGCATGCTCTTCCGCACTATTTTAGTTACCTTATTTTAGTTACATCTTTTGGCCATTCATAGCTCCTGCCAGTTCTTGCCACAAGGATGTAACAACCACTCGATCCCCTTTTGTATACCCTTTGGCCAGGTCGGGATGCTTCTCCATAAAAGCAAGTATGGTTGGTCCTCACTCTTACGTTTGCCCCTAAATTAATATTTTTATTGATTTTAAAATTGCAAATTAATTTCTTACTTTTTACTTACATTCAATCACTGATCGATTTGCAAACGAAAAAATAACCGATATTGAATTGCTGAACACCTTTATTTCGGTAGAATTGCATGTTCGAAAAAATGAAACTGTATCAAAATTCAGAACACCTTAATTGTAACGCTTTCAATTTTGATATCGATTAAGATCGAGTTCGGGAACACCTTTTGTCGGTTTCAATTTTGATATCGATCCAAATCGAATTGCAGAACATAGCTTATTAAGTTCGTAAAGATATCACAATACTAATACTTTGTATATTATACGAATATTTGTAGAATGTACTAATATTTTGTTTACAAATATCATTCGTATAAGTTTTACTAATAAATGTTTTGAGTGTGCGTAGGCGCCATTGAGCGAATATTATTCTAAGTTGCATTATATTTTCATATGATTAAAAAACTATACTTTATATACGCCATGGAAAGCATACATTTTATACATTCAGCACAACCTTGACCTAAATTTGCTGTTTCAACAATAAAATAAATAAATGGTGAAAAAAAAATTAAAATATGTGAAAGCATTGTTTTTATCACGCTGATTTATGAGCTAATTTAATATCGTATAGACATAAAATACGCATTAGCTCACACAGTTTTACTCATATACATATATATATACATATGTGCAGCAATAAAAACATACTTAAGCCTAAAGTATTGCAATAAATCCAAAAAAAAAATTTATAAATAAAACATTTTCATGAGGAATGCATTCAGTTTCAGATTCGCTGAAAAAATTTTCAATAATTTATTAATTTGTTTTTATTTATATATATGTTTATAAATTAATTTGTTGAAAAAAATTTGTCTTTGCAAAAATATAGCTCGTGGACGAGTTGAAGTATATAAGTGTTATATCTGAACGCAGAAAAAGGCAAATAAAATGCAAATATTTCAATTAAATAATAAATATGTAAAATATGCAAAATAGTGCCTTTAAAAAATAATCGTAAAACTTTATTGAAAAAACAACTAATAGAAATTTCTTGCCAGCATAGAAGCTAATAATAGTTAATTTAAAATCAATACCATAAAATTTGTTTCGATTTCAATGAAATAACAATAGAATAAGGAATAAAATTTGACCTTCGGGAATCGAAATCCAACTTCTAGGAGCTGTGCTTAGTTTTCTTTTTTGTAACCCTGCGTGACAACCCTATTGACACTCAGAGGCCAAGCAAATTTTATTAAAACTAAAGCTTTGAGTGTGAAAACATCAAGGGTTGCACGAAAACAACTGAAAAAACATAAAAAAAATGTTAAGCCTTTATTAATATGCTGTGCTTAGCTTTAGCTTTACTCTGGCTTCCTACAGCTACTGCTTTAAGCTGTGCACCTTTGAGTTTAAATATATTTGCCGTTATATGTACCTTTTATTATTTCCATTCGTCCTGCATGTAGTTAAGTGTTTTACTTTGTATTTGTGCGGCAACAACTAAAGGCTTAACACACAAACCTGGCACCGCATTAAAATATGCAAGATTGCGACAAAAGTAAAAAAAACGAGAAATAGGATTAAAACCTAACAATTGTAAAAGCCGAAAAGAGAAAGGGACCAAGGTTAGCTGCTAGACGCTTGTCCCCAAAAAACTGAGTCCTTACTAGTACAATCACCCTTTGTGGTTCACTAGGTGTTGACGTTAAAATTAATTCAGTTGAAGTGGAAGTTGAGAAAATCTGTCATACGGAACAAGAACAAGAAAAGGGTTAAGACTTATTTTTATTGCAAATACTTTCAAAATTTTCTTCTTATTGCTTACCATGGGCAAGGAACGGCAGAAATACCATGATTTGCGCAAAGCATACACGCACCCCACAAAAGCCTAGACGCACTCACACTTGTACAAGAACTAAAAAGAAAAAAGAACAAAAAAATAAAAAAAAGGATTTCGGGGCAGTAACAACTTTGCAAAACTTACTTTTTTCCTCTTATTCTTCATTTTTCTGAGTACATAAGTTGAAGGCACAGAAAATTTGTTATGTGTTAAGGTAAGGCAAAAGCAATGGGTAAAAAGTGTTCAGTAGTAAGCTTTGGGTTAAAAAAAAATACAAAAAAAAAATTTAACAAGAACTTTATTTACCGAGCTTGTTAAGTGTTTGAAATTGTTTTTAACTCTTTGATGTTTACATTTTTCTATGTTGCATTAGCTTGCTTTATTTGAGTTTTTTCTCACGCTTAAAGAAAACAAGTCTATCATCTTTGTTTTAGCCAGCTTTTGCCAAAAGTTCATTATATTATTGTACTTTTATAACAAATTTTTAATATATAAAAACAACATCAACATATTTTAAAGCTTGTTAAGTTTATTGTTTTAAAAACAAATTTTTTTTAGTAAAAATTATTTTGACATAAAATGTTACGCTCAAAGAAGGAACCAAAATATTCTTATATCAAGACATCAATTTATACAAGAAACTACAATAATTCACTAAAGCTTACAGTTGACTTCATAAAACTAGCATGATATATAAAAGAGTTATATAATTCCATTCATGCAATAAAAACCTGGTACTGATTTATTTTTTTTTTTAACGTTTCTCAATATTATTTATTAAATAACAATAATTCATCTTAAAAACTTACAATAATTCATCAAATCTTCACCTAAAAATCTAAAAACAAATATATACGAATTCATGACTAGTGCTAGTAACAAATGTATAGTTAGCAAATATTCTACAAGAATGAATTTAATTTTTGCTAGGATTTGATATAATTATAAATCTTTGTAGGTCTTAAATCGCAAATGTTTCTTAGTTATAAATAGAGCGATTGATTACAGCTGTGCTCATGGTTTCGCTCTGAATAATCATCTTCTACTTTATTAGCTGTAGATTTATACGTGAACGGAATAGCATTGCGCACAAATGTAAGGATAGACGGACGGGGCAAAGCTCTTTCATATGCCAGGCTAGACGGGCATGGCCTCGCTCTGGATAATTATATTTTATTTAAACGAAAGTTACGATTTATGTCTAGTACGACGGTAAATAAAGTCTTTTAATTCGTGTGGAATTAGTGGTATGAGCAAGCTTTTTTGCCAAAAAATTCGGATTGTGTTCTTTGTCGATCTTTGCATTTTTGATTGCGTGCAATAAGACTGCTTTTAGCTCAAGGAACATTAAGTTCTTTGTGGTTATTTCCAATCTTTACATACCGAGATACATTCGTAATAGTTCGTAGAATTTTGGATTGTGAACGCTGTATTAGCTCAACATTAGAAGAACTAGCTTTTCCAGGATCCCAGGCCGACCAGACACTCTTAATTTTCAAAAAAGTTTCTCAAAAATTATGAGGAGCGAGTAGTGTAATATATACATGAAAATGCATGCGTCCCCGCCAGCTTGAGTAGACGGCCCAATTAAGGTAGCAGTTAGGAAAGGTACGTGAAAACATTACATGCTTTCTGATAATTTGAACTGCTAATTTTTATATATGTTTTAAAAATATTACCGAAAATCAATATTGAATAATGCCAGACACTTTCCATCGGCAGTAATTTCTGCCAGACGCTTTAAAGCTTGCAAAAAAATAATTGAAATTTACTTATTTTCTGAGTCTCAATATTTAAATATAATGAATTAAATTGTGAGCTTTAGATCAAGTAAGTTTTTAAAGAAGGCAACAACAACAACAACAACTCTGTATAGAATCTATGGCGGAGCACGGCCAAATAAGTTTAATTAATGTCAAATTGATTAAATAATCTTATAATTGATCGATTCCGGTCAAAGTCATGTGTAATTGAACATTTGATTGTGAAAATAGCCACCTTTCAGTTAGAACACTAGCTTCTGACGTAGCAAAAAACTCGTTTCATTTCAATGGTGCATTTCGACAAACTATCGAACACCAATGAATATTGAAATAAATAAAGAAGCAACTCGAACAGATGGCGGCAACCCTTGATAGAGTTGATGGCGGTGATCTATAAATAGCCTACTGCTTTAAAAAATGTCATATGATTAGCAGGCATACAATTCAAAAGAATGAATTCCAAATCTGCGCACTCATATACTAGTTTAAACAATGAGTTGATCACAGCTTAATCACTCAAAGACTACAGAAGAGGAATATGTATCGATTTCCGAAACAGACTGTCTAGTCAGCTAAGTGATTGACTCTATACAGAGTTGTTGTTGTTGTTGCTGCCTTCTTTAAAAACTTACTTGATCTAAAGCTCACAATTTGATTCATGTAATAATTTCATAGATCATAAAACTAATTAATTTAAATATAATATTTAGGGGACTATTTTGAAATTTTGTGTAAATAACCAGACCAATGCCATGGGCAAAACATCCTCCCAGACACGTGTCATGTTACCTGTGTTATATGTATGTAAATTACCTTTTAATTTTATATTTTTGATCAACATTTTTCAGAAGCAATTAATTTAATAAAACGGTGATTTATTGAAAATTTAATTTTACAGTGATGAGCAATATATCTATCTTTAAAAAATATATAAATAAACTGGCCATTGGAAAGGACTTTGACCTAGCTTCTATTGATCAATTGTGTTGTGCGTGTTATTAAATGTTTGATCACAAATGACCGAGAACTGGACCTACGTGTTTTATGCCGACTCCGATCGGCTTTTGTTCTCATGGCAATTTTTACTCTCTGAGGTTTGCCATTGTCTGCAGAGAGGTGACGGCCGAACAGAAAAATTAATTCAATTGAAAAAACTTTCTGTCTGAGTTGGAATTGAACTCGGGCTACCGCGGTTCTTTAGCTTAGGCGTCACGCACACTACCCACTAGGCTACGGCCGCCATTATACTATTCATCTATCTATACTATTACATAAAATTGAAGTGCAAATGAAAAGTTACAACTTAACTCCAAAAATACTTGGCAGATTTTTATGAAAATATTTTTTAAAATATCATATCTGTGCTACAGATTTATTTAGTGGCATTTTTCTTTCGAAATTTTAATAATAAGTATATCTAATTAAGGTATTGAGTTTTTTAAGAAATCATCTCAGCTGCTACGCACTGCTTATTCGTTATCTTTTTACGCATTTGTGTTGCGAGAGGTTTAATAAACTCCATGTTGCTTTCTATATTTCACTTTCTCTTCGTGCTCAGCTTGCACAGCGCAACAAAAAAAAACTGATGAGCCTCGAGCAAGGCGAAAAGTGAGGTACATATAAGTGCAGCACGGCGCTCTCAGACATGAAAAAACAAAAAAAAAGGACTATTAAGGAGATTGATAAAAAAAAACGTCCGTGGACAAGTGCGTTCGCTGAATTTGTTCAAGGGGGTGGGGGCCAAGGGCATAAAGGAGTATAGAATGCACATAAAGAAAATTTAACCTTTATATTTCTGTTTTCTGAGATTTTTGGTACTAATTTTGTTATCATGATACGCTGGTTGACACACGCTTGTACACATAAAAAATTATATAAATTTCAAAGATGGGGTGAAAATCTTTCTCGTATCATGCCCTAACCATTTTCGAATATAATTTTTTTCTCAAGTAATTTAAAAAATTTTTCTCAACAAATATTCTTAGTTATTTAGTAAATTAAATAATGTGAGGTCTCCTCTATCCTTAAATAAAATCGCATTATTTACTATTTAGCCACCAAGTTTTCATCGTCTTACATAAGAATAAAAAATTTCCTAATATATATTTTTTTTGAAATATGAATATTAGACCTGTCCAGATTTCCAAAGTTCACATTTTTTAATGAGCACTTACAGTTTTAGAATCTCTCAATGATTGAAATAAGAACTGTGAAAAAAGATTTCACCCTAGTGAAATAATACCCTAGTGGTATTGCCAGGATTGTTTCTGATGGTGTGCACCATATTTAAATTTAAATATTCTGGAGCTATGCATCGAGCTAGGTGGATGAGCAAAGCAATTTACTGTTTAAAAATATGCATGTTTAGAAAGCAGTTTGTCTTAAAAACTGAGGATGAAAAGATGATTCGTTATGTGTCTTTGTTTGTTGTAATGGTGTATGCAAAGTACTGGTTCGTATCCAGTATTCCAACTTCAGCTCCATATAACGATCTTCAGTTGATCTTTAGTCTTGACAGGTTAGTTAAATCTTCGTTCAAATAAGATATGATTAATTATAATAATTGAATTAAACATAAAAAGTTCATACGTTTTTTTTACAAATTTACAGATACAAGAGCATTCACAAAAGTGCTGCTGATATAGCGTTAAAAAAATTAAGCAACCATTTTTGGTACCTAGGTGAAGAATTAGTTGGTTTAGCTTTTTATGATGTATCATTAAGCTACGAAACCCGAAATAATATGGTGCACGCCATCAGAAACAATCCTGGCAATACCACTAGGGCCAAAAAAGCACCAGCTTTTATTATCAACAACATATCAGATCTAAAGTTGGAGCAGTTTGTAACAAAGAACACACTCTTTTTTTTTTGAGAAGCTGAAGCTATCAGTTGAATTTATGGACGATGCAGTAGACAATTGGGAAAACAACAAATCTTATATAAATGGGCTTTTAATTGTTAAAAATTTACAAATAGTGAACGACGTTGCAAAGAGAGGAGTAGCCTTAATAACATCATACAACTCAAGTGCAACGAAGGATGAAGAGCACAAACAATATTTGCTTCAAGTCGTAGCTGATCATAGAAAAAATTTGCCACATATAATTAAAACTAAACTATCTAAGTCAGACCAGATTAAGAAATTAATTGTTTGGTGACTAATGACACATCCAAAAATTCTTAACCTACATTTTTTTTTACCTTATTGTTCCTAGAATATATAAAAAATATGCAAACGTATATAAAAATTTTTTTTCGAAAAAATATAATGAATTGAAAAAAAAATTGCGAAAATTTTCTGAATTTTTTTAATTCTAGAGGCTACAGAAAGTAAACGGCTCAATAATTTTCACTTTTTGCATTTTTTCTTATTTGCTTGACCATTTAGCTCAAAGATTGCGCTTTTAGATATTTCTTATATTTACTAATAAACTATTTAAAATTTTGTTTGTACGTATACCTTTAAAATTTTCGAAAATTGCCAAAATCCTGACTTCAACCGCGTTGAGCAACTTTTTGGCAAAAGTTTTTCAAAATCTTTTTTCACAGTTCTTATTTCAATCATTAAGAGATTCTTAAACTGTAATAGCTCATTAAAAAATGTGAGTTTTGAAAAATCTCATAAATTTCGTGGACAGGTCTAATGAATATTTTTAGATCACCACCAAGATTTTTAGATCATTTTTTCCAGTTTTGGGGGCTTAAAACTCATAAAACAGTTGAGAGCGGCCTTAAATTTTTTTGAGTTAGGAGGTGAAAATCTATATAGTCCACAAAAATAAAGAATTAGAGTTGTCGCTATTCTTGATATGTTCCCCGCATGGACATCAACTGACTTATTTCTTTTTTCAACATGCATCAGTTATAGCAGCATTCAAGTTACTAAAATCGAGTTAGAAAACATAACTATTATATGAATTATTTAAAACATTTTCAATTCAAAACGTATGAATAAATATATAAAGTGGCACATGTATAGAAGGGTTTTGGGCTCCATTCATTTTCTAAACATATTCCAGAACCTCACTGCAAGGATTGATTCTAAATCCTAGAAAGCACGTGATCGCTGTAATATAATCACGTGACGCAAAAAAATCCAGAAAATTCTCAAAATGGGTGGACCCAAGGCTGTTAATCGCTCTCTTTTTGTGAGCCTGCTCACTTTTGCAAAAAAGTGAGCGGCTCATATTTTGAGCGCGCTCTCATTTTGAGTCTCTCACTTTTTGAGCGCGCTCACTTTTATACAAAAATTGAGCGCGTTCACATTCTGAGCGGCTCACTTTTTGACCGCGCTCACTTTTGAAAGTAAACAGTGTTTTGAGCTTTGACGATTTATCGTCATTTTGGCTATTTTTGGCACAAATTATGACGTGACGATTTTTCATTTTCAAGCCAAAAATTACGATCTTCAGCAAAACTAACGTTGCAGCATGCAAGACAAAAATTTTGAGATGCAGTTATTATGTAAAAATATTAAATAAAATGGTAAAAGTTTTGTAAAAAAAGCAAAGACTAAAAACTTTGGTTTTTCTTACCTCTATTAAAGTACTATGTTTTATTTGGTTTAAAAAGAATTTCAGCAAAAGTGGTAAGATATTCTAATGTAAAAGCGTTTTCTTAACAAGAATTGTCATCAGATTTTTAAAAAATTAGAGCTTGATCTTAAATTAGCCTACTTTATTCAAAATTTCCTATTTTTTTCGCTTTTGAATTAGAAGTTTAGCAGTTTTATTAAGATAACGAAAAATTAAAAAATTATCCAAATTGGATCATCTTTATGACAGAAAAACGATTTTTTAAGCCGACTTTGGGGAAATCACTTAGTTTCTTAAATTTATTTTACTTTGTTCTGTTCTTGTGTTTAATCACTTTAAAACATAAATTTGCTTATCGCCCAAGTTCATATGCGATATTGGCTTAAATGCCCCTTACCATCTGTTGCTCTGAAGAATGAACTTCGACTAATAGGGGTATCATTCTTTATTATTCCTCAAGTTTTCGTACGAATAACTTCGTACTTTCTTCCATTACATTCGTAGTATTTACTAATGGCTTCGTACTATTCAGTATTAGTTGAGTTTAAAATATTTACAACGGAAATCTTTCAGCCTGGTTTGTTGAACAATTACCAAACATAAGTAAATGTATGACTGCAAGGTGGCCGTAGTCTACTGAAAGAGTACGTGGCCAGTAAGCTAAAAAACCCTGGCTCAAACCCCAGCTCAGATAGAATGTCTTCTTTTCGTTTTTAGTGAATGTAAGAAATGTATTCGTACAAAATACATTTTTTTTTGCACGAATAAGAATAAAATATATGTAATATGTACCAAACTACGTCCAATCTACGAATCCTATTTGTGACTGAAATCTACGAATTAAATTCGTGGAATGGAAGCAATTTTTGGTAATATTTTCACACAAAATTTTTTGAGTGTAAGAATACGTATTGAAAAGTGCCTGTGAAACAAGGGTAAATGAAATAGTATCGTAACTTATCACTGCGACGGGTACAACATATTTTTAAAAAAATGCATGCTCAGCTTTATTTATAAATATACCTCAAAAAAAGTATTTTTGAGTCCTCTCCAAAATATATTAACATACATAATGAACATATCGTCATATAAAATCAAAAAAGCCGTAAGTAACAATAAATTCAAAATCGACTTTTTGATTGATTAATGATGCACCTTATCAAAATCATGTTCCTACCAAATTGTACACTCCTACATCTAAAAACGACGTTTTTATTAAAAAAGTTATTAAATCCCCAAGTTTGAGCGCAACTTACAATTACAATAACAATTTAGAAAGTTTTTTGACTCTCCCGTAAAATTTTTAAATGTAGCTACGGCTTTTTAATTTAATATGAAAATATTTAAAAACTTCGCTGCCTAGAAGTGGGGGGAAGTGTCCCCTTCCCCCTATTCGGTAGCCCATATCCATGGCACAAATTTGCACATAATTAAGATTTATTAAAAAGTATTATTTATCAAATGTTTGAGCTTAAGACGTTGAACATGCTGAACCATCGCAGATAGATGTTTCAATAATTGATGGTTTTTTTTACTTCACACTGTGAAAAATTTTCCTAAAATTTATGGAAATATTTCAAAGAAATTATAAAAAATATCAACAAAAAGAGTGCAAAAAGATTCGACTTGATTTTACACCAATATTTCTTTGCACCTTCAATTACTAGGAAAAATCGATATGATTACGATATGAATCTAGAGAACTAGATTTTACCATTACCGTACCAGATCAAGTTCGGCCTGCTGACTTTTTCAAATAGGAGACGTGAAAAGAAGGCGTGGCAAATATAACATAGCTCATCACTCACTCTGCGAAAAAATGGCAGGGCCTAATATAAATATATTATATAAATTTATTGTTTACATAACGAAAATTGTTATATATAAAAATAAATTCTTGTCTTTCTATTATGTATTGTAACGGTAAAATATTGGAAGTTTCACTTTCTGCTCTTTCTTGTTGTGGTGCTTATTATTAAAGCAGTACGAACTATTGATAGGGCCAGACGTATTTTAAGTGTGAAATTTTTTTTTAAATATATAAAATACAAAATATTTTAAAGGTATTCAAAAGTTAATAAATTAATAAAAATATTTATGCTATCTTAAGTTAATTAATATTTCGATTTACTAGCAAAAATATAGAAATGGGTCGCGGAAAAGAGTTAACTGAAGGAGAACGTGGAAAAATTTTGGCGTATCATGAATCTGGAATGATATCGAGGAATGTTGGACTTAAAACTAACTGTAGTATATATGTGGTGCTAAACTTTCTTAAATTACGGGAAAATTATAAAAAAAAGAAAAGTTCTGTCAGAAAGTCCTTACTTTCCCCAAATTATACCCGGGAACTCAAGCGCCTGGCTCTTAACAAATCGAATAGTCCTGCAGAAATTCGACGTTTAATAAATCTTAATGTAACGGTAAGACGTATGCAGCAGATTTTAAAAGCAGATAGAAACCTTGAGTATGTCAAACGCATTCCTAAACCAAGGTTACCAGAACGTCATAAGCGTGTGAGATTGGACTTTGCGGAAAAACATCAGTTCTGGGACGAAGAGTGGAAAAAATAATTTTTTCCGTTGAAAATAAGTTTAATCTTGATGGAAGGTCGGGATGGTTGGCAAAAATATTGGCATGATAAGCGCACAAAAAAGCAGGAGCGGATGTCACAAAACTTTGTTGGGGGATCGGTGATAATTTGGGCTGCTATGGGATACAATTGAAATACTCCAATATGTTTCATTTCTATGAAAATGAATGCCGAGGAATATGTAGAGCTTCTCGATGAAGTTCTAGTTGAGTTTGGAAATGAAATAAGCGAACTTGACTGGATATGCCAGCAGGACAACACAGCTATTGCTGTGCAAAGGTAACGAAGGAGTTCTTTAGGCGTAAAGGAATCCCGTTGCTGGTGAGGCCTTCGTGATGTCCAGACTTAAATCCAACCGAAAACTTTTCGAGCATTCTCTCGGAACGGATTTTTCACAGTGGCCGCCAGTATGATTCCGTGAGTAAATTAAAGAAGACAATACAATGTGAATGGTCCAATATTAAGCAGGCATTGATAAAAAAATTAATGCATCCCATGCCGAGGCGCTTATAGCAAGTTATTTTCAAGGGGGCTCTTCTACTGATTACTAATTTTTTTATTTTTATAACACATTTTATTAATTTTTTTCTTACGTATCCTTATCATTATTTCGTTCTAGTACAAAATGTTTCAGTTTATAAGTTATTTTTAAGTTCTATAAGTGAAGTTTTTTTAGCTTAAAATATTTATTAGATGTAACACTTAAGCAATAAAAAAATATTATCGAAAATACCTCCATTTTAAAACAAAAATGTGCTCTTTTATTTGACCCTTTCATTTTTTCGCTGAGTGTATTTTGTTGGAATAAAAAATCGTTTGGTGTCTATATCGTCTAAATCAGTTTAGGAGCTCTCACGTGATTGTCAAACAGCCGTGTAGTGTCACAACGCTTTCATATAATAGTATCTCGTAGATAGGCTAACATAATTTCAAGTGGGGAAAAGCTTGCGGCAAGGCTGCAAAACATCATTTATGTTTATATCTCAATTCACATTTGCCGTGAAAATTGATCAACACTGTATGACAGCAAGAATTTCACCGAAAGCAACTACACAACATGGCTGCCGTGTTGTATTGAGGTGTCTGGAAGGATGTTTGCCCATAGCATTAGTCTGGTTATTTACACACAGTTTTAAAATAGTCCCCTAAATATCATATTTAAAATTTGAAACTAAAAAAATAAGTAAGGTTCAATTATATTTATGCAAACTTTAAAGCGTCTGGCAGATAATGCTGCCAACGGCAAGTGTCTGGCAATATTCAATATTGATTTTTAAAAATATTTTTAACATATATGAAAATTAGCAGTTTAAATTTACAGATACCTGTAATTGGGCCGTCTATGCAAACTAGCGGGTACGAAAAAAAAAAGTATATATTACACTATTCGTTCCTCATAATTTGGAAACTTTTAAAATAAAGAGTGTCTGGAGGGCCTGGATCTAATTCTACAAAGCTGTGCTCCGTACGTCCAAATACGTTTAATTACAATATTGTATTACAGTACCTTATGTTCCAATTGGAGCCTTGAACTCCTATTAAGTAGCCAGTTTAACTTAAGAGCCTTGAGCTTAATTTGGGTTTTTTTTTACTCTATATCCTTTCGGTAGTTTAACCGTTTGTCAAGATGAACACCCAGATAGTTCACGTTATTCGCTTGAGGAATAGGTATTTTATTAAGTATTAGGACATATTTCAGTCCGCAAAGTAAATGTAACGTGCATACTTTTAAGTTTATTGATTCTTATTCTCCAGTTTCTCAACCATGTTTCTAGATGTTCATTTAGGTCCTTGGGTGCTAATATAGGGTTTGATGGGTGCTCAAAATAGCTGTATCATCAGCAAATCGTCACTGCGCTTACAAAAATGGTTATGTGATTTTTGTAAATTTTTTTATTGCATATTTTATTAACACTATTTATCGCCCATATTTCTGCATTTTCCGTTTTTTAGATCTCTTTTGGTTTAGAAGTGATCAAAACAGCTATGTGCTCGCAGTAGTAGAAATGCTCTGAAAAAATCAGTTTTTTTGCTCTCCTGAAAAGTTGCTGAAAAACACAAAACCATTTTTGTAGGCGCAGCGACGAAATGCTGAAGTAACCAATCGATTGCTAGCTGGTAGATCCCCTGTAAATATAAGTTGGTAGATTCCTTTCAGACCTGACACTAAGCTACAGAGAATTTTTTATGATTTTTTGGAGTAAATGGTGTTTATATGATATGAAAACATATTAAATGCCTAAATTTTGATATTTTCATATCCTTAAAGGATTTTCAAGAAACGAAAGTTTGTAAAAAAAAATATTTTTTTTGCATCAAATGTCAGATCATTTGAGATTTTTAAAAATATTATTTTCTTAGTTAAACGACAAAATTAACAGCTAAACAATATGAAGGGCAAACAGAAACAATAACCTGTGCAATCGATACATGCAAAATTAATAAACATTCGTGAAATCGCAGAGATGCTTGGACTAAAAGTTAATCGCACAATTGATGCATCTGAAAGGGATACTGGACCGAGAACGTTTCCTTCAGGAACTCCAGCTAAAATTGCAAATTTAGATGTCATAAAGTTTTTATATTTTTCTCTAAACTTTCTATCACTTAGGTATGATCCAAGAATTTAATGGCACTAAACAGTTAAAAAAGTTTAATTTTGTGTATCAAACCTTCATGCCAGACACTACCAAATGCCTCAGCAAATGTGACTGCAACTTAGATAGAAGTATTTTTTTAAATAGTTTTAAAGGTATAGGAAGCAAAATTATTGGTCTGTAAGAAGATGTTTGGGTGACACTTTCCAAGACATTGGGAAATAACCAATTCTCAATTATTGCATTAAATATATGTGATAATATTTTTATAGCATTAATTGGAGAATATTTTATCATTTTTGGAGTAATAAAATCATACCTGCTTTCTTCGTATTAAGTAGTGTTTGAATAATTCCGTCAATATCCTCGACTTTTTTTTTAGTGGGCTTTCCCTCGCTTTAGTAGACTAGTTAGGAACCTCTAAATTGTTATTGGTTGGATTCTGCTGAAATACAGATTTTAAGTGGCCAACAAAGTTAATTTGCTTTCTCTTCATTACACCTCACCTATCTCCTACTAAATAGCAAATAAATGATTTAAGTAATTTTAAAGTCATGATTTTTAAATAAATGGTTAAACATTTATGTTGAAGTCTTTTGATTCATTTACTACGATTGAAGTTGTGCTCCTTAAAGTCATTTATTGCACTCATTTGCAATCAAATTAAAATCAATGAAATTATTAGAAGTTAAAAAAGTTTTAAGTCACAGAATTTATGATTACATGAAATCAACTGAAGTCTTTTGACAGCATTCAAAAAATGTTTAAAGTAATTTGGTTTGCAGAATAATTTTCTGCTTAATCAAGCAAAATAAGGCCTTGGAAGTAAAAGCAGAACCAAGATTTTTGTTTTGTGGGGAAACACTAACCCAGAGATTAGGAAAAAGTTAGAAAATCTAAATTTTTTAAATTAGGAAATCTAAAATTTTTCACTTAAATATAAAGGTATATGATTTTATGTATATTTTTGTTCAAATCATTAATACAGCATTATTTAGAACGGTTTTTAATTTTAAATAATCAAAACAATAAAAAAAATCATTAGAAAAATAAAAAAAAAATTCTTGAAGCCATTTTCAAAGATCACAATCATTTGACTTCTCAATTCTGCAGTCAATTGAGTTTCTTAGTCATGACTACGATTTTAAGTGTTATGAATTCTTCAAAGACTTCAATTTTTAATGCATTTAATAACTCAAAACTCAACGATTTCAGAACTTTTTGTGTTGAAGTCATTGCAATCATAAATGATTTAAAAATTGCAATCATAACCAGAAGTAACTGATTGCAATACAAAATAAATGTAATCTTTTACAACTCTGCTATATAATGAGTTAGGTAAAATAGTCAAATTTTCTAATATTGGATAAAGGATAAATATTTTATTAGGTAAACGATTGCTTTCAACGGCGTCAACTTGATAGATCTAGGCACTCGATTCCACTCACTTCTACAGTGAGCCTCTTTTTTTAATATGAGCTCGTGTTAAAATAATATTATACATAAAAGTAAACGTTCACCTAAATCAATACATATTAGCTATTGTGTATAATATATATATATATATATATATTATTCAGATGAAAATTATTCGCACCTTAAATATGGCAAAGTGCAAGTACAAAATTTTCTTGTATGTCTTTATAAAGTAATTTTCGAAATTTGTCACAAATGTCAAAGACTGATGCCCAGTCTTAAATCTGATTTGGCAAGTATCCTTGTTAGAAATTCTATGTATCTAAAATATCTCAATTAATTATATTACGGTGTTATAAAATAAATATGGTGAAATAAATACCCTGCTACGCAAGCAAAACCATTCGTATAAATATTGTGTTTCTTCTTATAAATTATCAAGTTTCCAAGAACCAACACTATCTACGGCTGCTATGAATAATTAATAAGCATCCTTTGATCGACTTGTACTGAAATAAATTAATTGCTCTTTATTAGTTCTCGTCAATTATTATAACAGTGAAATTTTGTTTAATTATTTATGCAGCTTAAAAATGCTTATTTTGTTTGTTTAATGTCGCCACAGCTTGTTGTGTTTTAATACATAACACTTTATAAATATTAATGAGGCCACATTATTAATGCATGTATGA
Organism: Dichetophora obliterata; assembly: GCA_963920525.1. NCBI lineage: Eukaryota > Metazoa > Arthropoda > Insecta > Diptera > Sciomyzidae > Dichetophora > Dichetophora obliterata. The sequence continues at coordinate 130,499,739 of OY986438.1, read as the reverse complement.
ATGACAATTTACTTATGTACTATGGCATATGACACCCTTTAATAAAATTAACGTAAATAGTTTAAAAAGTAAATTCAATCAACAGTAACAACAGCTGTTCGAGGTTATTTAATTTAATTTAAAAATTTTCTTAAACCAGAACTTTCAAATATTCAAATTTGATTTCGTGTTTCTTCTAAGCAGGGCTTGAATTTTGATGACCAAAAAACTGCAAAAAATTACAAAAACTACCTAAAAACTGCAGAAAATTACATAAAAACGCAAATAATTACATAAAAATAAACAAAAAATTAAGCTTTAAATAAAAGACATTACTAAATATAAAATTTATTTTATACAATTTTTATACATAGCGGTACAAAGGTACATATAGCATTATAAGGTACATTTTTATGTTATTAAAATTAAAAAAAAGTCGATTGTCTGACAAAATGTTTTTGTAAACAGAAAAACTTCCTTCTACTTCTGCACTGACGAGAGGAACATATTTTAAAGACGATATGTCATCGGATGTAAGTTCTTCTTCTTATTTCATTTTGAGAGGTAATGTTTTTGATTGAAGGACTATTGTTAAGGAAATATGTTAAAAATATGCATTTTTCCATTTTTTAGTATGAAAAAAAGAAAAAATTCTTTTAAAATCAAACTAAAAACCCGAAAAATGAGCTGAAATTAAAACCATCCAAAAATGACAATAAAGTAACTTTTAAATTGGTAAAACTGCCCTCAATCTAGTAAAAATTACATGAAAACTAAAACCGATAAAAAACGATTAAAAATGACGAAAAAGTTAAATAAAAACTTTTCATTTTTGAAATAAAGGAAGTATAAATGGACGTTGTAAATAAACAGGAAATGTCTTAGAAGAAGCAAAAAAAAAGATGACATGTCATCGAAATCCTAGCCCCGCTTATAAGTTACACAGAAGATGTTTGCACCAACGTATGGGCTGAGTACGACGTCACTGCATCTTAAATTTTTCATTACTTAAGACTGGCGTAAGGTTTTAAATGCGAAAAATAATCTATTGAAATTAGTAGAATTCTCGAAATAAGCACTTCTCCGCCCTTGAATTTGCCTTCAAGTATCGTTGCTTGGATGACATTACGACCAGTCTTGTTCCATTGCACAGTTTCGAAGGTGGTTGTCTTGATTTTGAGCGATCCTAAAGAACTGCCAAAAATCCTAAACTGCTCATTAGTTTTGTTAAAATTTGTACTACAGTGACCTCTGTTGTTCAAGATGGATAAAAATAAAAAGCCTGAAAACACTCACCGTACCCAAAAACTGCTATATCGTAGCAGTTATGAGTTTTCGGCATCTTTGTAAAATATTTGTACTAAAGCGCACTCTGGTGTTCAAGATAGATTAAAATAAAAAATGACGAAATAATGACCGTATTTAAAACTTTCTAAATACAAATTTGTATCATAATGAAGAATTTTAACTACAGCGCCCTCTGGTGTTTTTCCAATATTTTTAACGCAAATACTTTCCCTGGACGGAGACAAACACAACAAAAAAAAAGATCAAATCGGACGAAGCCGTCTTCCAATGTGTCACTAATTTTTATATATGTATAAGACTAAGTAGCAAAAAGTGTTTTTTTTTTTCTAGCACGTTATTAATCAAATACAAAAAGTAACTTAAATCACATTTTGTTTTTTTTTATCTGCAGGTTGCCTGGATACGCCATCGTGATCTTCACATACTCACCGTTGGCACCTATACTTATACCACCGATCAACGCTTTCAAACATCCTATCATCGAGACATAGACGAATGGACGCTGCAAATAAAGTGGGCACAGCAACGTGATGCTGGCGTCTATGAGTGTCAAATATCAACACAGCCGGTGCGCAGTTTTTCGGTTAACTTGAATATTGTGGGTAAGTGTTGAAGTGAGTGTGAGTTAAAGAAAAAATAAAAATGAAAATTTTAAATTAACATCTTCCGATCAAAATAATTTTTAACTTTCGATTTAATAAAAACTTTGTAGCAACAAAAGAGCAGCAACATTTTTAAACCAACCACAACAACAACATTAACAACAACGACTCAAGCTCAAAGAGTTTCCTCCTTGCTTTTTTTAAGTGGTTGTTATTGTTTGGGCTTACGTTGAATTCTCTTTTGTATGCGCCATATTTTTATGCGCTCACCCAGGCGTATGAGCAACTTTCATTTTCAGGTTAATGACGCTGCAACGCATAAAATTATGTAAATCGCTATGAATGAATGAATGAAGTTTTGTAGCCGGCAGCAACAAAACCAACATGGCTATTTATAGCCTGGCAACAAAAGTTGCAATAACAACAACTGCAAAGGCATTAAGTTGCCAAATACACACATCCACACTCATACAGGCACATCAAGAGCGCCTTGTTCGCGCTCTGCTGTGTTGCAGCGGACTTAAGAGTTGCTCCTTGCATAATATAGCGCATTAACAGAGTTATTTATTCACACTTTGTCCGCAGTCGACTGACTACATCATCGTTATTGTTATAGCAATAGTTGATGTTGGTTGTTGTTGTTTTTGTTGTAAGCATTTCCAGTTGGCTGTTCATATTCAGCGTTATGGTTATACATGAGGTCCATAACAGTTTTAAATAGATGTTCTTGCTGCCGCACGTATCAGCTACAAATTTTTCAACGACCAAATAAAAACCAATCAGAAAATGTTTGATATTGTTCAAGCATAACTTGAAATATAGCATAGTCACTTAAGTTAAATACAGTTGTTTGCACCTTAAATGCAAAAAGAAATATGCACTTCAGAAAAAATAGGTGGATATTCCTTTTTAATTTCGCGATACAAGAACACTTGCACAACCAAGGGCGCAGCGAGGGTAATAAAAATACCCCCTAAATATAAGGAAAATAATTTGTTTTAGCGTTAACGTAAGAAATTCAAAACAGTTTTTCATATACATAATTAAAAAAGTATTGAAGTTTGATAATTTATTAAAGCTTAATGAATTTCTAGTCACAAATTTAGGGCTGACACATTTATTATTTAGTAAAAAAGTTTATGAAAAGCTTTAATTTAAATTGATCGGTACCTCTAATATAAATTTATGCCGCACAATTTGACAGTCGATTTTTCACCAACACGAACATTCGTTGTTATAACTAATAAACCAGCTGTTCAAATTTGAATTTCTGATTGGATTTGTTTGTGTACTTTTTAATTTATAATTACAATATTTGTATAAATAGATATAGAAAAAATTTTTTGGTTGCATTTTAGAAGATGCAAATGCTCGAATGTCCTTGCTTTCTGCTTCAATCTGCGATTTTAAGATAGTTTTTGAAATAATAAATTCAAAATTATAACCCCAAATATAAATTTTGTCACAATTAGCTTCAAACCTATGCGTCGTGATTAATATACTTAAAGAAATTAACAGGTGCACTTTGCTCGATGTAAAGCATTTCACAAAATATAAAAATTGTCATGAGTATTTTAGTAGCTACGCTTTGAGTCAGTGACACAGAAGATGAGCAGAAGCAGCTCACGCATTCATAATCAACCTGCTTGTTTATTTCTGGTCACAAGTAATTACTGTTCAAAATCTAAAGGTTTGTTCTTCGATTATAGTTTTTTGTGGATCTCGCGACTGCCAGCTCGTGGGAAAGATCAATCCTTCAATCGTCCAATTGATTAAATACTTATTCTCGCAAATATTAAAATCTGCTTACCAATAATCCAGCAACATGCCTTTAAAGTGTGCTCAGAAATGTTTGCAAAAGAGAAGCTGAATGAAGAAATTTGAAACCATTTTTCTGAAAATTCGTGCCAATGAATACTTTGATTTCAGTTTTGGTAAATCATATTTAGTTTAATATCGTTCCGAACGTAATTTTAAATTTTTTTCAATAAAGTCAATATTAAAAAAAATAAATGTATTTATAAGCTACATTAAATAATAATTGGCAGGTCCCTTCCTGAACAAAATCCAAGCTACGCCCATGAATTCAACAATAAAGCAGTGTTCACTTAGATGATACTAGGACGTTTAAGATGCTGCCGGTCCATTTTTTACCGATATTTTTGACAGGTGACAACCTTAACATGAACACACTATAAATGTCGGATCAATCTGTCAATTAATAGTGACGTAACAGTGTTCTAAATTAACAATACTTTTGGTATTGTTATAAAAATGGATAAAGAAGAATATCGTGCCTTGATTTGGCGTAACAAAAATGCGAAAGAAACAAAAAAAAAGCTCGATTAATATTCTGGTGAATCTGGTTTATCATATTTAACCGTAAAATATTAGATTGCAGAGCTCAAAAGAGGTCGAATCAGCACAAAAGATGAACACGCCGGGAGAGCACTAAAAACAGTGACCACTCTGGAATGTATTAGAAAAATGCATGATTTCGTATAGAACAATCCGAAAGTGAAAGTGCGTGAGAGAGCTGCAGCCGTAGGCTTATAGGTTTCAATTTTACATGAAAATTTGGCTATAAGAAAGCGGACTGCAAGATAGGTGCTGCGTTCGTTAACAATCAATCAAAAACATGAAGGTGTTTGCACTTCCCAAGAATGTTTGGACATGTTGAAACAAAATGCGACTGATTTTTTGCGTAAAATAGTGACTACGGATGAATCATGGATCCACCACTGCACAAAAACATCTAAGGAATCAGCAAAAGAGTGGGTAGTTCCCAGTGGAAGTGCATCAAAGCGAGCGAAGGCTCAAAAAATGGCCGGAAAGATGAACACGCTGTCTGTTTTTTGGGATTTAAGTGACATTTTGCTTATTGACTATTTAAAAAATGAAAAAAAAACAATCAACAGCGATTATTACTGCAAATTATAAAACCGATTGAAGAAAGAAATCGCAAGCAAATGGCCTCATTTATCGAAAAAAACATCATCTGTTTGCAAGACAATGCTCCAGGTCACAAATCGACCAAAACCATGGCCAAATTGCACGAGTTACGCTGCGAAGCCAATCTCCAGGGCAGGAGATTTGCGACAAATGAACAGATCTAATTGGAAACTGAAGCATATTTCGGAGATCATGAGAAATCTTACTATTCAAAGGAAATCGCAACGTTAGAATATCGTTGGAATAAGTGTATCAAGCTGAAAGAGGACTATGTGGAAGGATAAGCAATAGTTTTGGCAAAAATCGTGTGTTTTCTTTGATAGGCCGGCAGCATCTTCAACGTCCTTCATGTACATGGTACATAATTTTGCAAATTCTAGTAATTTTTACATCTTATCTTTTTAAATTCATGTTTAAAGACCACGACATGCATTCACTTCACAAAACGCGTCTTTATCCAAAACGAAGTTAGAAGAAAATGCATTATTTGTATTGTAGTGCAAGTGAATATACAAAGATTTTTTTTATTACAAAAATTAATAAATTCGTTAGAATTCCAAATCTGAAGCTAGCGACAAACAGCAGACAAACTCCACATGTGCAAAGCTAGGATTATCTATATGCTAATCGAAAGTAGTAAACTTTTGCTATTTTCACGGTTTTTGCAATTTTGTTTTTCTATGTGCACAACAGATACCAAGGCAAATTGTTGTGCAACGCAACTGTCTGCCTGTATATATATTTTGAACGTTTAAAGTAAACTTAATGGTTATACCTATTCATTTAATTTATGTGTCCCCATTTTTAATACGAAGTTATATTTGGCAATGCTTTAAATCCAAGATGGCAATGGATACCGTTAATGGATTCTGATAGATGAGTTAAAAAAAATTTGTATGGACATTTTCAAAGTTTACGTCTTAGGGCCATTTTGTTCACAAAGGGCATAAATATGATTTAATTCGGGGATAACTATCTCTAGGTTAATTTTATACCAAGCGTATAAATCGGGAGATAAAAAAGTGGTTTTGTTCACATTTTATCCCAGCTTTATGCTTAGAGCATAAATTCGCTCTCAGTTTATATCGATTTCCATTGGAATGTTAGAGTGTTGCTCATTAATTAAAAAATGTGTGGGGATTTTTGGTTTATTTTTGCGAATTTGAGGGTTAGAGTGAACAATAGGTAAAAATGGATCGCTGATTTTGCATCTGATGTCAGAATTTCAAAATTCTAACATTTTTCTACACAGGGCTGCCAACTAAACATTTTTTTAAGAATTTTAAACATGAAGAAACAGTATTGGGAGTTACTTCTTCCGAATCTGGTGTCAGAATTTTAAAATTCAAGATGGCGGATAAAGTTGCCACCTAATTTCTTGTTTATTTATGCGAATTCAACTCTGGGAGAAACACTATGTAAAATTGGGTCGCTGATTCCGAATCTGTTGTCAGAATTTCAAAACTCGAAAATTTTTCTACACGTAGGGGTGCCACCTAAAAATGTTTTATTGTAAAAATTTTAAACATGAGGAAAGAGTATTGGGGTCGCTAAGTTCGAATCTGAAGTCAAAAATTTAAAATTCAAGATGGTGGATAGGGTTGCCACCTTAATTTTTTGTATTTTTATGAATTCAGGGCTGGCAAAAAAAAAATGGTACACCAAAAATGGGTCGCTGAATATGAATCCATGGTCAGAATTTCAAAATAATAAAGTTTTGAAATAATAGGGTTGCCACCTAATAATAAGTCATTTTAAGAATTTTAAACATTATTTAACGGTGTTAAGGAGTCACTGATTTCGAATCTGAAGTCAGAATTTTAAAATTTAAAATGGTGGATAGGGTTGCCACCTTAATTTTTTGTATTTTTATGAATTCGGGGCTGGCAAATAAATGGTATGCCAAAAATGGGTCGCTGAGTCCGAATCCGTGGTCAGAATTTAAAAATGATAAAATTTTATAATAATGGGGCTGCCACCTAATAATATGTATTTTCAAAAGTAAAAGCAACCCTATTATTTCAAAACTTTATAATTTTGAAATTCTGACCATGGATTCATATTCAGCGATCCATTTTTGGTTTACCATTTTTTTTTGCCAGCCCCGAATTCATAAAAATACAAAAAACTAAGGTGGCAACCCTATCCACCATTTTGAATTTTAAAATTCTGACTTCAGATTCGAAATCAGTGACTTCCTAGCACTGTTAAATAATGTTTAAAATTCTTAAAATGACTTATTATTAGGTGGCAACCCTATTATTTCAAAACTTTATAATTTTGAAATTCTGGCCACGGATTCGAATTCAGCGACCCATTTTTGGTGTACCATTTTTTTTTTGGCAGCCCCGAATTCGTAAAAATGTAGAATATTAAGGTGGCAACCCTATCCACCATCTTAAATTTAAAAATTTTGAGTTCAGATTTGAAATCAGTAACCTCCCAATACTGTTCCCTCATGTTTAAAATTCTTAAAATAAAACATTTTTAGGTGGCAGCCCTATGTGTAGAAAAATTTTCGAATTTGAAATTCTGACAACGGATTCGGATTCAGCGACCCATTTTTACCCTTTAGTTCGCGCCAGCCCCGAATTCGTAAAAATAAAAAATTAATCCAAATTTTAAAATTCTGACACCAGATTCGAAATCAGTAACCCCCAATACTGTTTCCCTATGTTTAAAAATCTGTATTTTCAATATTTTGACACCAAGTAAATAAAAAATATTAAAATGAGAGTGATGAGAGCGAATTAAAAATCTTAACTCACCAATTTTCACGAGTTAAATATTTCTGGGGTTAAGCTATCTCGCCACCATTTTTATCTCCAGCTTGAAGAGTTAAATGCTTAACTCACTGTGAACAAATGAAAAACTGGAAAAATCATGGAATTAACTCGGGGATAAATTTATCTCTCTGTGAACAAAATGGCCCTTAGTAATTTTTCAAATAGGTTTATATTTACTCTAAGACAACTGATTAGTATATACATATGCCTTTCTCTAGCCCCCCTTTTATTGGTCGTTTTTGACCTTTTTCGCAAAAAGTTTGAAAAAGTAGATATAAACGTAGTGGTATTGAGTTATTTTATGAAAATGTAGCTGGTCGCCAAAAATTGTCTAAGGATTATCTTTTAAGTGAAAAATTGTCAGTTTTAAATTATTAAGGCTATTCACAGTTTAAGCGTGCATTTACCAAATCGTATTTATAGCATGAGTTATTGTTGAGGAGACTGTGAGCACTCCGCCATGTGACTGTCGTATTTAAAACTTAAAAAATGCAACCCTATGATATATGTAATAAAGCGGTCGAGAAAGAGCATAAAAATACAAGGTACAAAAAACACATCCAAGGGCTTGTTGGCGTATTTTCGTTTGCATGCAAAATAGGCTTACGTAAATTGGCGTACAAATAACAAATCGTCCAAATAGCAGACCAGCATATTCAAACTGTAAATAGCCTTATTGATTTCATGTTAAAAACATAGCACCTTAGGAAATGTTCACTAAGCATAATCGATATAAATATGCATTGCATGGTTTTAAGTACACAGAAAAAAATTAGTGGAAGTTTTACCTAAAAATTTAGAAAACTCAGCTAAATTAATCCGGTTATTTTTAGTCAACGAATTTGTTTAGGTGCTCTATAAATTTCAAAATTTTAAAATATTGGAATTGAATTAGGTACTCTAACTACGAGAGTAAATAAAGAACCTAAGTTTTTAGGTGTATTTTCAACCATAAAATAGATAAGACACATAATTTATTAGAAGAATTGACAGTTTATTTTTGAAACAATGTCTACTTCAGAGTAGGTAAGCCACCTACTAAGTATAGAAAAATTAACTGGTTATTTTGACGGCATGCCTACTTAAGAGTAGAAACGGCACCTACATATTTAAACAAAATCAGTTATTTATTTTGATAGCATATCTACTCTAGAATTGGAAAATCAACTACTTATTTTAAAAAATTTGTCTAATTATTTAGATTGCTTTCTCACTTAAGAGTAGAATCGGCACCTACATATTTAAGAAAAATTAACTATTTATTTTGATACCATATCTACTTTAGAGTTGGAAAAACAACTGCATATTTTAGAAAATTCATCTAATTCCTTAAATAATTTTTCCACTTTAATGTACGTATTTAAGGAAACTGAATTTTTGGAGTAAATAACCAACTAAATGCATAAACCAATCGAAATAAATTAAATAAAGATGAATAAGTTTTGAAATTTAAAAAGTGATTTTTATACCTGTTATTTTTTTAAATCAATTATATGACTTATATAACTAATAACATTAATATTTATTTAAACATGACATTTTTAGTAACAAGAACATTGCAAATCAGGTGCAAATAACTGTTCACAAGAAAAAAAAAGTTATTCTGAGTTTATATAAGACAAAGTGATTAAAATAGTTGATAATAAATAGTTAGCACATAATAACAACAATAAAAAGATTGATTAAAAATAGGTTTTTCTTACGTATTATTAAGTCATTCAGGAGATACATTGTTTTTCAACCACATCTCATGGCCAGCAATATCTCCATCTGATTGTTCTATAGCTACTGAATTGAAAATTGTTAGTAGAGGGTAAAATAAATAGAAATAATCTTTGAAAATAAATTATTCTTGTAAATGTACCAACCTTGTACATTTCATTCTTGAGTTATTTCTTCGGGGACTGCTGCTCTTTTTAATTTATATCGACTTCTTAAAAAACCCTGGTTCCTATATTTTTGGAGAGGGCGTGATACATCTCCGCTAATTTTCCGCGTGTCCCTTTAAAGCCAGTGTATACATACTATAGTTTGTATTAAAATAATATTATTTTGTTTCTGAAAATGTAAGATTAAAGAGTGTACACGATAAATTTTTAATAATTTTGGAGGCAGAAAAAATATTCTTGCCACGCAAGATATATTCAACATGGTAGAAGTGGTAGATAAAATTCTCTCTTGATAGGACAGCACATGTCAAAATCAGCTTTTTACGAATATAAGCAGAGCAAATAACAAAACTTGCAAATTATAATATACGAGGTGTTTGATAGCTTCGGTACCCATATACTATGTTGAATATACCATGCTTACCAAGTATGAAATGAGGAAAATTAAATCGCTTTTTTAATTTTATTGTGTACAATCCCTGACATACTTTATCTTCACATGGAAATAAACTTATTATTTGTTCTGCAATTATTTCAAAGTCCTTTTTTTAAATCTTTCTATATTGATGTAGCAAATTTTCCGCAATTATTGTAACAAGCAAGTGCCGTTCTTAAGTTGAAAATGCTCCGTTTTTTTGAAATTTAATATAATCCCTTTCCTGCGAGTTGCAGCTTTAAAAAGATTACTCAAGTTCTAAAAAAAAAATATAATATAACCAAAATCTTATGAATATTGTGTTTTGATCACATGAGTTTTTTTGACAGAACTTGACGAAAATTAAAATTTCAACGGATTTGAAAAAGGAATAAAGAAAGAAAAATATCAGGTGGATAAAAATTCTATAGCTTAGAAACTAGGAAAAAAGCGCGATTTGTTTTAATAACCCTTTCTGGCCAAAGTTATCATAATATAATATAATTATGAGAAATAGTGAATACAAACCATATCGGAGACTTCTTTGGTATTTTCATGATTTTTTCACCACCTGGCTTAAATGGTGAAGAGTTATTCAAAAAACTTTCCACGACTGGTTATTAAACCCTTTGAAAGTAAACTATAAGGAAAATGACTATATTTATTAAAACTTCTAAATAATTTTGTCCAAAACAAAATTCTAAGTCCGAAACGCTCTGGTGGAATCAGTGCGTTTATATCATCTTGCGTTAAATTTCTCATTAACGCAGTATATATTTTTTTAGCTGTAAAAAAAAATTCGAGAAAATGGAAACTTCAAAAACTAAGTTTAACATTCAACAATAATTTTTATAAAACTAGTTAGAACATATATGAGTAAATATTAAATAGCACCCGTGTCAAGTTTTTTTTTAAAAGGCCTACATAATAAATAAAAAATATTGTTAAGATATTACTAAGATCTTATTATTAAACGGGGGAAAAAAGGAAACGTCTCCTGGTTACCGATACAACACAAAAAACATTAAAAAAAATGTTTCAAAAAATGGCTATTCATTCTTAATTATTAATTAATGAGTCATGATGTCATGTCAAGATATAAAATTGCTTGAACTGCAGAAAAACATTAAAATCCAAAAAACATCTATTTTTATAAAACACTAGCTGAAACTCGGAGCGCTGCTGGCACGTCCCCGTTGCCAAACGCCTATAAAATATTATCAGTTAAACTTCATGTATAAATTGTGGTCGAATGTCGAATTCCGAAGCTATACGGCCTATAACTCCAAACCTATTCGATATCGTAAATTTTAGTTGTGTGGGAGGTGCCACGCCCCCTTGTCTAACACCCATAAAATGTTATCAATGTAACGGCAGATGAAAATTGTTTTCGAATAACGAATTCCGAGGCTTAGCAACCTATAACTCCAAAGCTATTTGATATCCAAGCGTGTCGGAAGCTAATTTCATCTGGGGGGCAGTACAAATGGTGGTGCAAAAAAAAGTTCACCAAAATTTTTTCAAAGAAATATGAATGTGAATAAACAAATTTTTTATTTTAGTTTAAAATAAAAAAAAAAATATAAAAATATATAAAAAATCTTAAAATTTCATTATTTTTAAAAGTTCTTCCAATTTCAATATTAGAGATCATTCTTTAAAGTATTGTAAAATATAAGAAATAATGGTTGCTTTTATAAAGCAAGACTAGGTATATATTTACATGGTTAAAATGCAATAAGGTACAAAAAGTTATATCAATTTAAATTATTCCAAAATATTTATTTCTGCCCTTGCGAGAAACAAACTCTTTCACCACCTCCATCGAATTCAATTCTTCGGTTTTATTTCTGTGAATGTGTATAAGTGCCGCATGAGTGAGTCGTTTCTGTGTCATAGTTGGTCGAAGATACGTTTTAAGTCGTCTTAGTGCACTAAAAGAACGCTCAGATGAAGCTGCTGATGCAGGCACAGTCAAAAGCAAAGCAATAAGTTTTTCAACTTCATTTAATAGTTTTTTTACAGTATCCAAATTTTTCGCAAACTGGGATACAATGCCACTACAATTTCAAGGTGTTTGGCCAGGCAATTGCTTCAGCAATTTCATCTGCAAAAAAGTCATCTGCATAAAGATCTAGTTTTGTTTTTAGATTTTGTTCAGAAGGCACTTTTCCGTTGAAGGCTTCGATTACAATATTTTCCAACGATTCCAGAGTGTCAAGATCTGTTTAAATGTACAATAAGATTTACAAAGTGCCAGTTTACACTAGCTTACACTACACACTACATTACACTAGAGTGAAGCTGGTGTAAACTTGCAAAAAAAAAAAAGTAAAATATCAACCTGTTTGATCGAATCTAGCCGTTATCTCATTTGAGAGAAGATCTTAAATTTCGAAATAGTCTTTTCGTAGCCGATCATATAATGGCAACTGTACTGAAAGAACAGGATTTGATGTTTCTTCAAAGCGTCGATGTGGATTTTCAGCAGCTAATTCACAGTAGGGGCTTTCGCATGGTCCAAAACATTGGACCAATTGTTGAGAATCCTGTGCCAGTTTTGTCTAACGAGGAATGACTGTAATATTATAATACATTGGTAACATAACGTTAAACATCATTAGGCATTACATATCAAATACATATTTACAACTTCTCCTTGAATCTATTATTTACTCTTATATATTCCATTAGTTTTAAGACTTGAAGTTAATGTAACATAAATTGCATTTTTAGTATTAAATTGATCGCTGAAACTGTCACAAGACTGGGTTTTTCATTTTGTCTCGAAGTATTTTTTACACCAATATGGCAGATTGTACAACATGTGGTACCATGCGTAAGCTAAAACGTTAGTCGAAATTTTTGGTTTTTTTCTGCCGATTGTGCAATATTGTACAACTGTGTAAAATTACTGCTCAATTGTTAGGGCATCTAAAAGTTGCTTAGCTATTAGCCGGATGTGTTCTGCTTGAGCGCTTGCAATTAATGATGTTGCTTTACAAGTTGGATCGTTCGAACGCTCAATCAAATAGTCCCATTAGTTTTCCATCTAATTTATCGTACAACATGTCGTCCAATATGGAAAGCCCCTAAGAACATGTCAAATTTTTTCTTACCAGAGTTGCAAAATTAACAAGCATTAAGCTACATACTTAAGGGTGCTTTTAAACTAAAGTGGTGGGTTTGCAGTAGAAACTCTACATTTTGTTCTATCTTTTTGCAAACACAGAGAAAGAAAATGGTTATCCGCAAGCATGCTTATGAATAAGAGAGAAAGAAGAGGAAAATATATAATACAAAAATATTATCGTTGTAAGAAAAACTGATATTTTGAATAACTTTTGAAGTTTTCCTTTTAAATTGTTTATCTAGCTAAAAAAGTGGGGGGCAACTGCCCCCCTTGCCTCCCCCCCGCTTCCAACGCCAATGTTGATATTATGTGAAACCATCACGCAGTTTGGGATAATAAACGACATATCAGTCTGGTCAGCTGGCTTACGTCGACGTTCAAAGTGATTGTGAATACCATGATTACTCATAGAAATTTTGACTAAAAATTTAATGAAAATTAAATTTAAAACAATTTTTTGGCGAAATTTTCGGTCTTTTTTTAAAATCCAAACATTAAGTAGATAGTGAAGATTTAAACTAATTTCAAAAATTTTAAGCCATTGTATTAATTCAAGTGACTTTAAAGAAATTTTACCGATTTGGTAAAGTCAGTTCGTATGAGGGGAAGGCGTGGTTTTCATACGATTTAGCTCATTTTAGAACTTGATCTTTATTTTTGAGTGAAAAACTTATACATACAGTTGCGGTCAAAATAATAGCAGCGCCCTTATATTCATACATGTTTGGATAAATAATACTAGTCTACGAATTTCGGATCCGGTAAGTCCATTTTCATTCCTATATGTACTTTCAACACTCGTTCCAACTCCGTACTCAGTTTCCTCCTATATTGTAAAATTTTCGAGATACAGGGTGTTTCACGTTTTTGGCAAGTGTTTAGTATTTTTGATCTTGAATCTAAACTACTCACCATAAAAAAAAAGTATAATTTTGTATTTTTTAAAATTATCAACTTTTCCATCAATGTATCAACCACTATCGTGTCATGTGCTGTAGTGGTGCTAAAATTCTGAGATTATTCAACGAAATATCAACAAATTTTGTATCTTTTGTTTTAGCGGAACTGTAACCGTCCAAATTAAAAATCTCTTTTTTTCATGTAAAAATACACTTAATCAACAGTATTTTTTTTAAATTCTAACTTTGGACAGTAACAGCTCCGCTAAAACAAAAAATAGAAAATTTGTCGATATTTTGTTGGATAATCTCAAAATTTTTTATCCGCTACAGCACATGACACAAAAGCGATTGATATACTTATGAAAAATCTGATATTTTTTCAAAAATGCAAAATATTATTTTTTATTTTGTGGTGAGTAGTTTAGATTCTAGATCAATAATACTTAACACGTACCAAAACCGTAAAACACCCTGTATCTTGAAAGTTTTACAATATAGGAGGAAACGGAGTACGGAGTTGGAACGAGTGTTGAAAGTACATATAGGAATGAAAATGTACTTACCGGATCTGAAATTCGTAGACTAGTATTATTTATCCAAACATGTATGAATATAAGGGCATATTTTGACCGCAGCTGTACATATTTTGAATTTCGTTAAGATAGCTGTAACATTACGGCTGTTTTCATGATCACAGACAAACAGACGAACAGACGGACATGGCTACATAAAGTCCCCATATAAAAAAAGGGATTGTTAGCGACATTTACCTGTGAAGTCAGGAATAAGCTCCTCCAGCCCCCAATCCAAAAAGACCTTCAGCATCTGGGAGCAAACGTTGTTTGTTGGCAGAACAATTATTTCGTTCCGCTCCATTGCCAGTAGTATAAGGGAATAAAATTTGACTACTACAGACATTTCGGCTATTTGCTTTCAAAATCGAACCAATTTGCAGTAGTTCCCTTGTTCAATTCCATTTTTTCATGGTTTAAAAATTTAAAGTCGTTTATGTTAAAATATATCTAATGTGGCATATTATATAATTGCAATAAGTCCTTCAATTATAATAAGCATTGAGAAAATTCAACAAAATTAACTTTTTTTTTTTGAAGCAGTACAAGTAAACGTTATCTGAAAACTTAAATATTTTGCTCAGCAAACTTTGCTTTGCAACGTCTATTTAAGATACTCCGTAAATCAATGCTTGACACTATCTTATGTATATTATTTTACATTTTTTCATTATTTTTATTATTTTTAGCATCTTTGTTTATGTTGAGTGTTGTTGTTGGGTTTATTTATTTTAAATTTTTTTATATTATTTTTATTTTCTATCTCTCATCCATCTCATCAACAGATACCATCGACATGGAGAAGAACACTTTGTTGCAACAGTATTACAACGACGATACATTCTATATAGGTCCTGATCGTGTCTACCAGTCAAGTGACGATGAGTTTGCTGGCATGTTTGGACCGATACAGACGATTGCCGGTTTGTATGCAATGCTTGCGTCATTGCGTCAGCAGTCTGTCTTTTTGTTTGCACACTCTTTGCAGACTGCAGCATGACGCAATGTGGATTTTCATAAATTTTGCCCAACCACACTTTTTACTGCTTCACTACTACTTCTACAACAACTACTACTACTCCTATTACTATTAATATTACTACTACTACTACTACTACTCTCTTTCGGCTACTGCTAGTTGGCGCCTCTTTTGAAGTTCTGCACTTTAATCTAAGGCTACTAAAAAATTCCAACATCTTCTGCAGGATTTTCAAGCTGTGTTCTTGTTGAGCTCAGATGCTGCCATATGCATGCAATTTACTAACACATTCAAAGCTTTTTCCCCTTTAATATTGAGTGCAGATGGCAGGCAGGCAGGCAGGCAACGAAAGGATAAACACTTCATGTAGTCTATGTAGGTCGTGTGTGTTGGCTCATTCGAGAGTGTGCGTTGGTTGAAATTATTTTGAAATTGTACAAAAAAATGCATGCAAATACGTTATAGCTTTTTTTTGGTTTTTTTTTTTATGTGTTATAAAAAATGATGACTACCATGTTACTAAAATTGAAATTTACTTTGAGTAAATTTGTAAAAGTGGCTAAAAATAATCTTTGGAAGAGTTGTTCAGAGGATAAAAAAGATTACCTGGCTTTATTTATATTTCCTTTTAGTTATTTAAAAAAAAATATTTTGGAAGTGACTTCATTTTTATGAAAACTTTTTCTATGTGCCAAAGGAAAACTTTTCCTATATGAAGCCTTTAAAAGTTTACCTACTTAAGAACAAGTGGGCTCGTGAAAAATAAAATTTATTCGACTAGTTATGCTAGCACTAGTTAGAAGAAATATTGTGCTTGTGCTTGAAATCTTTAAACGGAACTGGCTTTCAATAATGAAACGGATTCAGCAACTGACACAGTAGGGGGCTTGTTTAGTTAAAGAGCAAGAAATGTAGTTATTATTAGAATCTAAAAGTAGCCGGAAGTGAAAATTTCGATTTAAACACAAAGATTAAAATAAACTAGATCTGAAGCTTATATGCTAACCTGTAACAAAAAACTCAACAAAAATGAGCATAAGTTATAAAAAGCCATGTAATTTTGGTTATTGATGGAAGTTTAGTTCTTAACTTTAAATCTTAAAATTAAAGATGCTGTTAAGAACTGTTTTAAATATGCATACTTATAAAAAAGTGAACATACTATACATAAAAGGATATTTTTTATTAACGAATCCTTTAAGAAGAATTTTTTGATCTACAAATTAAGATTAAATTCTTAATTTAATTCCTTTGTAGTATATTCAACACGAAAAAAAAAAAAAAAATAATGGTATGGTATGCATTATGGTTACTTGTGTGACGCCGTTTTTAATTATATTTATGTCATGTAGCCTGTTTTTAAAATAACTTTAAAATTTATCAAAACTAAATGAAGTATTTAAATCCACGCCTGTACTAAATTTATAAACAAAGCTATATTAAAATCACGTATTAGAATTTTGCAAGTATTAGACTTTAAACCAAAGCTTATGTGGACCTTTATGTAGCACAGAAAAGTTTAAATTTTAGAATAAGACTTTTAATCGTAAAGTGAAATGCGGTATTTTCGGTAATTCGACTGATGCGTTTTCACACTGGCATAAAAATACCAAATAGTACACATATGCTGACTCGAATTTGACCAATATTACAAGCACATCCTGTTTGATGGAACGATTATTATGACCGAAAATTGGAGTAAGTGCTTTTAGAGTTTCAGCAACCGACTCAAAATTTTGGTAGTCATTTTATTGACTAGATATACATTGACAGATATAAAAACAACAAATAGGAGTAAGTTCATATACACAAAATTATTTTGTTTTTATTGAAATACCCTTTATAATGGTGTGGAAAAGCTCTTGAAGCACATGTGGGTTTGTTACTATTGAAAAGCCTTCATAATGGGTATGGTGTAATATCATAGCATGACGTAAGTTTTATGATGGTATGACATAAATCATCTGGTATGATGGGTTTGTGATAGAGTATGTTGTGTGTTGTATACTTAATGATAGAGTCGTATGATTATGAATATTCCTATGATAATGTTATAGAAATTGTTCCTCAAATAATGAGTTTCATTTAAATTTTAATGAATTTCAAAGTAACTAAAACTTAAACTTTAACGTTAAAGTCGCCTTAAATATTTCCAAATTTTATGAAAGCATATCTTATCTGTTTGAATCGGTCTAATATAGTAATATTAAGCCTTCAGACTCTGCCTTAAATAGTGATTTTTTTGCCACTAAACACTTTTGCTACCTTAACAAAAGTCATATTTGTGATCTTATGGTCGCAAAATGACCAAGCCTTTTTTTATGCATTTTATGTAAGAGCAAAACTTCATTATTAATTTTCTAAATTTAAATGGCTTTTGAATAATTGAAGAGTTTTATTGAAAAATTAAAATAAAACAAAAGTAGCATTCAGAATTAAAAAAACTACTTAAATAAATAAATAAATAAACAATTGAAAAAACATTCTGTCTGAGCTAGGAATTGAATCTGGGCTTGGTACCTTAGCTTAGCTCTTCACTTCTTCACTTAAAAATTTCTTGCTGATTAATTTTAAGCTTTTATTAAAAACTCAAAACAAAACAAAAGTAGCATTAAGAATTAAAAAAAAAATACTTACTGAATTTAATTTTCTTTGCATTTTAAGAAAAAATTCCCTTATAATTCGTGATTTCCAGAATTAATTTCATTGATTCATATGTCTCCTTCGTATTGCTACTTAAAGCTATAGGGACTGGGTTTTAAGTGTTGTCTTTGTGCAATAAAACAGCCTCTAAACTTCTCTTGGAGCAATCTATGAAAACACGCCACTCATTTGAATTATATGTAATATTCATCTATTGCATTATGCCAATAATATTGCAGCAGTGTGCAAACGTGTTGTCCTCATTGCCAATTAAAAAGTCTAAGAGCTCTTGTTGCTTTTTTCGAAAACCAGAAACTTTGACTCCAGCCTTCAGAATATTGGCAACATTTAATGATGAGAGAAAGTCATGGCTTGTCTCTGCGAAAATTTAAGTTGCCGCCCCACTGTATTTAATCGCTGTTTGGATATTTTAATATGGTTACAGGCAAGATTTACAGATGGCTGGTATAAACTCATAGATAATTCTGGTATTGACTCAAATTCTGTTGAAGCATATTCTCGAGTCGGACTTAGACATTTCGGAACAGGTATGACGTCAGAATGAGGCAACGGAATTTGAGCTGATGTAACACTGAAGTACTCTGTATTGTGCGTTATTCGTCTTACACCAAAAATATTGTTTGCACATTCGTTGCAATTTTCAGCACTGTGAGTTTGTGGATCTGACCATATCATTGGTACACCAAATGGCATTTTTCACGTTTGCCTTTATACCATTCCGACAATTTCGTGTTGAATGATGAGCAAATTAAAAGCTTTTTTGTTTTCAAGCACGTATATATTAAGGAACAGGAATATTTGAAAATAATTTTCTTTTCGTAGATATTATTTTAACAATTGGAGAAATATTTCATTTTAGCAATTCAATAACTTAACAATTGGAGAAAATATTTATAAATGAAAATTATTTCATTTTAACAGTTTACCAATTTAACAATTTGACTATTGGAAAAAAAATATTTTTAAATGAAGATTGTTTAATTTTAACAATTTAACAATTTAGCAATTGAAGAAAATTATTTATATATGAAAATTATTCATATATGAAACAGACGAATATTCAAATATGGAAACAATCCAACCTATCCGAAAAACAATATTTGGTAAAGCAATATTTGGACAAAAGAACAATTTTCATATTGAAAACCAATATTTCTGACGAGCACTAGGAACAGTGGCTTGGCAGGTAGGAAAAAATTCAAATTATCAACAGTCGTATGGTCGTGTGAAAAATTAATATTGTGATATTGACAGATTAAAATCGTTGTTTGTGACTATTAACAGATTAAAATCGTTATATGAAACTATTAACAAATGCAAAATTTTTTTTTTTACTTTAGAGCCTATTAAATAAAAACAACAAAAAACAGTTCATAGGAAAAATTTTGGATTATACAATGGATTGAAAATAGGTTTATCTAAAAACGAAGAAATTGTTCTAACACAAATTTATGATTAGCCATGTAAGCTTTTGAGTGTAGGCTTCAACGTTTCATCCAGAAACGTTTTTCGTCCATTGCCTACATGGACTCATCAGTGGATGTTTCGTGAGATGTTTTTATAAGAAATTTTTGACAATATTTATAATAGTTTCATAAGAAGATGGTGTATTTATTGATGCGCATCACTCGGTAACGCAGTCGTTATTTATACAACCTGGTAACTGTGAAACCAGTGAAACAAGATTTTAAAATATTACTTAAGTGATAGAAATTTAATATTTAAAGCTATTTCCTTAAATTTTATTGGGCTTTTAAATATTGAAAAACGAAAAAATCCTCTTATTTTTGATTCTGTGTAAGACCCACTCGATAAGACCCATTGTATGCTATTTTTTTAAATTTATTTGTTCAGCAAAGTTGCTGGCAAGAATATTAGGAAGAACTTTTCTGAAGAAACTAAAATAAAAATTGAAATGGTTCAAGAGTTATCGGTATAAAAATGAGTGCATATCTTGAGTAATTTTTAATTCTGAGCTATGTATCTTAAAAAAATGTTGTTCTAAACTGTTCGGTAAAGTGGTAAAACAAATGTCACCACGAAATTTCTCATACCAAAAAGAAGTGAAAAACGTTACAATTATTAAATACAGATTTTCGGGCCGCACAGTGTTATCAACAGTTGATCAAAAAACAGCTGATGGTCACTGAATAATCGTTAAGCTCACACACGTAAGTTATGGCGCTGCCACATATTTGGAAAACCAAAAGCTTAATTTAAAGCTTTTTCAGAGGGATTTCATATAATGTAGCATCTCATGAAAGGGAATCGCAAAATTTTTTTCTTTCAGAAATTTTGAACAAATAAAACACCAAATGGCCATGAAATAACCTTAAGTTAACAGAAGTGTTAAATATCTCCATTATTTTAATTTAATTTCTAGCATGCGTAGTGGCCACTCACACATAATTTTTTCAAGTGCAACTTCTGAATTGGCAATTTAATATTGAGGGTAAAAGTTTTGAGTTTCGTCATGAAAAATATCTCGTCATAATCTCGTCACGTTTTTGTGTACACGAGCAATGATATTTTATATTTTTATATCCAGCGTGAATCAAAGTAACTGTCGCATCTATATTAATACCAATTACACAAAAAGAATCAACACTGGAAACATAGTGGTTTTTTACCACTCTGGTATTAATTGTACACTCTTTGCATGAACCGTTTCAAAATTTTTGTCAATAATTGCGAAAGGAAATAAGTGCAGTTTCATATTTTCCGACGAAAAACTCTTCTTTGTTCAAGCAAGCCACAACTCGCAAAATGGTAGAGTGTACGAAGCTTGCATGGCAGATATTTCTAAAGAAAAAAAAACCATTGAAAGATTTCAATTGTTTCGTCAATCATGGTTTGGGGCGCTTTCTCCGAAAAAGGCAAATTGCCCCTTTTTCTTATCAAAAAAGGCGTTAAAATAATTCGGAATATTACTTAGAACATGTTTTAAGGAACTATCTTATGCCGCATGCCATGCAAATTTACGGAGAGAGCCACTTGTGTTTTAAGCAAGATTCTTTTCCAGCACACAGGCAAAATCGTTCAAAGCTGGTGCAGAGCAGCTTTGCCATGTTTTATTTCTGTTGACGAATGGCCTACGTCATCCCCTGACCTAAACCTCCTGGACTTTTCTATTTGGGGTATAATGCTGAGCAAATTAACGAACATAAACACATGACGGTAGATAAATTTAAGCGACGATTAATGAAAATATCTGATGATATGCCTGAAAACCAGATGCGTGCCGCGTGCTCGTCTTTCACAAATTGTTGTAAATTTTTAAAAATAATTAATGGTTTAAGATTCGAATTTAATGATAAAAAATTAGAAAATTTAAAAAATTAAAAAATTAGTAAAGTTAAAAAATATGCTTGAAATAAAAAGTAAAAATTTTTGTTTTATAAAGTTTACACAGTGCTTTTGATTTATTGCATAAAACAAGTGCGACAGTTATTTTGATTCACGCTGTATATAGTTTTTTGTATGGGGACCCCCAGAAGGGTAGCAGAATGTGTGTAGATGTCTTCAAAAGAAAAATTGAGGTGGAGAAATTAATAGGGCCAACTCATAAATTTGATTCCTCCAGTAGTCATCAATTTTTTGATATGAACTATAATAAAGATGTTTTTTCTATTTTTTGTGTTGGATGGTTGGTCGATTTTTGTATTGGGACCAACAGAAAGGTGACAGATAGAGTGTAGGTGTGTGCGAAAAAAAGTTGAGGGGGTACAATTAATAAGTCCGCTCTCCTAGGAGCAACTTCTTAAGCGGCGATTTTTTGAGGGTAAACAATTTTGAGTCTCGTCAAAAAAAATTTTTGAGTCCCGTCATGTTTTTTTGTACGTACACGAGCAATGATATATTCTATATATTGTGTTTTTTCTACGGGGTCTCCCAGAAGAGTGGCAGATAGAGTGTAGGTGTGTTCAGAAGAAATGTCTAGAAGAGGAAGGACCTAGAGATCCCAGATTTTTTGATATGAACAACAGACATTTATAATCAACATTTTTTTCTATTTTTATGTTTTTTGTATGAAGACTCTACATAGTGATGCCAGATTTAAAATAGAGAAAAACAGTGCATTAAGGAAAAGAATAGTACACTTTTTATTTATCACATGTAGTTTATAAAATAACGCAACATCAGGTAAAGATATTCTCTTATTAAAAGAGTAAAATAAGATTTCTTACAAAATGCAGGAGTAAAACCAATAATTTTAAAGCTCTACTAATATACAGATAAACTTTTGTTAAAAAATTTTTTAGGAACTTATTGTTTTTTGAACAAACTTAACAACCTCACTGCTTTCCTCATCGGTTTTTCAAAACTCATAAAATGCAGTAGTTATATTTATTGTTATTTTTTAGTCAGTTCATTTGCCAGATATTTTAACAAAAATCTATTTCTTTCCTTTCTACAATAAGAAAACATAAAACTGAATATTCTCTCAGTGACAACATTTGAATGACATATGAAAAAAAAATTTCATACTTTCTCAAAATTCTGAAATGTACCACTATTTAGAAACTCTTTCCTTTTATTTTATACGCTCTCAAAAAAAGCTTGCAACGAAACAAACTCATCAAAAAGTAAATTCATATCAATATTTTTGATAAAAAAATAGCTTTATAGCAACGGTAAAATCGCGGAATGAAATGTTAGTATTAACATTGAAGGATTTAGGCCTAGGCCCGTGAGGCCTGGGAGTCATGTATGTCTATAGAAGAAGCCTTTCAAAATTGGCGTTCCCACAAAAAAACTGATAACAAAAGATTTCGCATCGCAATGAATCGCTGTAATACAATTTTAAAAGGCTCAAAGTTTCTACACAAAAATTGCATTCAAAACAATTTCTACTCTGCCCCAAAGTGAGCCAAAATTGTTGAACATTTGTTAAAAGAGTAAAGAATGAGACATTGCCATCGATTCCAACTCTTTAAAAAAATGACCAAATCTTTACCGACTCGGCTGATAAAGCAAACCTATTGGCTGAATTGTTTGCATAAAATTCCACTCTCTCGGATAACAATCAGCCAATGCCCTTTGTTGAAGGTAGATCTTATGCAAGAAATTTACTTTCGAACGAGGGAAGGCTCCTTTCAAATCTCAACATAAACAAAGCATCTGGGCCGGATAGAATAGCGCCAATTGTTCTTAAAATGTGTACTTTTTCGCTGGCTCAGCTTTTAAGCAACCTTTTCAACATTTCCTACAGAACAGGAGTATTTCCATGTTGTTGGAAGGGAAGGCCCAAATGTCCAGGCAGTACCTAAATATGGCGATGCCACGAACATTATGAACTATCTGGAGCACAACTAACTGCTCAGTGATCGTCAAAATGGTTTCCGTATGGCGTACTGTTGATCTGATGTGTTCACTTTTTCGGAGAGAACAAGGCTGTTGCTCTGGATATTTTTAAGGCGTTTGACCGAAAGCGCTCGTGTAAAAACTAATTCCATATGGGCATTTCCTAACTGGCGTTACTGACGATTTGTACGAATAAATATTAAAACAATAGAATAAAAAAAGTCTAATTTTTAAAAAGTTTTTTTTTAATATTTGCGTAGTAATTAAATAGCACTATATTAAGTAAAAACAATGACAAAAATTAACCCTAAGGATCTGAAGATATAAGCAAAAATATGTGCTGGCATTACGTTACAAAAAACGGAAGTGATTTCTGACTTGGATTACAAAATTTGCAAAACTCTCTGAATTGGGCACGACTTTTTGTATAAAACTTTTTTTAAAGGTTTTAAAATAACATAAGTTTATTTCCCAAGTGATCAAATTTAAACATATTTGCTGGTTTTTTATTAGTATACTTGATCTGGCGTTACGTTACTGGCGTTAGGTTACTAAAATTCTTATTGCAGTTAAATTGGGTATTTAATTAATTAGGTAGTTCAGTAATTATATAATGAAGTAATTAAAAACAAATATAATATATTGTCCTTTCCTTGCCTTAACCATTTTTCCTTATCTCTAGCCAATACCTTCCATTTTTACTAATACAAAAAAGCTTACGAAACATTTACAAAAAAGAAAAACTACATTTGTGAAACAATGCAGGCGATTTGATCAAGATGGTTAATGAATTTATGTAGAAATTGCTGAAACTAATAAAATTAAAAAGTTTCTCTTAAATGATATAATAAAATAATAATTTTTTAATAAGTTTTAATTTTTTTGGTCACGGTAGACTTTTTCTGGAAATGCCCATATGTTGTTGGTGGTAGCTCTGCTCGATGAACAACGTATTACCTCAAGGTCAGAATGGTTCTTGTAGTAGTTGACAGTGTATCATCCAAAGAGCACGCTATCAACGTGGGAGTACTGCAGGGTTCGGTTAAACGTACTGCCAACCTTGTTTCTGGTTTTGTGAACCACTTTCGTTCGTTGACGCATAACCCAATCTTTTCGTTTGCAGACGACGTTTGTCATTCGTGCACATTCAAAAAACGACCAAATTTTATGAAGATTTAAAGGAAGAGAAAAAAAAACAGGAAACTGTTTATGAAAATGCTCGTTTTCTACATTAAAATGAAATCGAAACCATTTACGGGCAATTATGAAGAGGAGCAATTAAATGATATGGCCTTATTAAATATTGAAGCAGATCTAATGCAAAATCTAAGTTATGAGGACGAAATGAATGATTTCGCACGAGCAAATAATAAACCTCTTTGTTTATATTATTTTAAATAAATAACTATGTAATTGTGTGAAAAAAAATATAAAATACAATTTCGATAATTTTGTTCTATTGTAAGAAAAAAATTTAATATGTAATAGGCGGCGCTAATGTCGGACCTAGAGTGGCAAAATGCCTAAATCCGCCACTATATTAAGCACCGCAAGTTGTTTCAATTGCCGCCCTGTGTCTTTTTGTTGTTCAAATTTCTCGCCCAGTTGTTTTATTATTTGAAACATATCAACGATAACCAAACTTTTCTCTCCTAACTTTATACAGAAGTGGCATAATAAAGTAGTCCTAATATTGTTAATGAAGACTACAGCTGTCTTAAGCTAAAAAAAATTGGCTAAAAAATCGGACAATCTTCATGAAAAAATAAGTGCTGATAGCTGCAAGGTTCTTAAAAACCCTTTCTGTGGCAGGTGTTAAACTAAGCCATGTTGTTGGCACACGACAAAGCGGCACTCTATATTCCAATTCACAAAACTCATACAACTTTTTGAGATTGGCTGTCTTTTTTTCTTCCAACTTCTGTAAATGACGCCAAACTAAAGAAATTTAATAAGAAGTTGATCAGAGACTATGACAAAATAATTTTTATTAACAATTAAGGGGGTCCTCTGGTAATCCGAAAAATTTTTTTTCGATTTTCATATTTCTATTGCTCAGATACTCAAAAACATTTTCCCAAAAGGATTTATCAAAATTCGAAATAGTTTAGGAGATACAGGCATTTTTGTGTAGGTATGTTTTCGTCAAAATAACGCATCAGCAAAGTTGTTTATTTGCCTGCAGTCATTAGTCGAAAATTCTGTGGAATTCTTCCAAAATATGTATTGATATTACAAAATATACACACACAGTATGTATACATGCAGTATGTATACATGCATGTTTTGATTTAGGGGTTGAAATGATTTTGAGCCCAGGTGTTCACATGAAAGAAGCAAACGAACGAGATTCAGTTTATTTTCGAACGCTGAAAGCTACGCGTGCGCGATAACTGCTGTTGTAAAATAAAAGAAAAATCGTTTTGTGTTTTTTTTTTTTGCTATGGATAAAAAAAGCCACCCAAACGCGCCGCGTAAGTACGCGTATCGAACAAAAAAGAGGCATTTCCGTGGAAACCAGCACTCCCAAGTAGAGGACACCGACTTTGCCAGCACATCGGCCAAAAAATTGAAGAAAACGCAAGACAATGAAGTCATCATCGAAAACAACCTCCAGTTCTGTTTCTTGGCATTTTTTTCATTTTTCCAAACGCTTGCTGCTCTGGTTATCTGCGCCCAATGTAAACAAAAAATTCGATTTGGAAAAACATGTATGCGTGGAGTCGGCTTCAAAGTGAGTCTGCAGTGCCAATGTAAAGCTACACAGTATATTAATTCTTCGCCGGTGGTCGGTAAATCTTTTGTTGTAAATCGCCGGTTGATATTTGCCATGAGATTGCTTGGAATAGGGAGAGAAGGTATTAATATGTTCTGCGGATTAATGGACATATGCCAAGGATTGTGCCTTGATGCGTACTATGGCACCTTGAAAAACATGCATGTGTCTGCTAAAGCAGTTTACAAGCAGTGCCTGTTGAATGCGGTTAAAGAAGAGCAGGAACAGCAGAAAGAAAAAAATCCTGACTGTGACTCCTCAGTGCTGACCGTTTCAGGGGATGGCACCTGGAAAAAACGGGGATTCTCGTCTCTTTTTGGTGTCACTACGCTCGTCGGTAAACATACCAAAAAAGTGGTTGACTCCGTTGTCAAATCAAGCCTTTGCCAGGCATGCAAAATGTGCGGAAAAAAAATGACTCTGCAGACTTCGAAGAATGGTACGAATCGCACCAGAAAACATGCACAAACAACCACAGTGGGAGTGCGGGCAAGATGGAGGTAGATGCCGTGAAGGAAATGTTTGCCTCATCGATCGAAAAATATGGCATAAAATATGAAAAATATATTGGCGATGGCGACAGCAAAACCTTCAAGGCCATTATAGACCTTGATCCGTATAACGGCGACCCCGTTGTCACAAAAAAGGAGTGCATCGCTCACGTGCAAAAACGCATGGGCACACGGCTGCGCAAGGCCAAAAAAGAAAACAAAGGCATCGGTGGAAAAGGCACTGGCAAACTGACAGACAAAGTCATAAGCGAGCTGACTACTTACTATGGACTTGCTATTCGACGTAATAAGGACTCTGTGGAAAACATGAGAAAAGAAATATGGTCAACATATTATCACAAAAGTTCAAGTGATAGTAATCCACAACATATGTATTGCCCACCTGGTGAGTCCAGCTGGTGCGCCTATCAAAAGTCAGCAGCAGAAAGCTCATTAGCCTCATTTCACCACACGTACGCCCCACTTGATGGAAAGGTTCTGCAAGTAATGAAGCCCATATACGAAGCGTTATCATCCGACGATCTACTCAACCGATGCACTGGAGGTGAAACGCAAAATTGTAACGAATCGTTCAACTCGCTTTTGTGGACCTTTGCGCCGAAACATATCCACTGTGGTGCTACCACAGTCGAAATCGCAAATTTTCTGGCAACCTGCATTTTCAACGAAGGCTTCACAAGTATTTTAAAAATAATGTCAACAATGGGTATTGTCATCGGCCCACAAGCCGAGATGTATGCTGAATCTCGCGACGGAAAACGACTTCAACGCTCAGAGCTAAAAACGTACGCATCATCGAAAGAGGGTCGCACAGCCCGCAGAGCCCAAAAAGCCATGGAAAACTCGTTTTATGAGATGGAGGAAGGCACACTTTATGGGGCTGGAATTGCCGATTAATATTCGTATGTATTGTATTAAAAAAATATGTGTTAATGTCATTTGTGTGCCTCAAAATTGAAGTCAAAACTTTAAACGCGTTTTTCTCGAAACCATGTTTTTCAAAACTTTGCGCACGATAACTCAAACAGTTTTTGACCGATTTTGATATATGAGGCATGAAACGACGCAGAATTTACGCCGCTATAGCCCCTACCTCAAACTTGCCGAAAAAATAATGTTTACTATTTTTTTTCTACACTAGACTACAAAAAAAAAGGTCGAAATTCAATTTTTCATTTTCAAAGTGGCGGCTCCCCCCCTAAAAAAATTTCGATTTTTGTTTCCGAGGTAGGGGCTATATGGACATTCATTTTAAGTAACTGAATATTTTTTTATTTTTTTCAGACGATGTTTACTCTTGGAATCGTGCGCAATTTGGACCCACCTTTTTTCCGGAGAACCTCGTTACCAGGCCGAGAACTTTCTGAACGGTCCATAAATTCACTTTTTCAAAATTTTGTATTTTTTTCAATAAATTAAGCTACCCAAATCAAAAAACGGAACTAAAATATCTTTACTCGTTCTCTTTCCACAATATTTTGAAAAAAGGCTAAAATTTGGCATAGATTACCAGAGGACCCCCTTAAGGCGGGATGATTTTTTTGTTCTCAGAAAATCAAAAATAAAATGTGTTCAAAAAAACAGTACATTATTAAAAAACCGTACTTTTGCGTACTGTTTTGGGTGTGTGTCATAGCGCAGTACTTTGTACAAAAAACAGTACTGTACTGTTTAAGACAGCACATCTGGTATCCGTAACCCTACAATTTTTCAGGTCGAAAATAGCGAATCACGGACATATATTTCATATTTTAGCTATCTTATGCCATTAAAATCGGTATTAGTAATTTAAGCACCAACTAATGAGAGTGCAGATATTAAATAAACAGAATAATTTGTATTCAAAATTTGTATTGTATTTCTTTTAAGATGCTCTGTCTCTCTCTTTCTCTCAGTCTCCTTCACAAACATCTCTCTTTTTCTTCATTTTAAGAAGTTTCACTTCCGTACCATAAACACGCTATAAATACATTTTTTTTTTTTATTAATAACTTAATTTTTATAGCCCAGTTCATATAAAATTTTTTCCTATGTCTGTAAAACATTCCTCTCAAAGAGTGAGCAATAAATAATTCGTTACCCGTTTCCACTACGAAAACTTTCTAAATGTTTTCCCCGTTCAACGCTTAACAAGGCACTCTCCATATCTGCATCATTAATCAAAAATGAACTGACAAATGGTGTCATTATAAAACCCACTCAATTAAAAAAGTTGAAACAAACATGTTAACATAAGTTCAAAAATTCTTGTTAACACGTTTTCACGATGACGCCGGCACCAGCAGAAGTTAACTTTAAGGCTTAAGTGATGAAAAAACTCAAACTTCTCCACAGTCTACACCTAACCTCACACTTAAGAACGGCAACTAAACCCATTCCCCCACCCAGAGCAGCCAACGAGCTTATAAAAATTTTATTCAATTGTTGGCTGAAAATTTGTGCAGTTATGCAAATATTATGGAGAGAAAAAATCAAGCCATTAAAATCTCATTATCACTAATTCCATTCAAACTTTTCCAACCATCCTTTCCTAAGCATATAAAAGGCCCCGTATTTAAGCCAAGCTACGTTTGTATAAAGGCAAAAACCAGTACAGGCATAAAAAGTCTAAATATTTTCGGTTGACTCTGGTTCAGAGGGAGGGCTGGGGTAAAAGTTTTTAAACCAACGCAATTGTAATAAATTCCCTAACATTTCCGTCGGAAGCGGATTTTGAGGTGGCATAAATAAATGCCGGTCACATTCTGCATGTGTGTGAATGTGCGTGTGTGTGTGTCTTCATGTGAGTGTAGTTGTAATCAAGATATATTTTTGTTGGCAACAAAATCACTGCTTTAAGCTTTAACTTGCAGCAAGACTCAACGCTAATGAAAAATGAGCTAAGTAAAGATGAGCCAGACAACCAATGAACGCATCCTTCTATATCGTAACAGATGTTCTTACACCGAATAATATAATGCATACATACGCACAAGATTATACTTAATATATGCATTAAAGATTTATGTTCATACTAAAATGAGCTGGTAAAAGCGATTGGGCGAAAGAAAATTCAATTAATTTATTAAAAAAAAAATCCATTTTGTTGTAGAAAAAAGGTTTCTTTTGTTTTTCGGATATAAATCAGCAAGCTTGCACACCTCAATTGCGTTCTTAACGTTTGAGCATTTAATCATATTTTACTGTAAAACAATTTTCAATTTTTTACAAAATTGCAAACTTTTATTCAAAGGATTTTGGTAGAAGCGACAAAAACAAGCACTTACGTATATTGTCAAATAGTGAGACAAAGCTTTGCTGACAAAGCTGTTGAAAATCAAATATTCTAGTTAAAATTTCCTATAAATCGTTCAGTTAAAGAGGCGAACCACGAGCCCTAGTAAATATCCAGAAATACGCAGTCTCCCCAGCAAAATTATTATACAAATGAGACATGCATTCTTAGGGACACTGCTACCAGAAAACATTTTATAGATCAAATTGTGCTTCTTGTTAGCCTTATCAAGAAGTGTTTTTAAGAGGCATTCTTATAAACTACTTCTGGAAGACATTCAAATAGCATTAAGTTCAATTAAAGTAAAAAGAAAAAAATTATATATTATTATAACATATGTTTTAGATGTTTTCAGTGGGACTTTTTAAACCATCAATAAAACCCAATCACTACTTCCAACACCAAAATGCTGTGAAAATCGGTAAAGGGATATTTTACATTGGATTTTTTTGTAAACCCCCAAAAAAACCCAAACGTCTCATTTCCAAAACCAAAATCGCGAGAAAATCGGGAAAAGGGATCTTTTCCGTGTGATTGCTTAATCCCCTTCTAACCACTAAAAACATTTCATTCTATGGAATGCCTTCTTAAAGTTCTGCTTGAAAACACCTACAAGAATCCTTTATTTGAAGGGCTCAAAGAAATTTTTCATTGAAAAAATGCTGGAAGCACTGGAAGCACATTCCTACTTTAGTAAAATAATTTAATACGAATATTGAAAAGAAAGGTATAAGCTTAATTTTTTAATAACTTTCATGTTCATAGCTTGTTGTGTACATTTTTTAAAATTAATGTTGTGCCAGTACCATTGTTATTGTTTTCTTGTCAATATAATTAGATTTCAGTTAGAGTTTTAGTTATTTTTCCCCCGGATTGCCCAATGAAAATTTATTTGTTAATATTAGCCAACGTTTTCAACTTCTAATCTGTTAATATCAGCTGCCCGTTTTTGCCCGTGTTTAGGTTATCTTCCACAGACCAAAGCAAGCTGGTTGTTTTTGCTTCGACTTCTGCTGTGCAAATGTACCTTATTGTTTAGTGTTTCCATTGTGCTTATTTATATTTTGTTTTGCTGTGTTGTTGTTGTTAGGCTTGTAATAAAATATGTTTGCTCTATTTTTTTTTTTGGGGCTTTATTCAATTTTATTCTTTTATGCATTGTTTTTTATATAGGCACATCTTATCAATGTGCAGTCTTACTCCCATACATTTTTGAAATTTAGTGCTCAAAAAAGCTAAAGAAGTACGTTATGTCTTAAAAAAGTATTGAATAAGAGGGCTTCAAAGTTGAACTTATTCAATTACAAAAATGCATAACTCCGAATTGTAAAAAAATTGTAACGTTTTAGCAAAAATAGATAACTTTATTCTTACCGAATTCAGTACAGGAAAAAAGTGATATACATTGAACATTGCTTGCAATTTACAACGGTGGATGAAAAAGTATGTAATGCCTTAACCCAAACTTTATCTGCAAACTGTTACATTTGTAATGCGAAACTAACAGAGATAAAAAGTATTAAAAAATGTTTGCAAAAAGTTTTTCAAAAAGATCTTTCTGAATTTGGACTATAACCTCTACAGGCATATATTCGATTTTTGAATATTTTCTATAGGATTATTCACGCTGACTTGGGTAGTTGGGTAGATTGGCAAATGCAGTACATTTTGCTTTTGTAAAGTGCCATTCTACCCAAGTACCCATCTACCAATCTACTCTAGCTGACCCCTTGACTTGTTTGGGTAGATTTTTTTCTTGCCAAATTGAGTACCTTTTCCAAGTGTTACCACCTTTTGCAAAAATAGGCAATCATTAACCTAAGGGCATCAAATTTACAATATTTGTTGTCAAGGCTAATATCTCGAATAATACACAAAAAATATTGCCACACCTCCTTTTTCCGCCAACAAGTTAATAAAAAAGCTATATTTCAGAGGAGTTCTGTTGTATTGGACTCAAATTTTGTAATTTAGGTCGTATGGCTTCTATCGACAATTCAACAAAAAATGGGATCGGTCGAACTATAACGACTCCTACTTTTCAGAAATTACAATTCCTGAGTTTTGCATGTTTTTATAATGAAACTTGGTTTATATTCGCTATGAGACCAAGTGTTGGTAACTAGATATGCTATATATCGGACGGTTTTGATCGTATTAGAATAAAATTAGATATTTTAGTTTGTATGGTGTATTAAAAATGTATTAAACTGTATTAAAAATGGGTGTCCACGCCCTCTTTTTCAGCCCACAAATCAATAAAAATTCTATATTTTAGACGGTTTTGGTCGTATTAAACTAAAATTTGATAATTTAGTGCATATAGTAGCTTTCGGAAACATAACTAAAAATGGTCGTAGTCGCACTGCAGTTATGCCACTTCAGATATACAGAGGCGGACCAAATTCTTCACGCAGCACCCATTTTTTCATTTAATTAGGTATATATTAAAAACAGATTAATGTTTTGAAAAATCGTATTCTAGGAAAAACTTATGTCTTTATTGTTTATTTAAAAATAACAAATATTAAACAGAATTTTTTTTTCCATTAAATAAAAAATACCATTAAACATAAGCATCTTCAAATTTTAAAGGGACAAAATTATTCACACATTCCATTTTCACAAAAAAATATTATGTTCAGTAAAATATTAACCCGAAACACCCTGAGTAATTTTTTTTTAAATTTTCGGAATGACCTGTTAACGCAAATATAAAATGGTTTAAACTAAAATAAGCACGTTTTAAGTGTTTGTATTTGCGTTGCCATATGGCAACGACAGGATGTTTCGGGTTAATATATAGTTGGCATGGCTTTTTACTTCATATCTTCGTTTTATCTATTTTTAATGGTTTTGGTCACACTTTCATCCAAACTTTTCCATTCCTATTGGAGTACTTGCTTTAGTTGAGCCTTTCTGGTTATGTTATTACACGCCTCTTGACTTCATCACACAAATTTTTGATGGGTTGAAGTCTGTAAACTGTGGGTTGTTGGGAGAATGCAAGGCGCTTAATGTATGATCCACATATGCACGTCTAGGTCAGTATGCTTAAGATAATTATCTTGTAGGAAATAAAAGTTGTTAACAAGGCTCAGGGTCCGAGCACATTTTACAAATTTTTCTTTTAAAATTTTGAGGTAAACCGATTTGTCCATAATACCGTCAATAAATACAAGATTCCCCAAACCGGCCACTAACATTAATCCCCAACCAATGACCACCATGTTTCACTGTACCAAATGTATTATTTTTTTGAGGTCAGTGTTAGATTTTCACCAGGCTCCAATCCTTCTATCCGATTGAAAGATGTTAAACTTACTCTTGTCGCTGAAGAGTACGTTGCTTCAAAAATAAAGTTGCTTTTCTTTATATACCTTTGCGAAATCTAGCCTCTTTTTTTATTGGCTTTGCTGATAAGAGGTTTTTTTCGCTCCACTTGCGTACTTTAACCTCTGAACCTTTTTCGGATGAATTCCTTTATAAATTTCTTCTAGAACTTCTGCTGCAACCTGTGTTGAAATAATTTTTGGTTTTTTTTTTTATTTTTCTTATTATTTTGTACTCATCACAGGTGGTTAGTTTTCACGGTCTACCGGTATGTGGTCGGATTTAAGGATTTCCCTTTCCTTTAAAACGCAGTATTATACTATAAATAGTAAAACGGCTTCGATTTTATTTTTAGCAAATTTCTGCACTTGATTTATTTTCGTTATGCAGATGTAGAATTATTTTTTTTTAGCCTCACTTTTTTCTTTTTGTTTCCGACCCATTTTTAACTCAAGATCAATTTTTAACAACGGACTTCGCTAGTGCCAAAAACGTAAATTTATAAATAAGTGGAATTTTGAATGCTCGCTTTACAAGGTAAAATCAGTTCAAGTTTTGAAAAACATGCTTTGTGTGAATAATTTTGTCCCAACTCACGTAAGACTTGCTTCAAATTTTATTTAATTTTCTTTTGCATGAACATTTTTTTGGAAATTTATTATTGTATTTAGATATGTAATGAAACAGCAAATATTTTGTATTGACATAGTATTAGAGTAATGTTTAACGATTGGAAGATATTAAGTGAGAAATTTTAGCATGCAATATGTGTACATAATTTGGTGCGCCTCTGTACAAAAAATTACAATTTTTTCCGATTGGCATGAAAATTCTTACATGGCAGTAAGCCGATCTGTGACAGGACAATGTTTTACCCTGGATTACTAGTAAATGTAAAATATAAAATAACTTTTTTTACGCTCAATTATTTGCCTAAATTTTTCGCACGTAATATGACAAAACATGATTTGGTGGCAACCCTCTTCCAGCTGTCACTCATCTCTCGTCAGCTGAATAAGCCGGGAAGATCAAACAAACATGCAGCACTGCCCAAAACTATTCTACAAAGTTTTCAATTGCAATTTAGGGTGATCGCAATAACCAAATGTACTCAATTTACCCATACCCTACTACCCAAGTCAGTGTGAATAACCCTTATATGTTTCATACAAATTTTAACTGAATGTATAGCAAATTAGATCTTTTCCAGAAGGAAAAGCTAAATTCCAAACGAGGAAAAGTAATATCCAATCACAATTCCAACAAAAAGTGTGATTAACTGTCGACAAATCGAAAACTGGGATTCTACTTATGATAGAAGCACGCCAATAGAATTTTTCAATAATGCAGTCGGCTGAAATAACGGGACTTGACCAAAATTTAATTGCAATTTGTACAACATTATTGCAAGCCTTGTCGTAAGGATACAACATAAATGTTAAAAAATTAAAAATAGCTATATGCACTTGATACTGCTAAAAAGCTGACCAAAAAATATTCTTGGTCCTACCTTCCACTTTTATACATAAAATTTTAATTAACGCTCCTGGCTCTATGAAACATAAATTGGTATCGATTGATGAGCTCTCTGAGGAAGCTGTTGAGTTAAGGAATAAAGATGCCGAAAAGTTTAGAATCCATCATATGCGTAAAGTTTCACGCGTTTCAACTAATACGACTTTTTTAAATCGTTTACTTTAAGGTACGGATCCTTTTATACAGGACAGCGAAAATTACCATCCAAGCATTAGTTAGTCTTATGTAATATTTTTTACTAAATTTTTTTATAATATTTTTTTAAATAGTTAATAATTTCATATATTTCCATTTGCTTCATTTCTTATTTTGTTAAACTCATTCCTAATCAACACAGGTGGAAGGGGTGAATTTAAGACTCTCCATTCCACTTTACCTTCTTTAGAAAGCACTTTTATTGCTGCGTTATTTAAAAAATATGTATGACAAATATTTGAGTAGAATTTGTGTAATTGAATTAATTTCTTTTTAACACTTTTAAAGAAAGTTTAAAAAGGTGACACTTTTTTGTATAGGGTCAAAGTATTCCACAATATTTGTCTATTTTGCTTAACAAACTTCAATAAAATTTAAATAAATCAAAATATTCTTAAGGCGAATTTACACGATTCACTATCATCCTTCACTTTGGATGAATCATCTGATTTGTAAAATGTAAATTGAGTTTCATCTTTAAAATGAAGATGATTGTCATCCACATTGAACAGTGAAAGAAGTAGAAGGTCTTCCTACTTTTGATGAAAGTGAAAGCAAACCGAACTGATGTGTCATTCGTACTAAAACACAATTGAAAAGTGTTAACATAATTTGAAGGAGAAAGTTTATATTTTTTTTATTTAATTGCTGAATAGCTTTTATTTACTTAATTTTTTTAAACGTCAATAAAATTAATCAGCCAGAGAATATATTTTGACATTCAACACCGAATCATCCATCAAATTTCAAATTTACACTTTGAATAATGTAAATTCAAAATTGATTCACTGTCATCGTTCAACGTTCACTATCATCGTTTTTAATGAAATGTGTAAATTCGCCTTTAGTCTCAAAAACTAACTCAAATATTTAAGATTCTTGTATTTAACAAGATTCTTTCAAGTGAACACGCAAAAAGCAAAAATTCAACTTCGTATTCTGCACCTTAAGCAGATAAGATACATACAAAGAATTTAAGGACGGACACACATAACGGAAGTAGCACAAATTTCTGAATGCCAAAAACACAAAAAAAGAACGCTTTTCAACAGATAACGTCTGATAAAACAAAACAAAAAGAACAAAAAACACACAAAAACTAGCCTAAGGTTGCAAAAGCTTCAACGCCGTAGATATATACATCTACTTGCAGTGTTAATACTGGACAAAGTAGATACCCAGTAGGAATGGGAGGAAAAGCAAAAGTTAAACCAACATTTCTTTTCTTAAGTTTAACATAACCTGAACATTTAATAAACACAAAGTCAAAAATAGACACAATACAGCACGTTTTCAGATATTTATAAAAAAATTCGCTACTGATTTGATAACTTTGGGAAATTATTGCTTATTTTTCAATTGGGTTTCTTCAAGAAACGACGGTTGTTTGTTATTATTTTGTCGAACACCAACATACACATTCAATTTTTTGCCTTTGAGCTGTATCCGGGTGGTGTAAGTTAAGTCAACCTGGTTTATGTAGAGGAAGACTTCGTCCTAACAATCAATTGAATTTTATCGGGTGAAAAAGTTGGCAACAAAATAATAAAAATTTACCATAGCACAAAACTTTAACATAACAAAACCAAAAATACAAACAAAAACAATAATAAATACGTTTTGGTTTCTGCAAATAAAATGGTATCGAAAGTACGAACACAAACAGGAAAAAAGTACAAATCGATGTTGAACACATTTGTAGAAGTTGGCAAAACAGTTTGTCGAACCAACTTCGAAGCAAATAAGTTGTACAGGAAAATATGATAGGATAATAAAAGAATAGGAAACTCAGACTTATCCAGGTTGTTAGCTAAAATTATTGGAAATCGATAGGTATATACGTATATAAACTTTTATGGTTAACCAATTCTTACGTAAGATACATCATAGAGATACAAGTATTTATGCAAAGCTATGATTTTTTTGTTCTTATTGCTTAGTTGGCTTAAAATTTTAACAAAAAGTGGCAAGTATATATGTAAAATATTTAACTAATACAGGTAAGATTTTGACAGGTTTCTTGTTCTTTCATAAAATTTGTTGGCATGTCATAGTAAAAACTTCCACTGTAAACTGAAACAAAAAATTTATTAAAAATATAGTTCACATTTTTCCATAAGTGTATGTGAACCTATTTCATATTTAACACAATTTAATGCAATGCCAATTTTTTTTAAAATTTGTTTTCCCACATAGCCAATAAAAACAAAAACCAAAATTGACAAAACAATAAACGAAAATAACATAAGCATTACATCGATTCTTGTTCAATGTCGCTACTAAACCATCTAGTAAATATTGCATTGTTTGCCCTAATCTATAAAATTTAATGTAAGGCTTAAGTCTTATTGCAAATACTATTCGATTCTTTGACTTATGAAATTGCTCTTTGTCTTTTCTTTGTTCTGCTTCTACGATTTCATCTTGTGTGTTGCCGCTTGCAGTGCCAACAGCTACAATATTGGGCGGCCCCGATTTGTATGTGGATAAAGGAAGCACAATAAATCTAACTTGCGCCATAAAATTCAGTCCCGAGCCACCGACGCACATCTTTTGGTATCATCAAGATAAGGTAAGTGTGCCTACGAGTATGTGTCGTATAGAAATAGAAAAAACATATTCCATGTCAATTGCTTAAGTTGGTGCTCAGCCAAAATATTTTTTTATACATACAATAGGTACTTATTTTTGTTTAAAATTATACAAAACAAAGGCTTGTGGAAAGCTTAATTTATAACTCAAAGATATAAACGCAATGTAAGATATACCCTAATAATTGAGATTCCTTTAAATTAGTTAATTAATTGTGATCTATTATTTTAATTATTGCATGAATTTACTTATGAGCTTTAGATCAAGTAAGTTTTTAACGGACTTCAAAAAGGAGGAGGTCCTCAAGTTGGTTGGTCTTTTTTTTAATGTACAAATTTTAAAAGTTATGTTCAAAAAAGTGGTCGTTATTCAATAAAAAGCGTTGCAATAAAGAAAAACGCTGTAACTCGAATAACATTGACACTAAGGTACTGAAATTAGGTACAAATGTAGGCATAATTGTCAGAATTTCCTTTTAAGAAAGTGGGCGTTGTTGAACAAAAGGGCGTGGCAATATAAAAAATATTGTATCTCAGTTAATATTGACACTAAGGTAGTGGAAATAGGTACAGGGTTAAGAACAATTATTACAAATTAAGGTCAAAAAAGTAGGAGTAATTCGATAAAAGGCGTGGCAGTATAATAAAAATGCTGTAACTATAATAATATTGACACTAGGGTACTGAAATTAGGTACAGAAGTAGGCATAATTATGAAAATTTACTGTGAAGAAAGTGGGCGTTGTTGGATAAAAAGGCGTGGCAATATAAGAAAAAACTGTATCTCATTTAATATTGACACTAGGGTACTGGAAATTGGTACAAGGGTTATAACATTTATTACAAATTATGTCAAAAAAGTGGGCGTTGTTCGACAAAGACGTGGCAATATTATAAAAAAGCCATAACTTAAATAATATTGACACTAGGATACTGAAATTAGGTACAGGGGTAGGCATAATTATGAAAATGTACGGTTAAGATAGTGGGCGTTACTGGACAAAATGGCGTGGAAATATAAGAAAAATACTGTTGTTCATTTAATGTTGACACTAGGGTACGAAAATTCGTTACAAGAATGGAGAAATTGTTATCATAATCTCTAAAAAGGAAGAAATAAAAATTTTTAAACAAAAAAAAAACCATCTTGAAAACCACTACAAAGTAAAAAATAATTTTAAATTACTTTTCACTTTAATTCTTTTTCAAATTTGTTAATTTTTTTATATATATTATTAAATTGGAAATCGTATTACTATAGTTTTTTTATTTTTGTATTTTTATCATAAGAATATAAATTTCTTCATGAATATAAAACCTTTAAAGTCGGCGCTTATATAATAAGACTTTTATAAAATTAACTTAAAAAAATAATTAAATTATATTCATGGAGAAATTAATATATTTATGATAATAATACAAAATAAAAAAATTTATAGTAATAAGATTTCCACTTTAATAATATATATAAATAAATTAACAAATTTGACCAAGAATTAATGTGAAAAGTAATATAAAATTATTCTTTACTTTGTAGTGGTTTTGAAGTTGGTTTTTTTTTTTGTGTTTAAAAGTTTTTATTTTGAAGGCAACAACAGCAACAACAGCAACAACATCTCCTCTTTGTAGAGTCAATCACTTAGGGCCAATTTTTCAGTCCCAGTTTAAACTTTAGTCAAATTAAACTGAGGTTAACTCACCAAAATTGGACGTTTAAACTCGGTTTAGGCAGAAAAGGAACCCATTATATGACAATTAAAGTCAATTTAACTTCAACAAATGCTAAAATATCTAGTTAAACCGAGTTTAATCGTTTTATTTCGGTGAGTTAACCTCAGTTTAATTTGAATAGAACTTAAACTCGCTCTGAAAAATTGGCCCTTAGCTGACTAGACAGTATGTTTCGGAAATTGCTACATTTCCTTCTTCAGTAGTCTTTCAGTGATTAAGCTGTGATCAACTTAATGTTTTAAAGTCGTATATGATTTCACACATTGGCAACCTTGGTTCATATGAAAAAGAGGTGGAAAACTATCGATAGTATTGACTATCGATATTTGGCGATAGTATTCGTGCACTCCATCTTCGATACTATTGTGAAATAATTCCAAACAGCAGATATTTTTTTTTTGTTTTGTTTGGTATAGAATCGGTCATTTTGATTGCACAAAGAAACAAATACGCGCATTAGTTGCAGGCTACGCGAATGTGTGTGTGCGAAATTACCCGCTTTCTTTGCAAACTAAGTGTTGCCAAAATACTTGAAATCAAGTTAATTAGACTGTGTTCATACGGGGCAGCTTAATGCTAATGTCTTAAAGCAATTAACATAAGGTCTGTTTGCTTACTTTTCGGGTAAAAAAATTAAAAACGTCAAAATAATAAAATGGAGAGAAAATTAACTTGAACTTTAAAAAGTAAGCGAACGCTTTTCTGGTAAATAATGAAAAATGTCAAATACGTCAGTAAAACATTAGAAAATCTAAAAAAAAATCAGCTGCTACACACACACAGCTACCATTTGACAGTTTTTATTTTTTTACAACATGAAATTCTTTTTATAAAAACTCTAAAAAACTTGAACGGGTAGAAAATGTGATATCCTCTCTATTACACAATTCTCTCAGAAAACGAACGCTTTTCAGGAACTTTTTAGAAAAAACTTTTGAAATATTTCGTTTGCATTCGATTACGCAAACAGACCTATAGTTGAGGAAATTCCGATAGTATCGATAGTGCTAAGCCATCGATAGTATTTTTTGAAGAAACAAACCATCGATATATCGATAGTATCGCCGATATTTTTCCACTTCTAATATGATCTATATTGTTCAAATTGGCTACTTAATCATATGAAATTTTAAATCAAATGGCTATTTATAGATTACCGCCATCAACTCTTGCTTCTTATTTATTTCAACATTCATTGGTGTTGAACAGTTTGTCGAAATGCACCATATAAATGAAACGAGTTTGGTTGCTTCGCTAGAAGCTAGTGTTTTAACTGAAAGGTGGCTATTTTCACAACCAAATGTTCAATTACTCATGACTTTGACTGAAATTGATCAATTATTAGATCATTATTTGATTAATTTGATACTAACTAAACTTATTTGGCCGTGCTCCATCATAGTTTGTTAATTAATTTGTCATCTATTAAATTCTTACATAAATTTAATTGCGAGCTTTGTTAAGGCAACAACAACAACAACAACAACTCTGTATAGAGTCAATCACGTAGCTGACTAGACAGTCTGTTTCGGAAATCGCTTAATTTCCTTCTTCAGTAGTCTTTCAGTGATTAAGCTGTGATCAACTACTGTTAAAGTCGTATATGATTTCACACATGTTTGAGCAAATGCGTTCGAATTTTACGTTCAAATCGGCCACTTCATATGACAGTCTGACAGTTTATCATATGACAGTCATTGGTATTCGACAATCTGTCAAAATGCACCCTCGAATTGAAATGAGTTTTTGCTTAGCTAGAAGCTAGTGTTTTAACTTTTCTGAATAAATAAGAAGCAACTAGTACAGATGGCAACCTTGGTAGAGTTGATGGCTATGATCTATAAATAAGCGTACTGCTTTGATTATAATATGATTAGGAAGCCGATTTTAACGTAAAATTTTTACGAGTTTGTTTAAAAACAAATGTTTAAAATGTGAAATCATGTACGACTGT
Organism: Dichetophora obliterata; assembly: GCA_963920525.1. NCBI lineage: Eukaryota > Metazoa > Arthropoda > Insecta > Diptera > Sciomyzidae > Dichetophora > Dichetophora obliterata. The sequence continues at coordinate 130,458,352 of OY986438.1, read as the reverse complement.
AACAGTGAGTCGATCACAGCTTAATCACTCAAAGACTACTGAAGAAGGAAATGTAGAGATTTCCAAAACAGACTGTCTAGTCAGCTAAGTGATTAACTCTATACAGAGTTGTTGTTGTTGTTGTTGTTGTTGCCTTCTTAAAAACTTACTTGATCTAAAGCTCACAATGAAATTAATGTAATAATTCCTTTAAATTTTCAATAGATTTCAATCTAAATGAAATCAAATATGTTCACCAGATATATTACTGGTTTTATATTCGAATTAGTTTTTAAAATTTAAAGCTAATAGCTTTGGAAGATTTTACGATCCCATTTATTGATATTCTTTTAGCTGTCACCAAGTATAAACCATGGCTATAAAAACTTCGAAACCTAAAATTTTGAGGATGTCAGGACGACTGAGTTGAACAGTTGAATAAAATCTTAAGGTACACTCTAAAAAGTTTTTGTTGAATTTTACTACAACACTTGTAGGCAACAGTTTTGCGGCTGTTTCTGTAGTAAATTTACCAGAGCTGTAAAAGAATGCAATCATTTGTGATTTTAAATCATGTGATTTATATTCAAAATGAATGTTATCATTTTTCCAAATCATTGAATGTGATTTGAAATTTCAAGCCCCAATCAATGATTTGAAAATGTGATTGCATTCATTTTTTCAAATCATTGATTGTGATTTAAAATTTCAAATCACAATCAATGATTTGCAAAAATGATTGCATTAATTTTTTCAAATCCATAGTTGGAAATTATTGACTGCATTCACGATTTTTTCATTTATTTTAATCATTGAAAACAGTCACTGTAATCTCAATAATATAATGTTTTAAAATATCGGTGTGAAGTAAGTAAGATATTTTTTATTAAACAGTGTGTTTGGATCAATGCTTCAATCCGGCTTCGATTGAGTCCTTGGGACAAGATGAAAAAAAAATTTTATAGCGGGGGTCCATGTTTTTCTGTAACATATCTTATTATCAAAAGTATCGATATCTCTATTGAACAAGTATTGGAAATTCATAGACTAATATTATCTTTGTTACTTGCAAGCAAAATAAATTTTTTAGGAGCTTTTTTAATTTTATTTTGTTATATATTTTTCGGTTCGCTCTCGCCCTCCTTCACACGTTTAGCTTACTCTTTTAATAATTCCTTATACACGGTTAAAAATCTTGGAATAAATTTTCGTACAGCTAAAAGTATACTGCATATTTTTTAACCTTGCGGTTTAAAATTTAAACTTTCACAAATACTAACCCATAATTAAAATTTTTCTGTACTAAAATTTAAACCAAAGAAATATTGCAATGCTGAAACTCAATATTGGGCTATTAGGTTCATATGCATGTTTATTTCTTTTGTTTCGAATAGCGCAATAGCCCAGTGGCTAACGTAGTAATACACAGGCAGTATAATTAAATTGTCGTGAAAATATGTTGCTCAGAAACATGTTGCGATAATTTCACGCAGTGGATCAGAGTACTGCTCTGACGAAAATGTTGTGAAAATTTGCACGCATTAAAAATTTTAATTTTGTCATTTCTAACAAAATATTTTAAATTAAATAAAAAAATAAACAAAAAATGATTTAAATGAATGAATGCATTCATTTGTGATTTAAAATCATTTAATTCCCAATCAATGATTTAAAAAATTGATTGCATTCATTTTTTCAAATCATTGATTGTGATTTAAAATTTAAAATCTCAATCAATGATTTGAAAAAATGATTGCATTCTTTTTTTCAAATCATTGATTGGGACTTGAAATTTCAAATCACAATCACAGATTTGAAAAAAGAATGCAATCATTTTTTCAAATCATTGATTGAGATTTTAAATTTTAAATCACAATCAATAATTTGAATAAATGAATGCAATTAATTTTTCAAAACATTGATTGGGAATTAAATGATTTTAAATCACAAATGAATGCATTCTTTTACAGCTCTGAAATTTACACACCCTTATTTAATTAAACATATTGTTTTCCTCAAAACGTGTTTATGTTTGAGTTAAATATGTAGCAATATTAATAATAAAATATTGATATTGCAACAAAATCAAACATCAATTGCTATCATTTATGAAGTACCATAACAAAATTACTACTCTCATGTTAGCAAAATTCACCAAATTGGAATTTATTTTTACTACAATTGATGTAATCAATTAAATTTCTATTGATATTATTTAAAATGCAACATTCTTAGTTTTGACATTCTTGGTTTAAAACACAATTTAATATATCTTGAAACTTCTCACTCTTGACGGCACGTGCAGAAATAAATTTGACTTATCTTTACAGCTTATCTTTCATTAAATTAGCACTATAAACACCAAAATGAGACATAAACACTTGCATAAAGAAAATCCTGCCGATAAGTATTCGAAAGAGAAAAATAAATTAAACACATATATTTTTTTATAGATTTTTATTTAATTATTAAATTTAACCACATTTAACCATTTTGTTGTTAACAAAATAAAACTTTTACTTAAAATCGAGTTATTACTAAACTTTTTTGAAATATAAATTTAAGATAACAGATTTTACATTTTGTACATTTGAAAAACATAGAGTTAAATTTCACAAATAAAAAATTTAAAACAATGTGTTCATAAAAAATTGCGATGTGGGGTGAAATAACTTAATTATAAGGAAATAATCTGATACAATGAAAAACATTATAACAAATAAATAAAATAAAATAAGATAGTGAAAATATAATTAAAAGCTTTCAAAGCATGGAAAATTATGAATTTAGCTAATGGAGTGCAACAAAATTTAAATTTTTGTGTGGTTCATATTATCAAGAAACCAGAATTTTATTCTCTTCAAAAAAACATACAAATTTCTCTTAATGCGCATGTCTGCAGGGAGTTTATTTAATAATCTACAAGATATGATTGAAAAAAAAAATTCCGATAATGGGTGGTTCCAAAAGTAGGTACAGCTGAAGCGGAACTGAAATTTCCTTTGAAAAAAACCCAGATCTTTTGAAAAAAATTTTCAGTACTTTATAATAATATAAATGCCTTACTGGTAAAATCTTCAAACGTCTAAAAAGAATCATAGAAGAAAAAAGGCGATTCACTTTGCAAATACTTCTAAGCGCAGACTTCTGTAAAGTCAGCAAGGGATGAATTTTATGCAAATATGCTCCTCCCCAGCAACTTATACCATATTGTAATTTTTAATGAAATAATCCGTAGTAAATTTTCGTAGTCGAGCAAACCTGCTTTAGATGAAAGAAACATCTTACAGCGGAAAGCAGATATTTTTTTATATGCAAATATGCTCAGACCAGCTGAGACGCTGGTCAACCATGATACCAAGATATTTATAGCACTGCACTTTTTCGACTGCAAAGCAATTATTGCTACAATGGACATTGCTATCATAGGTCATGACTATGTCGAGTACACATAGGTAAGCAGTGATTACAGCAGTCATGTCCATGAAATTTGATGGCGATGTCAGGAGTCATCAATCCACATAAGCTAAAATAAATCAGTTTCGTCTTGCTTCTTACAAATAACTTGTGTTCCGCAAACCAGACTCTTAGCAAATGTATATCAAAATTAATATCTGCGACTAAGTTCAAATGGCTAGTCGCTGTGTAGCTCATCGCAAGATCGTCTGCAAATGCTGTGACTTTATTTTTGAATTGTTGAGAAAATTATGAGTTTATATAAACTAAAAATAATATAGGTCCAAGTACAGAGCCCTGGGGAACACCTAAATGAATGTTTAGAAGTTCACTCAAATATACACCTACTTTTACACTCTGCGTTCTGCAAGATAAATAAGAATGGAACCAGTCATAGATAAAACCTCGGAAACCTGCATTATACAATTTATTCATTAGAATTTTATGAATTACCATGTCAAAGGCCTTCGTAATATCAACAAAAATGCCAGCACAATTTCTTTTATTGTCAATACCTTTGTAAATTGAAGAGCAGAAGTCAAGTAGAGCATCTTCAGTTGATATACCTGTTCTGAATCCATATTGACATGCACTCAAAAAATTTTTTCTTTGAAGAAAAGATACTATCCTAGCCTTTAGTGTCCTTTTAAGAACCTGCGAGATTAAGGACAAACGAAATTGGTCTATAATTGTTGTATTATAATTGAGAATACTATAATTGATTATTTTGTGTATTTATTGCTTAATTTTGCTAAGAATAGTGTTTAATGGTAAATACTCAAAGATCAATAAAATATTTATAGTAAAATTACACATCAGCTAGAATTTCAACAAAAAAATAACAATAATAATTATGGTAAAAAAAAATAACAAAAATAACATAGTAATTTATATTTATTATCTAGATTGTAGGTTTTACGCAAAAGCTATTGAAATTGAGGACTATATGATAGCTTCTGGCACTCCTTATAATTGTAAGGTGTGCTCGATTAAGCGGCGTAGTTCTTTCCGATCGCCCCCTTGGTCAGCTGATTTGATCAGTCATGTAGTAAAGCTTGACATAAACACCATCGCTGCCGGTTCGCTCGAAGAACAAGCAACCCATCTTAAACAACAGCAACAACAACAACAAGTACAGTGCCATCTACCACAACAAAATCAACTACAGCAAAATCAACTATAACTTAGCAAAATTTTGCTTGAATTTAATCTAAATTTTGTTTTTTCCTTTATATATGAGGAGTGATTTCAATTAAGAAATCTTTTTCTGAAACCACACCTTAATTGAACAAAGTTTTGCTGATTTGCTTTTAAGCAAAACATTTGCTTGATTCAAGCAAAATAAATATCCTCGTGTACTAAAAAGATACACAAAATAATTTTTTCCGTCTAACTTGTATGAAACGAAACACTGTGCGCCATGTGATAACAGTACTTTTATAATTTCCACACAAATAAATGTAATTATTTGATATTTAAGACATTCAAACCTTTTAGAGCTGACGCTATTCTAAAGAGAATTTTTTATGATTTTTGAGTCAAATTGTCAAAATTTAGGCATTCAATATATTTGCATATGCTTCAAGAATTTTCAAGAACTGAAAGTTAGTAATGAAACACGTTTTCTGCACTAAATGACCACGAATTATTTTAGATTTTTAAATATATCGTTTTTTAATGAAATGTGTCCACTTTACTAAAATTGCGCTATAAGTACATATTTATTTAATGAAAGAAAAAAAACAACTGAATTTTTTAAAATATTTATTTTTATAAACAATAAGTATGAACGCATCAATGCCAGTCTTATCTTTTATTGCCATTTTCAAAAAAAAAACCAACTTTAGTCGGCTATTTCATTTTAATTCATACCCAAAACTATCTGCAGTTGGCCTATTCTCTTTCAGGCGTACTTTAAACAATCTTCAGTCGGCCAACACATCTTTAATTTCACAGACTTAACATTTTAATTGAAATACAATTATAGTAAATAATGAATTTAAAGGATTTAGTCAAACTATTGAAAAAAGGTCCGTTTTAACTTTTAAACTCGAGATGATGGCAAAAAGAATACCATTTTTAAATCTGTATTCAAAATTCATTTATTATAAAAGCATCGCTTTATATCATTGTTGATGTTTTAAACGAAATTTCCTAAAGCGCTAAGAAAATTGACAAGTGGACTCGAAATGTTGCATATTCGCTATCAAACCAACTCATTTCTGTGGACTTTATTATAAGTCTTGTTTTTATGAAAAATGTGCAAGTAAATATGAAACTCCTGACTAAATATCTTGAAGCCGTTGAACTGAATATTTTAAATGCTATGAAATTTATTTTTTGTGCCCTTAAATCATTAGAAAAAATAAATTCGGACTCTGAAGGTACGGATAACCTAATTAGTAGTGCTGTTGCATTGTTAAAATCTTTTAATGTTGATGCTGAAAAGGAGTTTTCAATTTGCCATCGCCGTCATCTTGCGCCGAAAAGTTTGGATGATAACAATGCCAACGCGGCTTATTTTTCGATGAACTGTTTTTATAGAAGAAATATTTAAACTTGTATTGGATAAGATGACCTCACTGATGCGAGATAAATTAAGCAGTTGCTTAGAAACAATAAAGTCTCTGTATGGACTCTTTAATACAATTCTATCTTGTACTAACTTGACCCAAAAGCGAATTCTAGAATCCATAAAACTGTTACCAACAAATTGTTCGTTGGATTCACTTCAATATGATCTATGCGAAGGCGTTCAGGTACAGCTTATGTTTCAGAATGCAATAAAAAATATCTTCCCGCATTTAACAAAATGTCTCGTTTGCTGTGAATAGTGCCTGTTACTGTTTCAGGAAATGAGAGAATGCTCAGCAAATTAAAATTAGTTAAAAATTATTTCAGAACCACTTTCATCGGAAAAGGACATAGTTGATCTCATTAACTTAGATAATATTGCACAGCTATGGGCTACCTTAGAAAAAAATAAGAATTAATATTTAAATGTTATACTTAAAAACTGAGTTTGTATTTTTTATTTAAAACACTATTTTTTTAATTCATTTAAAAAATTAGAAAAAAATACAAAAGAAATTGAAAGCCCTGCTTATTTTTTAACACATTTAAGCTATGAATTTTTAAAACAAAAACTAAAATAAATTTTCAAATGCTGATTCGATAATGTGGAAGTACTTTTATTTTATTTTCATTGATATAGAGAACGACATGAAAACTGCATTTAAGAGATATTCTTAACTTAAAAAAGATCGAAAGATTGAAAAAAGTTACCATATGTGGGTTATAAATTTCAGGATTTCCTGAAACGGTACCAAAGATTATCGAAAAAGTCTGTTTGAGCTTAAACTGTTTTGCATTATATTTATTTATTATTTTAAAATCTCTAAGATTATTACCTACAATCATTTATTAAAACCTAAAACTCGAATTTTTAGAGCGTTAGAAATGTAAAAAATAGGATAATTTTTCAATTTTTGTTTTGAAAATGGCGCCAAAAACAGGTATGAGGTTTAGTTAGCTCTTTAAACGTAATCTTATAGTTTCAAGTATTATTGCTTAGATAAACATAAAAATTTTCAACTACCTGATGAAAAATGATGTCCAAATTGCGAAAAGCTTACGAGAGCAGATAAAAGGCCAAACCAAAAAAATTTTTAAAAACACAACTATATGTATTTTCATTTACACAAGTTTTTTTCATCATTAAAAAAAGTTTTTAGTGAAAATAATTGCAAAGTGTTTTTCTTGGCCGTTCAAATGAAAAAGACCCCTTAAGATTTATTTATATTGATCGAACGGATGAGTAACTTTATATAATTAAACTATGTTGTATTTAAAAACAAGTCGGGACTTAAGGGTATCCAGTCGCCCGAAATATATTGATATGCCCCCCGATCAAAATGGCCTCGGTACGCCCCTTATCCCCTAAAAACTAATTGAAGTCATCTCAATAATAAAACATTCCTAACTTCAAATACACTAAAATATACATTACTGTGATGCTGTTTTAACTTCAGCCCAGTCGAAGACAACTCCTTTGGTTTATTTGAGAAGGATTTTTTTTTATTAAATTATGGTGAAATTTTTAAGTTAATTAATTTTATGATCTTTAAATTATTACATGAATTTCATTTCGAGCTTTAGATCAAGTTAGTTTTTAAGAAGGTAACAACAACAACTCTGTATAGAGTCAATCACTTAGTCAGCTAAAAAGTCATCTTAAAAAGTTCACATGAATTTAATTGCGAGCTTTAGATCAAGTAAGTTTTTAAAAACTTCTTAAAAACTTACTCGATCTAAAGCTCGCAATTAAATTCATATGAACTTTTTAAGATATTAGCAAATAAGGTTTTAGTTTTAAATTTATTGCCTTAAGCTTTAGTTTATTGTTTTTATAAATTAATTCAATCGAGCAAAATTCACGTTTCTATTGTGAACAACTGTTGTTAAAGCTTTTTTCAATTAAAACGCATTAAAAAATAATGTTTTTTTTAATGTCGCTTTTTATTTACCTACCTACTTTATTGCTTTTCATTTTGCACGCATATTTTATTGATTTCATTCTTTTATTTACATTTTATTTTTTAAGCTGCCGTGCAACATCTTAAAAGCATTTTACAAGGTGGCACCTCCCAGACTCTTCAAGAACTCACTTTAAAAATACTTGAATTTTTTTTTCAACTTCTAAGAATGTCAGATATGTGCAAATAGATGGTAGCAAAAAGGCAAATTCAACAAAAACCACAGAAGCAATAAAAACAGCGTAGCTTTTAAAAACGCAAATAGCAGTTATAATCGAATTTATGGCTTTCGGGTGGGTGGGTAGATGGTAGGGGTAGGGTTGTGCTTTGCGAGTGCAGCGTAGAGTGTGCTTTGATAATATGTATTTTGCATGTGGTGTTGCTACTTAAAAAATAAGCTGCATTTAAAGCTGCACGCTTGCAAAAAACGCTTTTGAATCAAATATTGATGAGAAATAAATCAAAATGAAGCGTAGTTGTGAAAGAAAGAAAAGTGGTGTTGTGGTGGTAGGAATCACAGCCGACGTAAATCAATAAAATATTACATTTAAACCAAATGCATCACTCTTTCTTAAATTTATTAGAATTCTTTGATATTCTCTTTCCACAGCCCGGCTTTACTATGAAGTCTATGAGTATTTCAAGAAAATTCATTTGCCTAGTTAAAGATTTTTCGCTACATATTGGTTCGAATACATGTATTCTTAAACACATATCCTTTTGGTTTAATTTACAGGTTCTAAGTGAAGAAACATCAGGCGGCCGGATTACATTTAAGACCATTAAATCTGAGGAAACTAAATCGATTTTGCTCATTAACGATGCTGATCTATCAGATTCTGGAAAATATTCATGTTATCCATCGAATACGGAGATAGCCAGCATACGTGTTCATGTGCTTCAGGGTAAGTTTACATTTCTTTTCATATTTGTTATTTCTACTTCTCTTTGTTTTAAGTGTCTCATTTAAACCTTGTTATATGTAATATGCTCTAAAAAAGTATGAAGCCATTTATTTTGTTGTTAGAAAAACTTGTAATTCTTTAAAAATAACATGCAATTGTAGTTAAACTTTCCGTAAATCTTTAGCGCTTAAGATATTCAGCTTAAATAAACAAGTGTCTTATTAATAAAACTCAATAAACAAGCATTATTTCGACATGGATTCCACTAAGATTGCATTACTATTCTTTAGTACACAGGAATATACTGCTTTAAATCAGTTGCTGAGACTCGTTACAACATTTGGCTTACAAGTTAAGATATCCTTAGAGTTAAATTTGTCTCTATGTTCTTGCTTGAACATAGAGCGCATGCATGAAAGAAGCTTGTAGCGCATTAAATAGCTGAAAATTGTTGTCATAAACAATGCTAAGCATGTACTTGACAGCAAAGCTCTAATTTCCCAACAAAGGCTAAAAGCTGCACTAATGCATAAGCCAACAAGCACACGCACTGACAGATTTATACACCCAAAATAAACATGTGTATGTGTGTTTGTGTGTATTGCATACAAACAATTTTTATTTCATTTTTGTTTTTTAGACGCCAAAAAACTTTGAAGCTCTTGCTTAATTTTTTTGTTTGTTTTGTAAATATGCTATCCGTTGCCAGATTTTATCAAAAATCTGCAAAAAAAAATATCCGAAAGAAAAAACCTGTGCAACTACAAAGAATGCTTGAATACGATAAAAATTCTTGTTGCTATAGCAAGCAAAAGCTCTTTCTGACTGACACTAGTTTTTAAGCAAAATAGTATTCAGTTTGTTATCAGCCTGCAAGTACACTTTTCATCATGAAGCATACCTATCAACACAATTTTCCTCAGTGTGATTCCTCAGTGATTAACTAGATTTAGGGGCATTCCACAAAAAAGTCAACTGGGACAAAAAAATTAAAACTTGGTAAAAACTTATTTTATGATATTAGGTCTGTGTCCGTACTCTCTCTATTCAAGTAACTTGAAGTTGCTTGAAAGCGTTATGTAACAAATGTTTGAAGCTCAAGAGAGAATAATAACATGCAAAATATCACTCTCTATTCAATTGCAATTACTTGAAGTTAGAACGGAAACAGACCTATTATCTAAGAGAAACATTTTAATTTTATAAATTTAAGCAGTGTATTTATTCATTCATTTACCATGATGATGAAATCGTCTGCACTGCTTCACAAATGTAGTTTTTCTTTTTCGTAAATGTTTAGTAAATGTCTCGTAAGCTTTTTTTTTTAGTAAAAATGGAAGGCATTGGCTAAATATAATGAAAAAACGGTTGAAGCAAGAAAAGAAAATATATAAAATTTTTTTTTAGTTACTACATGACATAATTACTTAACTACCTAATTCCTTAATTACTTAATTGAACTACAACATTGTCAGACACGTGCCGTGATTGCTCTCCACATGACGATATGTTAATAAAATATTTAAAACGAAACTGTGGGCTTTATTTAAAATCTTTTTTACGCCGAAAGCATGCTTGTGTATTTGACTTTCAAATATCTTTACCCCATGTTAGTAACTTTGTGTAAAAATTGTAATTTAACACAACGCTTTGCAACGTTGGTTGATTGGACCCATCCGACACGTGACAGTAGATGTCTTATTTGTTCTCTTGCATTTAATAAAATTTATAGAAAGTAATTGTTGAGTTGTTAATCGACCTCTGTATTTGCTTGTGGCTTTTTTTAATATATTCAGCCTACAGGTCCAATTTTTAAAAAAATATAATAAAACTTAGTTTATTATAAACTATTTTTATTTTTCACCAATATTTCGACTTATCTCATTCAGAATCATCTTCAGGGTATCTAAAAATATATATACTCAATGATATCAAAATATTCACAATACTTTTTAAGCAATTTTAACTTACTTTAAAAAATAGAAATTTAAGGTTACATTAAACAATATTTTAAAAACTTGAACAAACAATAAAAACATAACTGACCTAACATGTAAACATTTAAACACTGTAGACTAAACATGCAAAAACAATAGAGTTCAGCTACTACAGCTTTTTCACACTTTCTCCGCAATAGATCATTTTAAGAACCAATCCAAATATCATTGAAATATCTCAAAGATATCGATAGAAGTGGTCCAAAAAAAAACCAAAAGGGAGAAAAATTTACCCACCATAATATGGGTGGGCTCAGGGACAAACACAAGACATAACAACTAACCATGCGTTTACATAGATCTTATCCTTCATTAGTTAATCAATCTACTTTTGAGTTGACCTTTCGACAAGTTAACATCAAACACGTTACAGTTGTTAACAAAGGTACTCATGCGATTTAATGGAGCAGTTAACATATAATTTGTTCTACTAAATGGTAAATAAATCAAGTTTTTAGAGTTTCTACTGCTTCTACGGTTAGTGTTAAATTTTATAAGAGAAAGAAGCTGTGGAGAGTCGAATACACCAGTTATGAGTTGGTGTAAGTAGACGATATCAGCAGATTTTCTTCTCTCACTTAAAGATTGCATTTTTAATAATTTCAAACGATCCTCATACGGAGAAAGGTTAAATGTGTCAGTTCCACTCAAGCCTCTTAGAGCAAACCGAACAAAACGTTTTTGAATTCTTTCTATACGATCAACATGCACATTGTAATGTGGGGACCATACTTGACTTGCGTACTCCAAGTGAGGACGGACGATTGAATAATACAGAGTTGTAGTTGTTATTAAGCTATCAAACTCTTTGGCCCACCGTTTTATAAAACCAAGCATAGAAGACGCTTTTTTACAAATTGTATCAATATGCATGTTAAACGACAATTTAGAATCCATGCATATACCAAGGTCTTTGACGGTAGTTACACGACTTAAAGCAGTATCTTTAATTTTGTAATCAAAAATAAAATTGTTCCTTTTACGCGAAAAGGTCATAGTTTGGCATTTATCTGGATTTAAAAACATGTTATTTTTAGAACACCAAACCTCAAAGGAGTTCAAGTCTGACTGGAGCAGGTCTGAATTGTCATTAGAATCAATTGTTCTGTATATTTTCATATCATCTGCATAAATAAGCAAATGAGAGTGTTTGATGACGTGGGTAACATCATTAATTGCCAAAATAAACAGAAGTGGACCCAGGTGGCTTCCTTGAGGAACACCCGATTCTGCAACAAATTCAGAAGACAACACGCCTCGGAACCGTATTTGATAAGATCGCTCCATCAAATGCGATTTGATCCAGTTTACAAAATATTGTGTAAATCCCATTAATTTAAGTTTAAATAAAATTAGATTATGTGGTAATTTATCAAATGCTTTGCTAAAGTCAGTGTAAATACAATCGACTTGGCTACCAGAATCAATAGATTTTAAGCAGAATGTAGTGAAATCAAGGAGATTAGACACAGTGGATCTGCCAGTAACAAAACCATGCTGACGAGTTGTCATGACTTGCCCACAGTGAATTTTCACTCGATCGTACACTATTCGCTCAAAAAGTTTAGGAATCGAAGACAATTTAGCGATAGGCCTATAATTAGTGACGTCGTTCCTGCAACCTTTTTTGTAAATAGGACTGATATAAGATTTTTTCCAAAAAAGAGGAAAATTACTTTCATTAATTGATTTATTAAAAAGTAATGAGAGAGGCTGACACAAAACGGAGCCGCATTGTTTTAACACTGCGGCAGGAATTCCATCTGGTCCAGCGCTAAAATCTTCATCGATTGATTCAATATACTTAAAAATATCCTCTGAGGTAAAAGATATATGCCCCAAAGAAACTCTGGATGCGTTGTTCATATAATCAAAATACGCTAAATCAGGATTAAAAGAATCTGAACAAAATGATTCTTTAAAAAGATTGGCAAATAAGCCACAAATAATGGTGGAATCGTCAGTAAATCCATCCTGAAATTTGAAAGAAGAAGGAAATCCATCAGTCTTCTTCTTAACATTAATAAATCCCCAAAATTTTCTTGGATCAGACAAAATACTCAGCTTCATATTATCCAAATACTCATTATATAATGCAGCTGAGCAATGCTCAAATTCCAGAAACAAACGTTTGTATGTTTCTAGGTCATTTGAGTCAAAACTACGAACATATTTCTTCCATGCCCTATTCCTATTGTTGCGAAGAGTCTTTAAATCCTTTGTGTACCAAGGGTACGCAGAATTTTTCGCAAATTTGAGACTATATGGTACAGACTGAGAAAACATAGCAAAGAGCTGCGTATAGAAAAAATTTATTGAACTATTAAGACTATTATTATTTATGTATTCTGTAATTATATTTAATTTACTATAAAGTAAATGATTCAACCCCAAAAAATCAGCTTTTTTGAAATTGAATTCATAAACTGTGTCAACAGAGCTTGAATTTACCATATTCTCCCTATCGGATTTATACCAAATACTTAAAGGTGGATGGTAATTATCAATAGTAGTCAAAGCATGAAGTGCCTTCTGAACAATGACATTGTTACTGTCTGTAGTTAAGACTAGGTCAAGCAGCCTTTCCAGACTATTATAAATACAACTAACTTGTTGTAAGTCAGAACATATATTGTCAACAAATATTGACACGCCAAGAACATATATTTGTTGACAATATATGTTCTTGGCGTGTCTTCGAATTAGATGCACAAAAATGTGTTTCATCGTCAGAAGAATGCCATTTTAAGTCAGGCAAATTAAAATCGCCCAACAATAAAATGTCGTCATTAACGTCAAGTAAATTTAATATAAATTCTATGCAATCCGCAAGGCTTGCATAGACCTCTACACTGCTCTTTGGAGGAACGTATGCATTAATAACATATACATTAGAATTGCAATGTACAACCTTAACGCATATAAGTTCGATATTAGCAGAGCAGGGAATATCAATAAAGGAACTAACACAGGAGTTAGTTCCTTAATGGGACACCACCACCAACTGCAGAATTATTGTCAGCGTGTCTGTCCTTCCTATATACTTCAAAACTATTGTCAAACAGTTCTAAGTCAGTAATTCCTCCATTCAACCAAGTTTCACTTAACGCGATAATATCTTCAGAAAAATTCTGAGTTGACAAAAAAATGTCTCGCGTCTTTGAACGCAATCCCCTTACATTTTGATAGTAAAGGGAAAGCCTATTTAGTTTTTTGGGTCTGGCTGGTGATATTATTCGTCCTTCTAGAGCTGTGTTTAGGCTTAAACTCAGAAACAAAGATATTATCAGCCCACAGATTAGAGCTCAGAAAAGTTGCAAACTCTTCAGCAGCCCCTGTGAGAATAAATGATGCGTGGGACGGTTTATTGCCAATTTTTTTGCATGAGCAGAAAGCAGTCTGACTTACTAAACGGTTATGTTTGACAAACGTCAATACATTTTCACTTGTTGTGTCGGGCTGAAGGCGTGAAATGAAAACCTTTTTTTTCCTCGACAACGCTCTTAAATTTAATGAACTATTGCGTTCATTAGTTATGTCACTAGCCGGGGGAGAAAGAGATGGAGGAGATGGAGTAATAACTATATTATCCATTCTCACTGGCGTAAACACTGGTTTAGCCGAGATCTGCTTCGTTTCTAAAGTGGCTGGAAGAGTCATGCGCCGCTTATTATTTTTATTTTTTGAATTATTTCTCTTTTTTTCGAAGTATTTAGGTCTTTTTTAGATGAAATTGTTTGAGTTTCAGAAGAAGAGGCTGGAAGAGTCTGAGACAATGCTGTCGAAATATTTACCGATGAAGACTTTTCATTATAAATGCTAGTGCTGGATGAGGTGCTTACTTCATTAAAAAATGTAACAATTTCTTTAAAATTGTTATTTAAAGCGTTAAGACTATTTCTATTAAAAAATTAATAGAATTAATAAAATTAACTATTTCTATTCGTCACCGGTTTTCCTTCTGTTTTCCACACACATAATTCGTCTCTTGTTGTAGAATCTTGACGTTGTCGAAGTAAGGTGTATGGTTAAGTTGTTCGCAGTGCGCCGCAAGTGCTGTTTTTGTTCAATTGGGCTTGAATGCGCTTTTTGATTAGAATAATGAGCAGATATCCTTGTCCGTAATTTTTTTTTTGTTGTCCCCACCAGAGATCTGCAACAAGCGCTTTGATTCATAACGCACTCTCCTTCTTCACTACATTTTCTGTTTTCTCAGGCATTCGCATTCCTCAAACAATTTTATTTGCTTCGCATTAGCTCACTCTCTTTTTTAATGTTGAGTGCGAATTATGCTTTCACTCTCTGCTTTACAATATGTGCTTGCTTCGATCCTCACGTAGAGAGTTGGGCGAATAAACGAACAAACATAGTGAATATAGTGGTAATTTTGAATGCTTCGCGATTCAGCTGAGAGTTATGAGATAGTGAAAATTCTGCCTGCTTCGAGATAAAGCTGCGTTGTTAATGGGACTCGCCAAATGCTTTGAATTGCGCAATTTGCCTTGTAACAAAAAAAATTTGCATGGTGCTCTGTATTTCATGGTGCTCTGCCGCCGCATGTCTTATTGGAAAAAAAATTTAAAAAACCTGGTCAGAATTTCAAAATTATAAAATTTTGAAATAATAGGGTTGCCACTCAATAATATGTATTTTTAAGAATTTTAAACATCATTTAAGAGTGTTAGAGAGTCACTTATTGCGAATCTGAAGTCAGAATTTTAAAATTCAAGATGATGGATAGGGTTTCCACCTTAATTTTTTTGGTTTTTATGAATTCGGGGCTGGCAAAAAAAAATTGTTTACCAAAAATGGGTCGCTGAATCCGAATCCGTAGTCAGAATTTCAAAATTATAAAATTTTGAAATAATGGGGCTGCCACCTAATAATATGTATTTTCAAAAATAAAAGTAACCCTTTTATTTCAAAATTTTATAATTTTGAAATTCGGACCACGGATTCGGATTCAGCGACCCATTTTTGGTATACCATTTTTTTTTGCCAGCCCCGAATTCATAAAAATACAAAAAATTAAGATGGCAACCCTATCCACCATCTAGAATTTTAAAATTCTGACTTCAGATTCGAAATCAGTGACTCTCTAACACTCTTAAATGATGTTTAAAATTCTTAAAAATACATATTATTAGGTGGCAATACTGTGGTGATATTATATTCGATATAAAATCCACTGTCAGAATTTAAAAATTAAAAGAATTCGCAAAAATACCCAAAAATCTAGGTGACACCTCTATCCGCCATCTTGAAATTTAAATTCTGACATCAGATCCGAAATCATCTACCCCCTAAAACTGCCAACCACGGAGTCCACAGAACCCTTAAATGTCATAACACGCTTAAGCTTTTCCTACACAAGTTCATTGAATTTTTTGGATACTTGCTTTAATTGGATACTCTTCAATTTCAAGACTTTCAAGATTTTTTCCTTCAATTTCAAGCTTTTCAAGCTTTTTGACGAAGGCATCAAGCTTTCGTTTACTTCAAACTTCGTGCCGTTTGCTTGTAAGCTAGCATACTTGCAAGTCGCAAGCTGTAATGGGCTTATTTATATTCAATTACAAGCTATACTTGATTCAAAATTATCAAGTTCAAGCTAGCTTGAACTTGTAATTTTAAGCAAGTACTTTAAATAGACTTCAAGTAGGCTTGTGCAGTTCTCTGGTTCTCATGTTGGTTGGTTTCCTTTTTTTTGCACGATCAACATCAGCGTAGTTGAAATCAACGCAGTAACTAACTGCGAGATGACTCGCTGTGATTCGCTCAAGCATTGAGAGTCATGCGAATAGTTTGTCAACTTTCTTTGAATAGGGCGAGTGAGGAGCTTTGAGAGGCTGAGTGTTTGTAGCTTTATCTTTTCGTTACAGCGAGTCTCTTAAGCAATTCAGTGGTGAATAGCAAGCTTAGCGAAGTTTACTTTTTGAGCGAGTCCACATTTTGTATTCGTTGAAAGAGAATGCAATGCACGATATCTACTCTCATTTTCAACGAGTGCTTAAATGTATTAGTGAAGCCACTCATGCAGTTCTCTGGTCTCCACATATGCTTGGTCGCATACGTGGGACCCGTCTCCTTTACAAGTTATCTTGTATATAACGTTTGCTTTGTCAAGTTTGTTTGTTTTGTTTTCATATTGCTGTATAGTAATGTATTGTTCGTCTTGATCGCAATTTGGAATTTTTGTTTGTCGTATATGTCTGATTCTAAAAAACGTTCTGACAAACCGGGGATATATGTAATTGATTTGTATGTTTTTGTTTCTTTATCTTCTTGCTTTTTAACTTTTTTCGTCATATAACTGTTGATTAAATCTTTTGTCGTTTTCTTTGGGAAATCATTTTTCCGTAGTATTGTTTTTATTTTTCTTATGTTTTCTTTGTGAAATTCCTCGTTGCTGATGTCAACTTTTCTTCTTATAAAGTTATTGGTTGTATTTATTATCACCCTTTTTGGGTGCTTGGAGTAAAAATTTATTAGTCTTCCTGAGGCCATAGGTTTTTGAAACCAGTCAATTGTTAAAAAGTTTTCTTTTCTTATAATGAGTGTGTACAAGTATGGTAGCTTTCCGTCTGTTTCTTCTTCTTTGGTGAATTTTATGTTTTTGTGGGATTTGCTTAGAGCTTCGAATGTTTCATGTATTTTGTCTGTTCTTACAATAGCAAAAAGGTCATCAACATATTGTGTTAAAATATGTTGTTTGTACCATGGGAAGCTGGTGATCCCATTGGCATTCCTTTGGTTTTTGAGATGGTAGGTAATACTCCTAGCTTTAAATGAGCTGTATTTTGACCAGATATTTTTAACTTTTCTTTTAAACATATTTGCAATTAAAGATATAACAATGTAAAGATGCTTTAATAAAAATAATATAATATATAAAGTACTTTGTCCAATGTACGATGCTCATAATCGTTCATTTTAGTAGTTTATATGCAATATTATAGATCGATTTATGTCTAAATTTTTTATATATTTCATTCCCCATGAGCTCATACTGCGCGTTTCGAAAAAGCCATCGCCTCTGTAGTGGTGCGTATGATCTTTATTTTTTCAATCAAATATGACTGTTAAACTTAACTTTTATTTTTTCGATCAAAAATAACAGTTAAAATTTTACTTTTATTTTTTCGATGTAAAAAAAATCAATACATCAGATTCAAAAATAATAATTACACTGTTTGGCACAAAAATCTTTATTTAATAATTTTAACGTTTTTCTCTTAAAATTTATATGAGAAATCTCGTGGTTACATCCGTTTTTCTACTTTACCTAAGACTTTAGAGGAATGTTTTTTTTAAATTACTTAAGATATAAATTATTAATATGTTTTTAACTCGTAAGCCGTAAAGAATTCAATTTTTGTTTTTCTGGCCAACTATTTTCTGGCCAACAACTTTGCTGAAAAAAAATTTGTGTGAAAAAATTGTTTGAAATTGTCTTTAAGCCCCTGACAAGCCACATAAGTTTTGCCCGCTTTCAACGCTTTAAATTAGTGTTACTCATACGCTATGTATGATCAACTTGTTAATGTTTCTCATACGCTATGACTTTAAGCTATCATTTTTGTAAGACTCACTCGATAAGACCTACTGGAAGCAATTTTTAATATCTTTTTGATCAGCAAAGTTGTTGGCCAGAATAATAGGAAGAGCTTTGCTAGAAAAACCAAGACTAAATTTTTTTTTATCAGAAATAAGAATAAAGTACCCAGCAGAAAATTATACCTTTTTTAAATAATTCTGATCTAGTTCCAAAAAGGAACATTACTGGTCCCTCTACAATACCCTTTTAGATTGATGGAACTGACGCTTTTTACGTATTGATGTCATAGGGAAAGACAAAAAATCCATTTTCCCTTTATTTGAACTCGTTCCATTATGAAAATTTCCAAACCAGTATTTTTTTCTTTTTGAGGCATTTATTTCTTATATTTTACATGTATTACGAAAAGGAGTGCATCACAAAAAAGATAATGCATTTCTTTTATTTTATGTAGATAATTTTTTAAATATAATGCAAAAACTTTCATTTGTTAAATTCTTTAAATGAATTTTCTTCGAACAGTTTAAAAATTAGAAAAATTGCCACAACACGTATTCAGATTTAATTTATTTTTATCAGTAAAAATATTTTTAACTATTTCATAGTTAGTACAAATTGCGCTAGAAATAAACAAGTCGGTTTTTCCAATTGACATCGAAATAACTGTTGCATGTTTGTTGAATTTTATTTTTTCACTCAAAAATAAAAATCATCTGTCAAGCTTTTTTTTTTGTTGTTCTTCAAACATAAAACTCAAAACTCCACAAAGCTTTGTTGTTGCAGGCGTTTTGTTGTTGTGCGTACGTAAAAATTATGTTTGAAATGGTTTCCACATATCGTTAAATCAGAATGTATTTGTATTGTTAGGGCCCATTAATCAGTTAAAACTATCAAGACAATTAAAAGAGCACATTTTTTAATTGAAAAAAATAAAAATATAAGTAAAAAATTTTGATTGCCTCCAAAATTCATTGTAACATTAAGTCATTCAACTTTTTAAAGCATTGATTCACAATTCAATTTAACCATTTATATAGCTGCCAAATTTTGCTCAGACAAATTTTAGCTCAAATCGCTGAGAACAAGCTTTAATGCTGAAAACGCGCGTTCTACACTGACTTGTGTCGCTGGTACTTGATGAATAATACATGCCAGTTCTCTTAGTCGCGGAAAAAATATTTCTTGCTCTCTCAATATTCCATAAGGTCCGCATCAACATCAATGTGCTTTTCCCTATAGGTGTTGATTTCGAAAATAATTTTCGAACATAATCTTCTAAGCATGCTTCCTGATCGTCAGATGAAGCATTAGATAGCTCTGTACCCAAAAGTCCTATTCGTAATTGTGACTAGGTGCTTTTATTTTTTCCTTCATCAAATAGGAATGGCTCAATGTTTGATGTAGATGGTGACTGTGTTGGAGTTGTAGACATCTATTGCATATTTAAAAGAAATGAAATAAAAATGAATAGTCTTATACAATTCTACGTTCTACCTCGATAAATTTAGTATAGGTACCCATTCAACGTTATGTATTTGTGGGATGATCAAATGTTTTTTTGCTCGTTTTATTTTTTTCTCTGGACAACACACGTCTGAATCTGGTGTCCAGGAACAAGGCCAAATAGTTAGTATCATTTTCCAATAATGTTGTTTGCCTTATCTTAATACGGTCGACAAGAATTTTACTGCTTACGCTTTCTTAAGACTCTAACTAGAACATGATCTCCAGCCATGCTTTATAAAAATCTCCTAAAAGCAATTGACTACTTTGAAAACGTAGCGTCAGGATGTGCACAGGAACAAAAACAGATGCAATGGTTTCTATTAGCATCCATTTCGCACATTTCAGTTTCCTGGATACCATTTCGTTGTCTATGCAAAATACTTTCAATTTTAAAACACTCTTCAATATTGCAAATGTCGAGCTCCACCTTTTTGGATCGTCCAGTTGAGGTTTCAGTTTTCCTAGATTTTCAATTGTGTAGCTACAAATTAAGTACAGATAAATGGCGAAAACACTTTCATCATTCTTTTGGTTTCACTTACCGGAATGTAGCAGATCTTAGTAGCTTAGCTTATTGGCCAATTGTTGTGTGTTTACACAATTTCATCCGTAATACTTTGTGCGTAATTATATGCACTTTCGTCGTCTTCGCTATTTTCATTTTGCGACAATAATTCCACACACTTTATTATATTTTGCATTGTCAGTCGTAATTGAAAATATTTGTTTAATGTTTATTTTAAAATTTTTGAGTATATTTTCAATTTTCGACTCGAAATTTTGAGCAGTATGTTTTTTTAATTCAACCATGGCGAGAGTTAATATTACGATCTCTTTATTTATTATTACTTGAGCATTCACTCCTAAAATTGACCGATCACTTTGTGTGGCTGTGTCTACTTTTAAACTTATGATTTTTACTTTTAAATTAGTTGATATGCATTGATTAGTTGATATACATTTGATAATTTATCAAATTTTTACTTAGTGAAATTCATAACGTTTGTTGAACTTATTGGCTTCCCAAGCCATTGAAAATTAGATTCGTTAAGGTGCTGAAAGCCTTCGAGTCAAAAACTTTCAGAGGTCGGGCTTCGCTGATGATCATACCAACGCAAGCATCTATAACCTTATTTCGCGACTTTTCCACTGCGAATTTTCCTCGCTTGTCGTCATTATCTGTAGCACTCTTTGAAGCTTTGCACTGCTTTTCGTACTCGGCAAAAATATCCGAATGGAACTTCTGTATGTGTCCTCTTAAATTGGTTATGCTGGCGGAATCAATAACTTTGTTGCAGATTTTACATTTAGTTTCACCTCCAGTTTTGACGTAATGTTCGCGAATGTAAATATTTTGTTTGCGACCCATTTTTAACTAATTTTAATGATAGTAATTATGTAATTTTAAAAAAGAACTTTTAAATTGATAGCACAAGGTTAAAATGAATTAAAAGCATTATTGGTTTGTTAAATACATATAAACCAGCGCTGGGCGCCCCATAGCTCACTGAGCGCTCTCTGAGCGTAACTTTTCACATGTTCACAAAACTCACAACAAAAGAGAATATAATTCAGTCGTTCGCTGACGGTGATGCTGTGAAGACCTATGTCGAAAATTTTATGTACACTCTGAAAATAAACCAACTAATTGGTTTGTAGATTTATAATTCGTATGCATATATTTTTAATTCTTTTATTTTATGAAGTTTTAATATAATTCATACATACTGCCTATTAAGATTCTTGCATTTTTTTTTCATATTATTTGTATTCATGAATTTTTCTAAACTTAATTCTTTGATGTTTTGATTATAATTTTAATGATTCGTATATATTAGGAATTAATATAAAAACAAAAACAAAACACTTAAAAAACAATGCTTGATTTTAAATAGCAATGCGATTTCTGTTCTGCAGAGAACCTTTCTTGCGAAGCAGAATGTGTAATATGCCACTGCAAGCAAACTAATATAATTTTTTTACTTAGAAGAAAATGCTGGAGCAATAATGACATAAAAGAAATAGTGAACAATACCAATGACTAAAAATAAAAAATAAACACATATTACAGTATGTGTGGAGGTATAAACATACAAACTTGCAAATCTAGATAATTGTGATTTCGCTCAGTGTGCGCTATTCGAGAGCGCACCAATACTAACAAGACAAAATAAAATGTGACTATGTTAGAATGTCCAGCCCTGATATAAACGCAATGAGTGATAAGCAAAAGAACGGCAAGGAAGAGTGAAATGAATGGAATAATTAAATTTGTTATTCTTTTTCACCTATTCGTGACATTTTTGCAAAGAGAAAAAAAACATTACTATCGATCTTCATATCGTTGCACACATGGTAGAAAAATACAGGTAAATGCACCAGATGAGAGCATACTGCCGGAAATGTCAAAACGAAGTAAAACTTTTTATTTGTTTTCATTCGCCACACTGCTGAATTTTACAGACGTGGCAGTATGGAAAGAGAGCACAGTCAGCGCTGCAGCTACCTCTATCCTTACACCGTGGTTGCACATCGACATGGCTTATTTGCTTATCATTGCACATTGTTTTTTTTAATTCATTTCGCAAACGTTTGAGACAGTGCACTATGGTCCAGAAACCCGATTTTTGTGGCATTAAATCAAACAAGCCACATAGAGTGCCCTAACTTCGCACATTTACTTCTGGTACTGTATTTATGAAATATCTTTGAAATGGGCGTGTTCGATTCACTGCCACGCCCATTATTTTAAATACTCTATAAAGTGAGTTGTAATAGAGCTCTCACAACAATATTTGGTATGTGTGAATATTACATGAAAACAAAGACATGTACCGAAAATGGGCATCATCCGCTAACGGACACGCCCACCTCCCATACAAACCAAAATCCTGGAGACCAATATATATATTGAAATCAATATGACTAATTAATATTCAATGAAGATATGGAATCGTTATTTATTTGTAAGCCAAAAATGGGAATGGCCCACCACCAGATTTCTTATCTTAAAGTTTTATGATAAAAATTGTTGTCATTATTAATTTTATTTTTAAAAAGTAAATAAACATATAATACGTATGGATAAAAAAGCCAAAACAAAATTAAAACCAATTTAATTCTTATAATTTATAAAGACTTCAGCATTTTTATTAAACTTTTTCCAAATTCCTGATAAATAAAAATATATTAATGCATATATATTTTAATATTGAATTACCTTACGATTAGTCTGAAGCGTCATCAGCCATATCTAACTCAAATGAATAGAGTGAGAGCTCATTGAAATCTTCATCAGAATCACTTGCTTCTTCATTTGAATGTTGTGATGTATGTGGTAATAAAGAATTTAAATCGTCATCAGAGTCACTAGCAACATCCTTAGAAAAATGTTGTGATGTTTGTGGTAATAAAGTAGTCTGTTCGAAATTAGGTGATTCCAAAAGTGCAATAACTTCTGGCAACAGTTTTTGTTTTTTACATGATTTTATTCTTTCATTCAAGCAGAGACTCGAAAGTAAAGGGTCGGAGGAATCGAGAGCTCTGTTGAAAACATCTGTGAGATTATTTATCCTAGTATTTTTTCTTGCATGTGCAATGCGATCTTTTTTGTAGAATTTATTTTTGGACTCTGAAGCATTTTCTCCAAGGCAACCAACTGGAACTACAGATGCTTCTATTATTTGCGAGGAATGAACCAAAATTTTATGTACGGTTGTTGACATGGGATACCAATTATATTTACTATAATATATATCAGCCGTCATTTTGCAAAAATTTTGAAACTTTTTGTATTTATTTGAAATTCATGAAAATGAAATGAATTGCTAATATAACATGTAAATTTTTCAAAAAATCATTATCAATATCTGTTATTAATGCAAATAACTCAGTGTTAGCAAACGCTTTTCTAGCCGTGTTTCCATTATTGGATGTTCCACTCCCATCCGATTTAGGTTTACTTATGTGCAGGCCCATTTGCTCCCAGAATCTTTTTTGAACTAAAACCTTTGCAAAATTTGCAAAATTTCTGAATTTTTTATCTTAAGTGGTTCTGAAATAGACCGATATATTAAATTGCTGCAAATTGATGCAGGTAAATCAATAAGCACCTTTAAGTGTACATTTCAACCTTTCACCACATATATAACACTTTGACAATACCTGACAATATCATTACTTTTTGTCTACGAAACACAAACACGATTCTTAAACTAAATCAAAAATACCTGCACATTAAAATAGTCTATCCTTTAAAATTACAACATATAACTAAAAAAATTTCCATATTTAATGTCAAATTTACCTTGATGATGACTTTCCATACTGAAATTTAGTTATGTATTTATAAATTTTCCAAATATTTCAACTTTTGTTGCACTTTTATTTTATGGACATCATGTCAAAAACATGTGTTCACATATTGACAACTTCCAGAGCGTAATAATCGGAAAGAGTTGCCACATCTAAAAAATTATATATGATTTTATAATATTTAGACTATCACTGTTAAGCTTATATAGTTTTTATACCAAACTTTAAATTTTTTTTTTATTTACTGCCACAAAAATGTGTCCGCTGGACCATTGTGCAGTGGCTACAAGCAGATGATATAGCAATTAAAATTTGACTTCTTCTTTTGATTGAAAGTATAGAAGTCAAATTTTTACTTATATTTTTGACCGAAAAAATAAAACCCAAATTTTAACTTTTATTTTTGATCAGAAAAATAAAAGTCAGATTTTAACTTATTGCTTACAACATGGAAATATCGAACATCGAAATAATAACAATCAAATTTTAACTTATTGCTTACAACAGTGTCGGCTAACGCCTATGCACCAGGGTTGATAAATTACTTTTTCATTTTGGTATACAATTTTAAAAAAAATTGTACTTAATGAAGAAAAATAGTATGGAATAATTTTTTACTCTTCGCATACTGCGATAACTTTGTTACTCCATTTGCAACGGTGATAAGGAGGCGTGGCAGGTGTAGAAAGGTATATATATTCTTGATCACCATCACTTCCTGAGCTGATTTCGCTAGGTCAGTCTGTCGACACGTTTACAGCCGCAATTTTAAAGATATTGAAATTTGGTATATGTGCTTATATTAAAAAAACAAAGATTAAGTTCGAAAATGAGCAAAATCGGATGAAGACCACGCCTTCTTTATCAAACAATAAAATTTCTAAAAACGCCACAAAACTTTTGGCGTTAACATGGTATTGTGCACATAAGCTTTGAAATCAAATGTTCACCATATATTTCAAATTTGTCAAAATATCTAAAAATATATAAAAATGACACAAAAATTAATGTCATGATTAAAAATTTGCCCATACACTTTGGTCGCAAAAATTCACCACACAAAAAAAATTCAACCTCCCATACAAAGTGACTTTAACAAAATGGCAAATCTCTGAAAATGCCACAAGAACTAATGTAATGACTTGATATTTTGCATATGAACTTTGGTCTCAAATATTCACCATATATTTCAAATTTGTCAAAATAGTATAGAAACCACGCCTACCTCCTAAGCAAAGTAACTATATGAAAACGGTTAGGTCTCTAAAAATTCCTTAAAAATTAATTTAATAAATTTAAATTATGAACATATGCTAATAAGAATATAAAAATTCACTTTGAGTTTGGAATTTGGCCAAATTGATAAAAACTCAACTAATCTCCCATGCAAAGTGACGTCATCAAAGTTTCATAACTTTTATAAATTCCACAAAAATGTGTGTATTAACAGCATATTTAACACATAATCTCCCATATCTTAATCGTGTTCTACATTTGAGTTTTCGCAAAATTTGATGAACACCACAACAGTAACCTAGTTAAACAAGGTGACGTCATCAAACTTGAAAAACATGCATAACTAAGAATATACTGTGATAATTCCATACTCGTTTTTATTAAAATTAAAGTGAATGTATTTTAAATAATTCAGTTCATAAACCTTATAAAAAAATTACAAAGGTTTTTATTTATTTTTAATTAATCACAAAGTTTTTTATAATCACAAAAAGAAACACAATTGGTCTAATAATCATAAAATGAGATCAATAAAATCTATAAAAAAAAAAATCTTATAAACATAAAGTTTAGAGGTCTTTTTATTATTAAAATACAAAAATTTCTATAAACGTGCGTATTTCCTTCGTTACCTTAGTAAAGAAAGGCCACTTACATTTTTTTTAAATCAGATTCTTCGCAGATGCCTTTCGGTCAACCACCTATCTAGCCGAAATTTGAAACAATCGAGCCGTAAAAAAAATTTTAAATATTAGTCAAGGCCTTTCTATGTTAAAGTAATAAAAAAAAAATAATATGAAAATCATTTAGTCAAGCAATTCTTCACTTTCAGTCAAATTTCAGAAATTTTTTCATTTGATATATTACTTCTAATATCAATATTGTGGCATTTAGTTCACCAGATTTAAAAAATATTTTGCTTAAATTAAATTAAATAAATTTTTGCTATTTGCAGCCCGTTTCTGTAATTGGTTTTTATTATACTTTAAAAATAAAATATTTTTTAAACATTTGCTGTCGAATGAGAAATTGAAAGATTTCCTTAAGCAATTTTATATAAATTGGAGAAAATCGACTATTCAAAATAATTGTTTATGTATTTTACAGACTATCAAAATTTAGAACTAGATAAATTTTTTAATTCTTTTAAATCGTTTGCTTACTTAGAGTTCTTAATTCTATGTTTATTATAGAGTGAAATAAAATTTACGGAAAACGCTTTGGTAGTAGGAAAGTAGGAAAAACATAAAATTGTACCAAAAAAGTACAATTGTACCGAAAATATCAACCCTCCTATGCACGCGTGCTTCGTGAACCTTCTTATTTTTACACCGAAACGAAACTGACTGTCGTACTTGCACACCGAAGCTGCCGATCAGTGTACGGACTTGAAAAAAAATTTGAGTGGTAGAATGGGCTCAAAAAGTGTGGTAGATTGAAATGAAATGTGGCAGATTTGATAATTCATATAGGAATAATATATATATAGTATATATATTATATATATATATACTATATATATTAGACAGATTTGCAAGCCCATGTTTTCTAGGCGATTTTCGGATCGGGCATGAAAAGTTATTAAAAAAAGGGGGGACATAGGGGTGCACTTTAAAAATTTAAAAAATTTGTGTATATAATCGTAAACAGCTGGAACAAAACTGATGCCAGAAATGAAATTTCCGTACTCGATTCAACCTTTAACTGTTCTCACATTTATACGTTTTTATACAAAAATTTATCGTAAAAAATTCCTAAAGAAAAAAATTCACAAAATTCAAGGTATAATCTTAACGTTGGTGCGTATCAGAGATCTGCAACGGATAGCTTTTTTGCGACTCTGAGTATATCCGAAAAAAATAAGTACAAAAACCTACTCACCCTTAGCGCACGCAACTCGACTCATATTCTCTTCTACGAAGCTAGAATGCGGCGGCTCAAATAAATATGAGTTGATTCTCAGCCACTTCAAAATTATGCTTAATTTCAGCAATAACTAATCAATATGTGCTATTCCAATTTATAATAATTAAGTAAATATTTGCTTGAATTAAGTAAAAATTTGCTATTCCAATTTATAATAACTAAGCAAATATTTGCTTGAATTAAGAAAAAATTTGCTTTTCAGTTTATAATAACTTAGCAAAATTTTGCTTGAATTTAATCAAAATTTTGCTTTTTCCTAAATACACGAGGAGTGATTGCAAATTGCACTAAACAAGCTAAATTAGCAATCTTTTTTTAAAATCACATTGTGATTGAGCAAAGTTTTGCTGATTTGCTTTTAAGCAAAACATTTGCTTGATTCAAGCAAATTACTTTTCTCCGTGAACGTATTCTAATTCTGTTGTTTGGAATCAAAGAATATATATTTCACTTTCAGCTTATTGAAGATGTTTGAAGAGCATTTCTTGACAAGGGAATCTGAATATTTGAATAGTTTTGAAAGCATTTTATTGCGAAATTCATTAAAATGTTTCATAGTAAGCTATAAGATAATGTGAATTAATTTAACTTTTTACATATCACATTACTGTTTGACAAATTCAATTTAATTGTAATTAATTAAAAAAGTATACTATGCATTAACATAGCAAATTAATAAACTGAGAAACACACTATAGAATACTCAAGTACTCTTGTAGCGAGGGACTTGGTAAGACAGCAAATAAAGCGTCAGTACAAATTTACTCGCGTTAGTTTGAAAAAGAGTTGTACGTTTACTTGGTACGCTTTTCAATTAAAAAATAATATTATTTTCTTTTCAATATTTTCTGTCCTAATGAAAATTTTATATTATAATTTTGAAATATCTCAAATAATTTTCGTTGAAATACAAATTATATTTAAAAATTTTTTTAAAGTAAAGTATTAAATATTTAAATAATATGACAAAGAGTGAAACTATATAATGACAAAAATTGCAATCGTTACACTCTGTAAATATATTCTAGTATTGCAAAAGAAGAATTATAACATTTTAAACCATTTATCGTATTTAGTAAGTAAATGCTTTCACTATTTCCATTAAAAATGTAACGATTTAAAAAAAAAATACCTATATATTAATATGCCACACGTAAGAAGTGATCGGTTAATAAAGAAATGCCTAAAAGCATACGAAAGAAAATGACTATAGTAATAAACCTTGAGACTAAACAAATCTATATTTTCTTCGAAACGCATTTAGTTTTTACCAAATGTTGTTCAAGGACGCAAAAAATTCTGTCAGTTTTTTTTTAATCGCTCAACTAAAAGTCCAATTTATTTACTTATTTAAAATATCGTCGACATCCGAAGATCATTATGTTTTACTCTGCTAAAAATAAATGTTTTTTTGTCATATCAACTTTGCCTAAGAAATTTATTGCAAAAATAAAAATTTTTTTTTAAGTATGCAAAAAACTTTTTCAATAATGCTTTTTGTACTTAAAATAAAATCAGAGTGCAATACATTTTCTCAATTGTTTGTAATAAGTCTTGAAAAATATCAATATTTTACGAAATTTTTTCAAAATTTTTACATCAATCGTATTATAAGGCGTCTAACAGAAGACCTATATATATTTATGATAAATATTTTAGAATCATGCTAGTTAGAATATTCTTAAACAACGCAAAGAAAAAAAATTCACATAAAGAGGTTATCAGTTTTGGCATTGATTTCCAACTTTCAACCACTGTGCGCCGGCCTTTTGATTTTGTTTTATTTTTTTTTATGTCTAACAAACCAAAATCACAAGCGTTGTTATTGTTTTTTTCTCCATAGAGTGCAACAATAAAATACCAAGAACGCGTTTTCGAGAAAAAACAAACAAAAAATGAGAGCTCACATGGCCTGCAGACATGTACTTACGAAAAGTGCATAAGCAAAATAAAACTAAATAGCGCTGAGAGACGTTGGCAGAGAAGGAGCAGTACTCAGAGTACACTCAAAATACATTCGGATCGAGCGCCTTTGTAATAAACTGACTCAACGCACTCATTAGAAACGGCTCGAAGTGGATCGGATCACGCCGCTCTGGAATATGAGAATGCACTTATACCCGAAGAAATGCTAATGAGCCGAATGCCTATGAGTACTTTCCACATATTATTAAGTATGGATAGAGTTGAGAACAGCACGACATTCGGGTATGATTTGAGTATCCGATTTCTGTCGGATACTCATTGCAGCTCTCTGGTGCGTATGTATTTTTGACCATCACGGCTGAACCACTAAAGCTATCCCATTTGCTCTCATATGTGCGCACACTAGTACAAAACTTAAAGAACTGTGAATGTATTCTTTTTTTGCCACCACTGGTTTACAGCATCGAAACAACGAACATCGAAAAAATAAAAGTAAAATTGCAACTTTTATTTTTGATCAAAATAGAATCGATCAATAAATAACAATTACACTGCGTGACACGATCTCGGTACCTGAAAAACTGATTGCTATTATAGTTTTCTATAAGTTACAGTATGTAGGCAGTAGATGCCTTTTGTTTCTATCACGTCTTGTTTCTGAGGTACACACTGATAATCTTTTTTAAACGACCTATATTAGTAAACCTCGTCGTCATTGAAAAAATAGTTTAGTTTCACATTTTGATCTTTCAGATTAACTATTTGTGAGTGAAATCGCAGTGAGTTTAAAGTAGTCGCATCCTTTGAAAAAATTCACCAAACCAGTTTTGATACGTGTGTGGACAATATAGTATATTCTTAAGTTTAAAGAAAAAAGTATCTGAAAAAGTACTTCCCCTACATATAAAACTCGGCTTAATAAAATATATTGTGAAAGCCGTGGATAAAAGTAGTGAACGATTTTTGTATCTGAAGTCTATTTTTTCCAAAATTAAGTGACGCAAAGCGAAAAGAAGTCATTTTTATTGGTGCTCAATTACACCTATTAATGAAAAACCAAAATTTCGGTCAAAAACTAAGTGACAAAGAACTATGCTTATGGACATTGTTAAAAACTGTGATTAAAGGTTTTTTACGTAATCTCAGAGCCAAAAACTCTGCATATAAAATTGCATATTAAAATATGGGCTGACAGATGTTTTTAAGGATTAATTTTCTTCATCCACATTTAGCACTTTTCCCTTCAAATCTTGAAGCTATGAGTGATAAACAAACCAGGAGAGTGGTTTCGCCCGGATGTGAAAAGGCTTGAAGAAAGATTTCATGGTCGTTATGTAGGGAGACTACTGCTGGCGATTAATGTGAGAAGAAACTTCTCAACATAACGATAAATATTTTTAATTTTTTTGTGTAAAATATATACTTTTTAGCGCACTGCCAAAAATTCGAAAATTAAAAATGAAACACACAAAAATTGCCTGGACGGCGTTAATTTTATCTTTCGATTTTGTCGAACCCATGTATAAGGGGTCTATGCAAGACGATTCTTGCTGACCGATTTTAGTTTGCTTTCGTTGAAGGAATGCATAAAAGAAGTTGACTCTGCGTATTGTAGAACAGCATTAAATGTATTTTCCATACAATATCAGGAAGAAGGTTTTCTGGGTAAATATATGATGTGAATTTGGTTTCACAAAAAATTAATTTTGTTTTTTAATAAACTCCATAAGATGGCCAACAATCTTGTATCATTTAGGTTTGAGAAAGTTGCATCGATATTGGTGAAGGTACATATCCGAACTAAAAATCGATAGAAAAATTAAGCAATTCTTAATATAGTAGGATGCGGTGGGGTGAAGCTTTTCGGTGGGTGAAGCGTTTCATCTGTGAAATTTGGACAGTGCGCTTACATATAACCAGGTGTCATACCGTCACGTGTTGCTTTCATTGTGGCACTATTTTTCATGATACAGCGAAGCGTTCAGACGTACATTGTGTTGCTCTTTCAAAACAGTGATACAAATTTTTTTCCATAATTTTTTTTGATCTAGTGAATTTATAGTGCTTTATGCCAACTTCTCAACACAAATTCAAGGTAAATTTGGTCATGTTGGTTTAATGCTGTTTTTAAAAAATATGAAGTTTATGTGAAATATCTGTCGAGTGGTTGTGGAATGCCAGCCGTGTTTTCAAAATGAAACGTTTCACCCCACAAACTCTGTTTTAATGCGTATTTACTGTTTTTGTGTGTATTTAATGCGTTTTTATTGGTTTTTTAGCATTTTTAAATTCATTGCAACAAATGCGACTGGCCATATCACTTGAAATGAGTCGACATAATTTCGACAGTATTTTAGTTTCTTGCTGACTTAGGCGCTGTTGATGTTTATACATGAAAACGGAAAGATTGTTTTGGTGAAACGCTTCACCCATAATTTTTTCCTAAATAGAAAATCTGCAAATCCGAGTACATAGAAATTAAGAATAATGTCCATTCTCGCGAGTTAACCCAAAAAACATTTAAATATTATAATTTTTGGTGGAGCTGCAATTAGAAATGTAAATAAAAATTAAACTTAAAACATCCAATAAATTCGCCGAAAGAATCACGGTATTGAGCACTGCTTTTCCAGTTTGAGAATTTTCTGGACTTTGATTGGTCCTACGTGATCATATTGCATCCAGAGTACAATTTTGGAGTACCTGAAATATGTCATGAAAACTAATGGAACACAGAACTCATCTAATGTGCACCTTTAAAATTCAACACTTATAATTTTCTTTTTGTTTTCCTTAATAAGGTAAAGTTTTAAACCTGGTAAAATAATTGTTTGACATTTAAAACAAAACCAGAGAAGGAGTTGTTGATCTCTGGAATGGTTTCATAGAAATAGAAAGAAAAAACTTTAAGTATCGAACTTTCATAAAATCAATTTTAGCTAGAAAACTCGGCCTAGCATCAATAGTGCAATGGACCAAAAGCCTTGAAAATTTTAAGCGATGGGATAAGGCGACTCTGATATGTATCATCAACTTATATATAAAAAAGTTTTATAGCCTTAAAAACACCATCTACACACTCAGAAAAAAATTTCAAGAAAATCTAGAAAAATAGCACCCAATCGTTAGAAAATCGGGCTTCATTTAGCGCCATGGCCGATTTTCTAAAAATTAAGTATATATTTTTCGTTAAATTGACACCAGAAGTGGAAAATATTTTAGGAAAATTATCCAATCATTTACGAACTATTTCGCTAAATTGAAGATCCTTATCGCAATTGTGTTGAAATCTTATTACATTTTAGTAAGTTTTTCTAGAGTTTATTTATCATCGGCTATAACTAAGAGAAACATTTTCTCTTAAAATAAGAAATTTTCTGCCGTTTATTAATCATCGGATATAATTAGCAGAAAAATTTTCTCTGAAAATAAAAAATTTTTCATCAAATTCCAGGAAAAATTTTGCAATTTTTGCAAAAAAAAACCCTTTTTTAAGATTTTTAAACAGCATACTGAGAGAATTATGATTTTTATACTAACGAAAAACTGCAAACATTATTATTGTTAACATTAAATTAAATTGAAAAATTACCATTATCCGGAGACTTGAACCTCGGCCGCGTGTGTGTAAGTGCATGGGCTTATCCATTCGACCATCACATTTTTTCTAGAAAATAAGAAATGCATCCTTAAAATAAATCACTTGCGGTGTACAAAAAAAGAAAAACTTACATGTATTTCTATAAAATATCCAAGTTTTGGAACTTATGTTACTCCAAATTTAAGAAATCGTGCTGTAGAATGTTGCGAGCAGACTTGATGTCAATATAGTTTTTCTTCAAATTATTTCTGCTTTTATAAAATTGTTCTAACTTTAACTTTTATCATACCGTCATTTCTTATATTGATAACATTGCAACGAAATCAAGACGTGAGGTCGTTATATCATGTAAAAATTCTCTACATTAAGGAGAAACCTCTATAGAATATAGAAAAACCCATGCCTATGAATTGAAGCAATTTCTTAATTTAAGGGAAGGGAATTTAATTTAAGGGAAGTAGATTTTTTTGAATGCAGCTGCATTTACATGACAAGATGATTTTATTTAAGAAAGTAATGCAAAGTAATGACAATGTGAGGTAGGTTATCGAAATTGCATGTTCACCAAAAATATCTTAGTTACTTCATTATTTGCAAGAGTTTTCAAATATTTAAGTTTTTATTTTCCATAATCTATTCTTTATGTTTATCTTCGAAAAATTAACAAGAGAAATGTGGTTTTCTTCACTTTCGCTTTCAATATCTTTGGACTCATATATTAGTATCTAAACATAACAATTTCCTATAAACTAATAATTATTTAAAATTTTTTCCATCTTCATTTTAGGTGAGCGTCCAGAAGCAATGCAAACCAATGCCGCCACAACGGCCACAATGCATGCTGTCATGTTGCAACCTAGTAAATTCATTGGAGCCATCATCAGTCTAGTTGGACTTTCACAAGTATACGCTATATTCAGCCAAATTCAACAAAACTATACAATTAGCTGCAACTCAAATCTATTGAGCCGAGACCAACAACGTTACGAAAGGATTACGAAAAACATAGAA
This sequence comes from Dichetophora obliterata, assembly GCA_963920525.1. Classification (NCBI taxonomy): domain Eukaryota; kingdom Metazoa; phylum Arthropoda; class Insecta; order Diptera; family Sciomyzidae; genus Dichetophora; species Dichetophora obliterata. The sequence continues at coordinate 130,424,402 of OY986438.1, read as the reverse complement.
GCAACGCAGTTAGAAGAGCAGAAAGGCCAACAGGATTGCAGTCAGTTTGCAACATACAGCCACCACGACAAGAACAAGAACATACATAAAAATAAGCGCACGGTTACACGGTGATATAAAAGCGCCGAGCCGTAGATTAGCAGCTTCAACAGGCAGGCGGCTGATGCTTCATTTTATGTAGAAACTTTTAATTATAATGTCAGGAGGAGTGGGTTGAGGAAGTGTGATGTAGTGAAATGAAGTGGTTCAGAGTGTGTAGCTGTTGTGGTCGGTCGAAGCAAGCCAGTTGATGTATGCGCATGTTGAAGTTATGCTTGGTTAGGCAGCTGAGATACACGCTACTTTAAACTTTTAATGGTATTTTAAATACCTAAAAGTAGGCTACTAATAAAATAACTTTAGACAAATGTTTATATATATACAATACAATTAAGCTAAGCTAAGCTAATGAGTGATTAAATGTTTTTCAAAAAATGCAAATAATGCTTAAATTTAAGAGAAATTAAAAGTTTATTGAATAATATTCTCAATATGGGATAAAATAGGTTAAGAGAAGCATGTAGTAGCTACAAATATGAGTAGGTAAAGTAAAATCATTACACTGTGGGACAATTTCGGGGTTGTTGAAAGTAGCTGCAAAAATTTCTAGAATTTTCAGCATTCGGTGGCTCATTGAACATAGCCACCAAAGGGTTTTTCTGGATGAGCTCAAATAAGTAAGTTTTTTATGCCAAGGTTAAAGATTTATTCACACAATTTACTTAATCTCTTCAACTATAAGAAATTTCGACATGTTCAACAAAGGTGTTGAAATTTTTTTTGGCCAAAAAATTTGGGTACATTGTCTCCGCTTTCAACTATTTTTGAGGGTCACATACCCCCTCAAAGTTTAAAAATAAGTACCCCTCAGATTAAAGATGAATGTTGATTAAAGATGATATTAATTTCTTTACTAAACGAACAAATTTTTGATCTTGTTGTCATGAATCTTTACTAGTATCGCCTGTGGTCGAAACCTGACCAAATCTAATTTGATTTTTCTTCTTTTTTTATTTATAAGCGTCTTTAATATAACGAACTGCGGGAATCCCCCGAAAGTGCATAGGAAATTCATGTACGTTAAATTAATTGATTTTCTGAATGCGAACAGTTTCGTTAAATAGTTTGCGGTTGTTAAACTATAAAAACATTTTTTTGAGTTTTAAAAACTGTTTTCTTAATAATATATTCTGAATAATAAATTTTGGAAAAATTGGAGGATAATATGGTAGCAGATTCAAAAGACGAATTTTCTGTGATTGTTCAAGTTTTGATGACGACAGCGTAGTTGATAGTGAACTCAATGAACATAATCAGGAAGATTCTAGTCAGGAGAATGATGGTGATGATATTTAAGGTGATGATATGTGGGACGAGAATACAAAACCATAGTTTCCATCTAACGAATCTTGGGACATTCGTGGTGAAAAAATAGTGAGACATCCCCACTAATGATATTTCAACATTTTTTTCATCAAGATGTTATTAATTTATTTGTTTCTTCGGGTAATGTTTATGAGAATAATTTGGAAAACAATGACCCCAAACCATCGATAAGAAAGCCACCTAAATTAGTTTTCGTGAAACATCAAAAAATAAAACGCTTCAATATCTGAGCAGATTTTAAGGAATTCTACTCTGAACAAAAAAATTTTTCTATCTAGTAGAGAAGTTTGTTAAATTTTTATTTTTTTATTAAAATATTTATTACATATAAATAATTTTTAAAATTTTAATGAAAACTTTATTTTATCTATATTGTGAATTATTTCTAGCTCTACTACAAAAATTTCATTAACTTTTATTCAATTTTTAATAAGATATCACAATTTAAAAAAAAATCGTAGAAATTTTTTTGCTTGACTTTTCAAAAAATCAAAATTAAGTAAAAAAACTAAGACACTCAATTTAAACACAACTTCTTCAAAGTTTCACAATAAAAGCTTATTTGTTATATGTGAACAAGATTATCGAGGAAGCAAAATGGAAGAATAATGGCACTACTTAATTTGGCTTAAAAAAATTTTGGGAACACGTTTTCATCCAGTAAAGACTTGTCTGTAGATGAGTCTCTAATGCTTTTTTAAGGAAGATTATCTTTTAAACAATATAAAAAAGGAAAACGGTATATTAGCGGCATTCAGTTTTACGATCTTACCACAAAATATTACTACATTATACATTTTTATGAAGAGTTTTAAAACTTATGAATCCATACCTAAATCGTGGCCACCATTTATATATGGATAATTATTAGAACAGCGGTAATTTTTCCAATACGTTATTTAAAGAAAAACCCATTCTAAATGCACTTTACATTCCAATCGTAAAACCGAGTCCTAAATGTATAACCATTTAAAACCTGAAAAGAGGTGAAATGATTTGAAGTAGAACAGGAAGTGTTTATGTGACAAAAAGAAAAGACAAACGCGAAATTTTTTCATAACACCAGCACACCATCCATTTCTTATCGAAGTTTTCAATAGTAGATGCCGAAAGAAAATAAAACCAATAGAAGTTGCTGCTAATAACGATAACATGACAGGAATTAGCTGAGCCGACCAACTATTTTCATATTATTCCAGTTCCAGTAAAACAATATAATGGTATAAAAGGGTCCTATTTCATATCCTAGACACGGCTAAGTTTATGTGTCTATAACCAATCACTTAGAATTTCGGATATAATTTCGAAAGCGACGGAGAAATCTTTATCAATCAAGAAGATGTAATGAGGGTTTGTTATAATTATGAGAATTTATTTTGAGTATACTTACAAAGGATTTTTATACTCCGGTCACTTCTTAAAGATATCTGCCAGATTAAGGTTCCCTCTGATGATTTCATCCAGCCTAAATTGATTGCAAGCCTGCCGCAGCTTTTATACTCTAAAGATGAGACCTTATCGCACCGCAAACTTCGAATGCAGCTATTAGCGCCAATTTCTGAAACTTAAATTTGTAAATACATAATATATTTTCACTACTTAAAACATAAAATTATGTTACTAAATTTTATTGAAATAAATCATACTAACAGAACGCTTTTGCTGAAAGCGCGCTTCTTGAATCATCAGCTCTCAAACGCTTGCATACCATGAATGCAGTTTTTGAGTTATAAATTTTATATAAATTTTGACTCTCCTCTGTTGTTCTGTAAAACTCGATTTTTTTTCTTCCGGAAAACGCAAAATAATTTAATTTTCCAAACTATGGCTCGTCCTCAACGATAAATGGAGTTGATTCTCCTCAAAGTATCGGCAGATAATATTTCTATGCAAACTGCGGTGCTCATCCAGTCGTTTTGAATGCTCTTCGTAATGCTCTTGGTAATACGAATTATTGGTAATTTAGCAGAATAGCATTTTCTTTTGTTTTCAAAGCACAACCTTTTCTAAATTTTAGTTTATTTGATTGGGAGGAACTTTCTTTAACATAAAATTTGCACACACAATTGCCACACGCCTTCACAAATGCACGTTATACATTGAACTATACATTGAATTTAATGATTATACATTTCATTAAATGAAGTTTTCATTAAAATTAATTTTTTTTCGTTAGAATTTAATTTATAACACGGATAAAATTTCAGTTCATTGAAATCAATAAATAGTTCAATAAAATAATGAAAACAAATCGTTGATATTTAATCAGACTTTTTTAATGAATATTATTACTTCATTGATTTCCATTGAAAACTATCAACAAATCATTAAAATTCAATGATTTTTTTCATAGAAATGAATTTATTTATTTTGACGTACGCTGTTTATTAAATTTGTTTTTTCTGTGTGCATTTAATTCCACATTGGTCATAAACGATAATAATTCAATTGTTGTTTTTATCTGTTAAACAATGAGGGTATTCACAAGGTGTGATATCATGTCATATTGTCATATTGTCCTAACATTTTACAACTAAAATTTAAAAGATAAATAAATGCAAATAAGAAACAGCTGTTGGATTACGATACTTCAATAAACATAGCTTTCATAGTTGTAATATATTAGTACTTTTTTTATATGGAAGGCAACAATTAAATGTTTAAACTAGTGTAAATTCTTAGGACAATATGACATTATGACAAGATAGCACACCTTGTGAATACCCTTAATGTTTTTCGTAATCGCCCTTTCATCGTAGTTTTTTTTACGCTGGCGCGGCGAAAAGTTCATTCTGTTTAGACTATCAGTTCCAGGAGAGAGTAAATAAGAAGCACCAAATACAATGCAACACAGCTCTGTTGAAGTATGCGTTCTATTCTTTCCCGTGTATGCTACAGCAACGATGTTCAACAGAGCTGTGACGCTATTTAGGTATTTTGTTGTGTTTTCTCATTGCCCCATTAGGAAAAAATTTTTTACATTCGCTTAGTTTTAGCAATGTTAATGACAACATACTCGAATAAAAATAATATTTTGCAAATCTGCTTGAAAATACCTATACATCAATATATAAGTTCTGAGTGAATATGTTGACGTTAACACAGGTAAAAGTGTAACACAACATTTTTGTTTGAGTATTAATATGTTGATGAACATAATTTCCAAGAATAAAAGGCTAAATCCTTTTATCCAATAATCTATTTCATTCAAAGCATTCACCTTAAATATTATTTCACACAAACACTTTCATCATTCTATCTTAAATTTTTTAGAATCTAATAAAAGCAAAATAAACCAATACTAACACACAAAAACCATCGTTTAAATTTTCGAATCATGCGAGGCTTTTTTAGTAGGAATTTTTTTTTAATTTATATTTCTTAAAGAATTTGATAAAAATGCAATTTATATTAAAATTGTATGTTCCAAAAAAGTTGTATTCAAACCTCTTTAGATAATTAAAGAGATTATTTATAGGATAATTTAATTTGTGGAAGTTTGTAGGTTTTGTAATTTGGTGTAGGAGATAAATGCAAACATTTTTAAAATTTGTTGTTACATTTTATCTTATCTGCGCTAACCCAGATTAATCCTGTAGTGGGTATATTGTCAAGGCCACTTACTCCCAGAAGCCTTTGAGTTTTAGGCAATACTTCACTAGTGTAGCACTTTGTTATTAATCCAAAATCACTACTTTTCTTTAAAATCAGTTATGTACCATAGCAGAGGAGTAGCCAAGAAAGTAAGCACTGATTTATTGAGAAATAACATAACATCCTTCATTAATTCCTTTGACTATAATGCCAGAAATATTTTTCAATAAAACAAGAAATCCCTAAATATTACCAAATACTAAGATCAACATTAAACAACTTTGCAGTGTAATAAAAAATTTATTCCTTAAATTTTTTGATTAACTTAGTTGAATAGAATTTTGTTCTTGGCACTAACAAATAAATAATTTTGGATTCACTCGTCGAATTATACATAAAATGCTTGTCAAGAGAACTATTCATGTTCAAAAACAATTTCCCATAATCTATACTTTTTTGATCACATAATTAGATAAAACAGTTTTGTTTATGAAGGTCCGAAAAAGTGTTATTCATTATTCCCTTACAAACTTGTTAGTTATCAAAAATAAAATTTGTTTCTCGTTTCAAATATCAATCATTAACAAATGTTCCTTATGAACTGAAAAGTTTTGGTTGAAGAAATGTTTATATGGTTTTATTTATTTACTTAATTCTAATCTTCTGGCCACAACACGAGAAAGTTGTAGGTTTTAAAACAAAAACAAATAAAGACAAACTAGCTACCCACATACGCACAATAAGTACATTTCGCCTAAGCCTTGGCTTAAGATTCAGTGGTTGATTTGTGTATCATAGAACTGAATTATTTTGCATGCATGTCATTACATTTTTTACTATGATTTTCTCTGATCATTTTTTTTAACGAAACTTTAAAAAGTTCATTTTATAAAAAGATTCGAAATTGTTTTATTTGACATAGAACATATCGAAACATTTTCAATCCCAAAAACAATGTATAAAACAAAAAACTTACCAAGATTTTTCTTTAAATTTGTAATTATATTTATTTTTTTCTTACTACATTTTACATCTTACAAAATTTTCAGAATCTAATAACTAAAACAAGATAAATTTACTTCTCATATCTTTTTACTATGTCTTTCATATCTCTGAAAAAATAAGTCATTAGTTTTCAGCTTTAATTCTCAATACATTTTGATTTTGCTTTTATTTTTTAAATAATACAGAACAACGAAATCGGCTTTAAAAAAGTCTTATAAGATTTGGTTTTTTTTTTCTATGACATCTAAATTCTATATAAAAATAATTTTAAAGCTGATTGAGTAAATTTGATTTAGTACGAAGCAATGATCTCTTTTAATCTTTTGGTTTAACGTTTGTTGTAGGGATATCTTATTTTCATATAAATACAATTTTCAATTTTAATTTTCAATTTCAATTTATGTGGCAGAATAAATGTACATAAGATAATATGATGCTCCAAAAGCCGAAAAAAGCTCAGCTTTTATAGCCGTTATTCTGTGTTATTGCTTTCTAGTATTTTTTTTTTTTTTTTTGTAAAAATAATTGCCCATGTCAAATTCGATATTATTTATGAACATTATTCGATACGAAAGCACCGCACAATTTCATGCTGAACATTTTTTTGTAATAAAAAATCGTAAAAATTAACAATGACACAGTCAGAGATCTAATCTAAAAATATCCATTTTTTTATTTTGTTCAAATAGAAAATTCATATTTGTTTGATGTATAGCAGAAATTGAACATTTTGTAACATGTTTCCTATATGTACTTATTTTACCTTTTAATTTTTAATGTGTACTGTAAGAATATTTAAGCTCTTTTTAAAATGTGTAAATAATAATGGCAAGAAAAAAAAAACAAATAAAAATATTGAAATAATAACTACATATTCAGCCCGATTCTGAATAATTTTTCCAGGGGAATCGGAAAAGGGAGTTTTAGTTTTTTAGATAGCACATAAGACATCGTAATTTTTTCTTAACACTCATGAATATTGATGGTTGATGAACAAATTTGCATTAAAATTTTTTAAAATGTTCTTGAACTTTATCTTAAAAATAAAAACTCTCTTTTCCGATTTCTCTCTTTTCCCCGGTAAAAACTATTCAGAATCGGGCTGATAATATCAATGTGAAAAAACTGTAAAATTATTATAAACTTAAAATAATTTAGATCATAAGATCAAAAATACGTGTAACATGAATAGGTATCTATTAGTTTGCAAGTGAACGCACTAAATAAATATTATGTTATATTGACTTTATATGATTTAAATACAAATTCTAAATGTTTGATAGTTTAAATCATACTTGATTTTAAACACAAATTCTAGTTGTTTGATAGTTTCAAATCGTTTCCAAAAAAGAATTTCTTTGGAAAGATACGTTAGAACAATTAATTGTTGCAACTTTGACTTTAAGCTCAATAAACGATTTTAAACTACAAAACAACTAAAATTTGTATTTAAAATCAAGTATGATTTAAACTATCAAACATTTAGAATTTGTATTTAAATTATATAAAGTCAACATAATAAATAAAGAGGTCATTTAGGAAAAAAAAACAACTTTATTATGTTATATTTTTTTTTGTTAGTTGTTAATAATAGCTGTAAGCTGAAAAAAAAAATATTTCACAATATATCCATGTATTGAAAAATAAGATTGTCAAATAAAATATCGATAATTCAAGTTAATTAAAAAAAATTCGTCATTGCTTTTTATTTTGTAGTTGTCTGAAAGATGGTTTTTCAAGAATTTTCTTAGACGTTGCAGGTTTAACATATATATTTTTTGACAAAATCGAACGTGTTTCAGATTAAAAATATGCAGTGAGGCACAATTCCTCTCCTCGTTTGTGATTATGATTACACTCATAAATGCAAAGCTATCGTAATGAAAATCGATACATTACTATATGTCTAAAAAAAATAATCAAACTCGAAAATGAGCCAAATTGAATAAAAACTACGCCTAACTCCCATACAAAACCAAGAAATGCAATTCTAGAAAATTCAGTTATTTTACTTGTGTCATGTTTTTCACTTACAAGTTGCTTAATAAATCTCACAACAACAATCCGTACCATGATTTTTCAATATGATTTCTACAAAAGCAGCAAGCAGCTCATAAATACTTGGAAATTCTCGTCCTAACACACTACAAATAAATTCATTCTTAGTACCTAGCAATATTTCGATGTCTTACTGTCATTCGGCAATGGTTGGCGGTTAGCAGCCAACAAAAGGAAAAAATTCTTTGGCCTAAATTTGGCGCCTTCCTGCTGCTGACAGTGTTTCTGAAACTGGTGCAGTTTTGCCTTGAGTTGCAGTGGTTGTTAGCTTAGCTGATTTATAACGCTGGGTCTGTAAACATAACAACCACAACAACACTTTGCTTTGCATGGCTTTTTGGATACTCACATACAATCAGTAGCGTAGCAAGGGGGGGCCACGGCCAAATTTAAATTATTACAGTTGTCTTTATTATTTTACGTTTATGCCCAGCAGTCTTAGGCATCGTGCACGAATATTTCATGATGATTTCTTTAAGAAATTTACTGCATGAGATACATTTGTCGATAATTCTTTAACAAATCGGTCTTTTTTCGTTCATCGAAAACAGAAAGTTTTCGAACGGTGCACGAATTTGGAACTTTCATATGAGATTTTCGTCAACGAAACGTATAAGCGAATCAGCATATTTCGTTAAAGAAGAAGAAAAATCGTGCAAGATTCATTCAAGCTTTCTTTCAGACTTGGACTACTGGGTGGCTCAGCCGGTGTAAAAATTGTTAAAAATAGTTGCAACAAATAACTCGAGTCATTGTCCATTGACAATGTTTATTAATAAACATTCACAAATGATACGGCGTGCAAGTCTTAAAATTTGTTTTTTCAAATATCTTGTAAATTGTCGGATTAACTTAAATTTTTGTTATAGTAAGATTTCTTCATTACACAACTTCCCAAAAAAATGCCTCATATATATTTTTAAATATATAGAGAAAATTGCAATTCTCAATGTATTAAAAACTTCAAAATGTGTAATACTGTCTAATGTTGTAAGAAAATATAAAAAGATATCAATGTCGCACCCAATGTTGGAAAACCATAAATCTAGAATAATATTTCGATATTATATTTAGTTTAGCAAAAAGTTGCAAAAATATGTTGTTTTTTGCAAATATCTCAAAAAAAAATTGGTTTTACAGCAATTTATTTTATAAGATTTATTCATAAAAATAATTTTTTAACCAATATTTCCGTAGAAACAATTTATCTTGAAATATTTAGAGAAGATTGCAATACACAATGGTAAAAACATCAAAATGTAATAATAATGTCCAACGTGCAAGAAAATATTAAAATATATCAATGTCGCAACCAATGTAGTTCAACCACTTTTATATATCACGCTCATAATAATATTTTGACAGATGACGACGAAAAGGTAGCACATTTTTTTGCAAATATCTCGTAAGCTACTAGTTTTACGACAGTTCACAAGTTTTGCTCGTTATTAAATTCTGCACAAAAAAGGTATATGGGCTATTCTTCGATACATTGCATATTTAGTCGCTGAGTTTTCTGTGAAACTCAGAACCGCCGATGGGGTCCACGGATTTTCCATGTAATCAATATTTTTCCCAAAAATCGATCAACAACTCGATGCCGCTTGATATGCACAGTATTGTAGAATAGTCCATATATTTAAATTTCTCTTGCGAAAATATTTTGCGAGATACGCCATTTAGCGCAATTTCAGCCATCTGTCACGTCGAAATATTGAGCTGCAAGAAAACATAAAACCGCAATGTCCCAACCAATGTCGTTCAACAACGTGCATAAATAACGCTTAGAACAATACTTTGACAGATAACAGAAGTTACGGTCTGCTCTGAGCAAATGATATGAACTTAAATTATATTATATAACTAGTAAATATAATTATAGCTATTATATAGTATGTAACTACTAAATAAAATAGCTTAGACAGATTGAGCATATTCAACACGTAGCGAGCTGTCAAAAACGTAGTCAACGAAATGCTGTGCATTTTGTGTTGAAGTGTACATTTTTGGTTTTTGAAATGGACAATTTTAAAATTTTTAACATATTAAATATCTTATTTTTTTCTTATTTGGCTACCTTATTTTTCTTCTGTTTATTATGGCTATGTAGGCTATGCTCCATTTGTAAGAGCAGTATCATAATTAAATAGATATTCTTGCGTTGCAACTTCACTCCGTAAGTGTGTGACCTTCTTTTGTTAAACTTAACCCTGGATAACCAATAATATTTCTAATATGTTATAAGAAATGTTAGTGGATTCGACAAACACGCTCCTTAACTCATTTTAGAGGAGCTGTTGGTACATAAAATACATTAAAAGCTGTTAAAAATGGAAAAATTATGAATATTTTACTAGAAATCAAAAACAATAGTATTGGTCGTTGGTGTTTTTTTTTTTATTTATTACATATTTTCATAAGCTACTTGAAATATCAGTTCGAGATATATCACATAAGATTATTGTAAGCATAAAAATAGTACATAAACATTAAAAACGTAAAATGCTCTTCTATCATTATACGAATGAAGCATTATTTATTATTATTGAAATAAAAAAGTTTGAATCAATTGTTAAGCAAAAGAGACACAATTCGCTACACCACTATAACAAACTTATAACCAAAACACTATATTCCTAAAACAAAGGAATTAACTTCGACTGAACCGAGGTTAAAATACGCCCACAGTATATTTTAGTATATACGAAGTTGTAAATGTTGTATAGTTGTATAGTCAGAGTGTATAGAAACTCTGAGTTCATCCTAATTATCAAAGCTTATGTGTAAAATATCAAGTTTAAACCATAATTTTTTATAAGTTTTCATCCAATTTTGACAAATTTCAAATATGTGGTGAATATTTTAATCCAAAGCTCATGTTCAAAATTCCAAGTTCATATATTAATTTTTGTGGCATTTTATGAGATACCGTTTTCATAAAGTCACTTCGTATGGGAAGTAGGCGTTGTTTTCATCTGATTTTGCTCATTCCCCAATTTTATCTTCTTGTTTTTCAATATAAGCATATATTTTTTATTTCATTACGATAGCTTAAAAATTGTGGCTGTAATCGTGTCGACAGACAGACAGATGGACAGACGTACACGGCTTAATTGCCTCAGGAGGTGATGCTGATCAAAAATATATATACTTTTCTATACCTACCACGTGTCCTTATTAGCGTTGCGAACGGAGTGACAAAGTTAATTTACCCCTTACGCAGTATGAGTGGGGGTATAAAAAGTTACGTTAAAGCCAATGTTAGTCGCTACGACGTACACTACATTTATAAAAAGATTCACACCATCCAATTAAAAAGCCAAATACATCCGAACACAACGAGCGCAGCTTAACAACTGATGTGGTTACTATGATATGGATAGAGAACACGATCAGATGAGAGAAAAAAGGTTTTTGGCAAAAAAGTGAGCAGTGTTAGTCGAAACCATGGTATAATTACTGACAAGGTAGTAGCGTAAACTGGCATTTTTCTCACGAGCGGGGATCGGAAGTTGTCAAAATTAGCTGTTCATGCAATGAATCAAAGAAAAGTGAAAAATAAGCAACGACTTAAACATAGCTAGTCAATCGCAGCAAACCAAAAACATTCCAATAAACTTCGCGAATAAATTTAATGAATCAAAGAAAAACTAAAAAATAAGCAACGACTAAACATAGCTAGTCAACAGCAGCAAAATTCAACTCCTGTAGCTGTTTTTAACAACTCCTGATCGCCAAAAACTGTCACTTCTACCTAGTCAAATAATCATACCATAGTTGAACCGACTAACATTGGTTGTCTAGGGTTAAAATTTGTGGTTGGCAATGCCTTCAGCCTGGTTTTCACTAGGTCAGTTTTCAATCACAAATGTTGTCAATCTAATGGAAACGTATTGTCATTTACATTTGTTGTCATATATGACCACTGATTGTCATATCAAATCACAAGCAAGTGAGAACAGATAGAATTTTGCTTGTCAATCAAAATGTCGTTGTATGACAAGAAAAATCGAAATGCCAACATGCTGGCATTTTGTGTCAGTTGTTGCCTACAAAAAATTTTGTTTTAATTTTTTTTTTTGTTTCACTGCTGGCAAAGTTTTTTAAATATTGTTATTTAAATTGGTTTAAAAGGAAAAGTGCACTTAAACAGGGATTATCGCAGTGGCTGGTGTCGCTTCCAAGGGATTTGTTGCAGGACACATTTTCGGGATTCACGTTGTTGTGGTCGCTTTGCCAGGATATTGTCATTTGCGCGAATCTTGAAGACGTATCTTGCGATAGAACGTGGCGATGGTGCCTTTTGAGCCAACACCGGCCACTGTGATAATCTTTGTTTAAGTGCAATTTTGCTATTTATCTAATAAAATTAACAGTATTTTATAAATTTCACCAAAAAGAAGCATTTTCTAACAATCTCAAATATAAAACATCAGCTGTTCTTGATGAAAAAAACATACCTGAACAAACCGATGGCATTTCACAAAAAAACATCGAAAGTGAAAACAGTATGGCAATCAATTGACACATAAATTCAACGTCAGTCTTTGACACTCGATTTTATATCAGTTTTTGGGTTTCAATGAAAACGCATTTGACGTCACATGGTCAAGATGCCTACTGACATCAGTGATTGTTGTCATTGAAATTGACTTAGTGAAAACTAGGCTTTACACATTGTAAAATAGTTTATTTCATTGTCGTTGTATGTTAACAATTGAATGTGTTAATCTATTTTTTTTCTTATTAGAGACAATGAGTGACGAAGGTTTATTAAAATTATTAAATAAGCTTGAATTTTGAAAGTATTTTTGAGTTTCGAATAATTGAAAGCGGAATGTTTTTCAGATATTTTAAGGTAAGTTAATGCATTTCATTATTCTTAATAAATGTAAGTATAGAAATTTATTTCCATAGAACAGTGATGATCATGTAAAGTTTTTTTAGGGTAGTCATTTGGAGGTAGTAATTCCCAAACATTTATTTGGTCCAAGCTTTTTATTTGAGCGTAATTTGGAGAATTGCCAAAGGAATTAGGTAAAATATCATGTTGGCGTCGCAGCCTCTGTTTGACCACGCATACTGGGCAGCCTGTACATGAAATAAATCTACTTTAAAAAGTTACAAAAGTTTAAAATATTTATAAAACATTTACACTGTTTTGTTTACATTGAACATAAAACATTGAGTATAAAAATGGGTCGAAGTACAATGCAGAATCAAAAATCTTATAGAGTCAGTATTTTTTCCGTTCATTTAAGACTTTTTTCTTAAAATATAATAAAAAATGTCCTTTATCAGTAAAAACTTCCATACATTAAGGAATAATTTTATAAAAATAAGGAGAAATTTTCCTAAATAATTGGAAAATATTTATTTACGTTAAAAAAAATTTCCTTGTTTTAAAAAAAAATTTCCAAATTACTTGAAAAATACTTCTTAATAATTAAGAAAAAATTGCTTGTTTTCAGTAAAATTTGTCATACTTTTATAAAAAAGCAGAAAGAAAGAAATTTTACCTTGACGGTATTTAAAGTTCAGTTTTCCACACCTAGTTTATTTTTCCTTAGCTCAAGGATATTTTTGTCTGAGTGCTAGGCTAAGAAGGCACCTACCTTAAAGCTGCAAACATTAAAAACACAAGGAAATTGGACCTCAATATATTTTTAAAAATGTATTTTTGAATGGGGATTTAAAGAGTCGTTGCAGAATCTATCACTTGACTTAAAATTATCTTTAAATGTTTGCGTATTGGTGGGTTCATGCGAAAGAAGCTTTTTCAAACCCAAATTAAAAAAAAAATATTTTCGACTTACAATGGTGTAGTCAAGACTTACAGACCTCTCAATCTTATCTATTGATGTCGAAGAGGTTGATAACATTGAATTCGGTGAAATTATCGAAAAGTTTGCATCTCTGAAATAAAATAATATTAATTTATAAATTAATATCACAAAATAATTTTTTCATATATGTATTTGCAGAGACCGAATCGATGATTTTAAACCGCTTAAATTTTTTTAAACCTCTATTATAGAGAAAGAAATGTTAATATTTTATATAGTACTGATCTCAATTATCTGAATGGCAAAATTTCAACGAAAGTTGAAAGATTTGAACGAATGTTGAAAGATTTGAACGAAAGTTTAAATTTTATAAGTACCTACTAGGGAAGTCCCGGGATCCCGGACTTGAAAAATTTTAGAAGAGTTTGCAAAATCGGGAAGTCAGCTACATATGTGTTTAAAAATTTTCAGATATTCTGAGTTAGGAAATAATTTTGTTTTGTGGTGAAGGCAATTGTGATCGAAACACACAAATTGCTTACGGTTATCGTACAACTATTTATCCAACTAGCATAAAATCAGAACGGTGCTTCTCATCTGTGAGTAATAGTTATTTGTAATAATATTAGAACAAAACTCTCTAATAAAAAATAAGACGCATTAATAAAAAATAAGACGCATTAATCAGCTGTAAGACGCATGTATTACTTTAAAAATAATTTTTAAAAAATTTAATTTTGAAAAATCTTTTCCAACCTTAATTTGCCTTAAACACAAAACAACATTATTTAAAAATAATTTTAAACATTTATCAATTAATACCTTAAACTTTTCTGTATTTAATTTTTTATATTTTATGTTCTTCAAATTAATAAAATTTGCTAGTCATTAATATTAAGGGTATTCATGCAAAGTGGCAATCTTATAATTTTAGCAACTAATTATTTTTATCAGGCAGGTTGTAAAGGGTGTTTTTTATTGAGTGATACAAATTTAAATCATAATAAATATAGTAATATATTTTATTAAGCAACTATCAGCTGTTAAATGGGTGGTCAAATAAAGCAGTGATGAACTCAAAGTTGTATCACTCTATAAAAAACACCCTTTATTAACAGTCTTTAAAGTCGATTGTGCATTTGCAGCATATATGGCAGTTGCAATATATTGTCATATGCTTTATATGTTGTCAATAACTTTTTTATAAGCTTTTATTTAACTTGCTTCGTTCGTATGTATGTATGTATGTATGTATGTCATAAATATAAACCATATAAAGGATGGTTCAGGAAAAAATGGTGCCACACTTTTACCGCCCGTAAATAAATAAAAATCCTATATCTTCAAAACTACGGGGCTGGTTATAAGCTGATTATAACTTACTTCGTTCGTATATATGTATGCTTCTATGTATGCATGTATGTATGCAATTTTGCAAATTTGTTAGTATCCGATTAAGCTCAAATTTAATATACATATGTAAGTCCGGTGACAATGCAATATTACAATAAAAAAATTTGCCACACCCCCTTTTACCGCCCACAAATCAATAAAATTGCTATATCTGCGTAAGTTTTGAAAATGAAAGATGTTAATAATAAACCTTTAAGACTAAAAAGTTAAAAATAAATAAAAAGTAAAAAAATTTTTTTTTTAAATAAGCTTTTATTTAAAAAAGACGTGAACTAAAAAGAAAAAATTAATTTAAATGACATTTGTCATATATGAATATATAAGGTATATATTTCTAGCTGCAGAAAAACCCCTCTCTTGGTTACTCATCATCATAATATAAGCGTACGTAAATTGGTAAGTTCTAAGGACTTATATAAATTTAGAATTTTTCACATACATTTATATTTAAAAGCTTGAGGCACCGGTGTCCGCGATCCATTATACAGGTTTACTACACATTATCAGTGGCATTGAATCTTTTAGTAAGCTTACCTGTATATAAACTGCGATCCATTATACAGGCTTACTACACAATATCAGTGCCTTAAGCTTTTAAATATAAATGTATTTGAAAAATTCTAAATTTATATAAGTCCTCAGAACTTACCAATTTACGTACGCTTATATTATGATGATGAGTAATCAAGAGAGGGGTTCTTCTGTACCTAGAATATAACTTATATATACATATATGACAAATGTCACTTGAATTTATTTTTTATTTTTAGTTCTAGTCTTTTTTAAATAAAAGATTATTTTTTAAAAAAAATTTTACTTTTTATTTTTTAAATCGTAACTTTCAATTAAATATTTGTTACTATTGCTCCAATTCACAAATTTGTACCTCTGTCATTACTTGTGTGCCGGCTTCTAATAAAAAATAAATAAACTTTCCAAAAACGAAAACAGCTGATTAATCATATAAGTTTGCCACCTCGATTGCTAACCTTAATCGAAATGCAAATATACCTGGTTTATGCAAAGGCTTCTCCATACAAATTTGACAGTTTATTTATAAGGCTGATAAACTTATACAGTTTATACCAGTTATAAAGGTATTGTCCATTTGCATGAATACCCTTATTATTTAAGTTTAAGTTAAGTTTAAGTTCTTTTCAAAAAGGAATTTGTGATTGAGAAGCCCCCACTATAGCTTTTTGTTAATATGCGAGTAAATTAAATATCCAATATATATATTTTAGATATATTAGATATATAGATATATTTTATTAATATATGGCATAAAAAAGTTTTACTTGCATTTTGAGCTTCTTCCATTTTGGAAATTTGAAAATAACTGGCAACCGATCAGTTGTTTATGGAGCTTTAAAAACAACGTTCCGTTAAACATATCAATTTGCTACTGAAAATTACTACACTCTTGGTTTTTAGAGATTTCATGTAAAACAACAAAAAATACAAATTCGGTAAAGTGTGGTATAAATTCCACGGGGTTTTTTAAACTAAACTGAAGACAACGCAATTGTGAATACCCTTTATTGAGATTTTCAATCCCGATAATCCCGGGATCGAGAAAAGCATCCGGGATTGGACTCCCTACTACCTACTACATATAATAAATACATCAACTCGTATAAAACAAAGTCTATTTTCTTTCAATTTTTGAGTATTTTCGGTCCTGAATTACATTTTATACTTTTTATAGTTCAATAAAAAAATATTAAAAAGTTTTACTCCTTTGAAAGGAAAAATCTGTAACATAACGTATTTATTGGAACGTATCGTATTATGGTTTGAATAAAAGTAACTAAAAATAAAGATTTAAAGAAAGTGAAAAAAATAAAGATTTTATAACAAAACAATTATGAATATATGGCAACATTATTCCATATTATATTAAAACAACTTTCATAAAAAACTCGTGTACACTTTGCAGATTTTTTCTTTTTTATTAGTGCAAACAAAAACCACTTCTATTTTCTGTTACCTAACGCGTCAATTTTAGTTTGCTGATATCTTTAGACCATTTTTCGATCGTTTTCATCATTTACGCTTAAAAAAGTGCTACTAAAGTAATATCGAAAAATCAAAACTAAAAAAAAGGAAAACATTGTTCTTTGCTTTTCTTAATTTTTAGCATACATGGGCACACTGCAGTAAATATTTACTGCATTACTAGAAGCAGTAATCAGTAAAATTTTACTGATAATGAAATTCAATTTGCATTACCAGTAAATTTTTACTGATTACTGGAGAAAATTGCAGTAAAAATAAATTTTTACTGATTACTGGGAAAAAATTGCAGTACAAATAAATTTTTACTGATAATGAAATTCAATTTGCATTACCAGTAAATTTTTACTGATTACTGGAAAAAATTGCAGTAAAAATAAATTTTTACTGATAATGAAATTTAATTTGCATTACCAGTAAATTTTTACTGATTACTGAAAAAATTTGCAGTAAAAATAAATTTTTACTGATTACTGAAAAAAATTGCAGTAAAAATAAATTTTTACTGATTACTGAAAAAAATTGCAGTAAAAATAAATTTTTACTGATTACTGAAAAAAATTGCAGTAAAAATAAATTTATTTATTTTTACTGCTTACTGAATTAAATTGCAAAAATAAATTTTTACTGCAATATTTTCAGTAATCAGTAAAAATGTATTTTTACTGCAATTATTTTTAGTAATGCAGTAAAAATTAATTTTTACTGATTACTGAACAAAATTGCAAATTAAATTTTTACTGCAATTTTTTCAGTAATCAGTAAAAATTTATTTTTACTGCAATTTTTTTCAGTAATCAGTAAAAATTTATTTTTACTGCAATTTTTTTCAGTAATCAGTAAAAATTTATTTTTACTGCAATTTTTTTCAGTAATCAGTAAAAATTTATTTTTACTGCAATTTTTTTCAGTAATCAGTAAAAATTTATTTTTACTGCAAATTTTTTCAGTAATCAGTAAAAATTTACTGGTAATGCAAATTAAATTTCATTATCAGTAAAAATTTATTTTTACTGCAATTTTTTTCAGTAATCAGTAAAAATTTACTGGTAATGCAAATTGAATTTCATTATCAGTAAAAATTTATTTGTACTGCAATTTTTTCCCAGTAATCAGTAAAAATTTATTTTTACTGCAATTTTTTTCAGTAATCAGTAAAATTTTACTGGTAATGCAAATTGAATTTCATTATCAGTAAAAATTTATTTTTACTGCAATTTTACTGGTACTGCAAAGTGCCCATCTATGATTTTTAGCAACATGAAAAGCATACGAACGTTACGTGCGCCACTGTGGAAATGCCTATATGTATTTACAAACTTTTATAATTTGTATAGAGATTTTAGATATGGATTGATGGATCTTTTGCACTTAAAATAGTGCTCCTAAAGTGGTATCTAAAAATCAAAACTGGACAAAAAAATAAAACATTGCTCCTTGCTTTTCGTAATTTTTAGCAACATGAAAGGCATATGAACGTTACGTGCGCCACTGTGGAAATGCCTATATGTATTTACAAACTTTTATATTTATATAGAGATTTTAGATATGGATTGATGGATCTTTTACACTTAAAATAGTGCTACTAAAGTGATATCTAAAAATCAAAACTGGACAAAAATAAAACATTGTTCCTTGCTTTTCGTAATTTTAGGTGCAAAATCTATTTCTTCCCCGGGTGTCAGGAACCTTCGCTACGCCACTGCATACACTCATACTCATATCTAGATATAGTGAAACACAACTACACTTAATGAGACTTGCAAGTTGGTACAACTAGTTTTTGAAGACTCGTTGATGCTGCAAATGTTAGCTGGAAGTTTTTTGTCCATCGTTGTTCCTCGTCCTCGTTGCTTATGACAGTTAGGAACAGAACATATTTTCTACTGAGATTTAATCAAAATGCATCCGGAATTGAAAAGTAAATGGAAAAATTATCAGCTTCATTTAAAAAGTGCTGCAATATCAAGCATGTTCTTTGCACATTATCAGATTATATCACGAAGAAAATTATTTCTTTTTCTTTTACGATTCTAATTTAAGATTATGTTAGAAATGAATAGAGAACAATATTGTAAAAGAAAATTGAAAACATTTTGAAAAAATCTGAGCATGTTTCTACAATACATTCAGTTTGTCAGAATCTCAGTAAATTAACGTTGATTAAAGTATTTAACGATTTTAAGGTAATATAATAAATAATTGTGGATATTTAGGAGCTCGATTTAAGGGGTTATCACTAAAAAATTTAAAATTAGTGATAAGCCCTAAATAAATTGAAACAATAAAGAATCAATGAAATTAAGAACTCGCTATTTAAAAACTCATTATTAGAAACCAGTCAACAGACTCAATTGAAAAATAAACACACACCACTACTTAAATTCCCAAATACAATACCACTAACTACTTATATTGGTATACGTACACTCAGAAAAAAACACCTATCTTTTTGTGATAAAAAATTTCTCTATTTTCGATAATAGAAATTTTCGTTATTTCAAATGAAATTTACTTAAATTATAATAAATTTTCACATATTCGAAGAAATATTTCCTTCATTGTGGGAAATGAAAATATTTCATGCCTCTAATAATGATAAGTATATTTCTCTCACTGAAAAAAAAATTTCATTTATAGAGAAAAATTTATAGAAAATGAAAAATGTTCTATATTGTTGATAAATAATTCACTATGCGAAATATTTTCTTCAATAACAACAAATCCTTTCTCAAAAATTAAATAGGCTTCTTGAAATTGAAAATCCAAAAGTCGTATGACATCATTAAGGAGCGGCTTTTGCTGATCTACCAAAGCTGCCTTGACCTAAACCACATTCCCCAGCTATGGCGTAATGTGAAGGTTATCTTTATACCTAAGGCAGGAAAAAGCTCACACGTAAACCCAAAAGACCTTAGACCAATTAGTCTCTCATCTTTTCTTCTAAAAATCCTCGAGAGATTAATTGATATTCACTTGAGATCCATGATAGAAAAGAAGCCATTATCTCTAGCTCAACATGCTTACACCAAAGGCAAATCAGTGGAAACAGCTCTCCACTCCATAATCTCCATCATTGAAAAAGCCCTCTATCTGAAGGAATATACAATGATAGCTTTTATTGATATAGAAGGAGCCTTTAATAACGTCGAGGCAGGGGCCATCACCAGTGCGCTGACGGAGCTTGGGGTGGATGCCGCGCTGATAGCACTCATAAACCAAATGCTAGTTGGCAGGATTATAAGTGCAAAATTTGGAGCGGCATCCACGCTAAGATCTGTACCAAGAGGAACCCCTCAGGGAGGGGTTCTATCGCCTCTACTCTGGAATTTAGCAGTGAATGAACTGCTAGGCAAACTAGAACTAGAGGGGTGCAGGGTGATAGCTTATGCCGATGACGTTGCTATTGTTACCTCTGGAAAATATATATCTACTCTCCGAGACATTATGCAAAACTGCCTAAATACTCTTGTCAACTGGACTATCAGCTGTGGGCTCAGCGTTAATCCTAATAAAACTGAGTTAGTAGTTTTCACAAGAAAACACAATGTACCTCAAATTAGCCCTCCAAAACTGGGAAATACAAGTCTTATCTTCTCAGATCAAGCAAAATACCTGGGCCTTATACTGGATAGGAAACTAAACTGGAAGCCCAATCTGCTCGAAAGAGCCAAAAAAGCGAACATTGCCCTATACTCTTGCAAAAAGGCGGTGGGTAGCAAATGGGGTTTACAGCCAAGTGTTACTCACTGGCTTTATACAGCAGTTGTAAGGCCAATATTGCTATATGGTGCTATTGTCTGGTGGCATGCACTCGAAAAACAGACTCACCATAACCTTCTCCGTAAAGTTCAAAGATCAGCTGAACTGTGCATTAGCGGAGCCCTAAGAACCACTCCGACAGACGCATTAGACACAATGCTCCATCTTACACCACTTGATATCCTAGCTAAACAGATGGCCGCTAATACAGCCATCCGCCTAGTAGCCACCTCCCAGTGGAAAGAAGGTACACTAGGACATTCTTGTATCAGAAAATTTCTCCCTCTTTTACCTAGGTCCATTGACTACATCACACAAAAAATACTCTTTGAGAGGAAGTTCGATGTATCCATTCCCTCTCGAGAAGAGTGGGAACAAGAAAACCGTTCACCTCACAATGTCATTGAGATCTTTACGGATGGATCAAAACTTGATGGCAAAGTAGGTGGAGGAGTCTACTCAGAAACATTAAACATCAATATAGCCTTCAGGCTCCCTGACCATTGCAGTGTATTTCAAGCTGAAATCGCTGCTTTACATGAAGCGTTAACTTGGCTTCAGAAAAATGATATATCTTCCATGGATATATGCATACTTTCTGACAGTCAAGCCGCTCTGAAAGCCCTAGGAACTGTTGAAATAACATCTGAAACAGTTTTCAACTGCCGCAGATCTCTAAACGAGATGGCAGAGCAGCTTAAAATTATCCTATGCTGGATTAATGGACATAGGGATTTTCTAGGTAACTGCAGAGCAGATGAACTCGCTCGCACAGGTACTACCAAACAACTATCTTCAGACAAGACAAACCTTGGTATTCCTCTCACCACATGTAAACTCCTTACACATGAGTTATCCTGGTCAGCAGGTAACACTTGTAATATAGCACGGCAAATTTGGCCCAAACTCAATCTGAAGCGTTCAAAAGAACTCATATCTCTTAGTAGAGATCACATTGCCACCATGATAGGGATCCTGACAGGGCACTGCCTTATTGGCAGGCACGCTCAAAGATTAAACATACCCCACAACGACTTCTGCAGAAGCTGTAGAGATGAGGAGGAGGTGGAATCTACAGAACACCTTCTCTGCACCTGCCCAGCGCTGGCTCAAAAACGTTTTCTTCACCTAAACAACTGGTTTTTCAGAGACCTCGAAGAACTCTCGGAAATATCGATATACCGAATCCTAAGCTTTGTGAACAGCTCAAGCTGGTTTGAATAGAGAAGGGAGATCAACCCCTGTGGTACCACAATGGGCCTTATTGGCCTAAGTGCGTCTCAATTTGAGGCAGCCACTTTAACCTAACCTAACCTAACCTATCAAAAATTGATATTTTTCTTATATTGAATAAGGTACGAAAAAATAGAAAGCGTGAGAGCAATTGATTAATGTTGTGAAAAGCAAGTGTTGCATATTCTGCATATTATGACGATTGTTCCTTCAAAAGGTTTTTTTTACTTAACATAGCTACACAAAGTGATGTTGTTTATTACTACTGTTTCTTTGGATGCATTTACAAAATCGTTTTTCAGAAAAAATTCCCAAAAAAGAATGCCAAAACAATAATTCTACCTCTTGACACATTTTTAAGTAATATTTTTAAAACCGAATCACAATTTGATATTAATACTTCTACTTTGCGTGAACTGAGTTAAAACTAATGTTTGACAAAAATAATTTTTTAATCGTAATTGTGGATATACTTCTGTGTTTTAAAGAAAAATGTACGCAATAAAGAAATATGTTGTATCAATGTTAAGAAAATATATCTTTCTTTTAAAGGTTGTGTTATATTTTGTGAGATACTATAAACGCAACTTAAAGAAAACATTTATTAAAATGAAATTAATATTTCTCTGTTTTCGGGAAAAATTTAAACAATAAAGAAACGGTTGAACGTATTATAAAGAAATATTTTTCTATTAAAGAGAAGGTCTCTTTTATTAAAGAGAAAATATTTCTCATTTTCATGGAAGCTTTTTGCCATTTTTAGGGAATTTTTGGGATCACAATAAGAGAAAAGCATTCTCTGGAGCAAAGTCAATACCATTTTTCACTTAATATGATGCCTTTTTTCTCATATTCCGATAAACTTTTTTCTGAGTGTACACGGCTAGAAATCTTGGAATAAATTTTAATACTTTTTGTCTTACATATATGACTACACCAAAATTGTTTTAAAATTAAATACTGGCTAAATATTAAAAAATATTTTTAACAAAAACATGTATTGAAATCATTTTACATAAAATGTAAAACAAAATAAATTTAAAAATTTTGTAATCAATTGAAAAGTATTTAATTGAATACTTTTTGTATTAAAAATCTCTGTAATACTTTGTATCAAAATGTATTCCAAGATTTCTAACCGTGTAGGTATCTATAATATTTATGTATCATGTATACAGCCTAACCTATATAGCAACTGATAAGCGTGTGGGAATTTTTTAAACAACAACAACAACACGTTTTCAATCAACCTGATAGCTTTTATAATTAAAACTTTTTTCAATCAGTTTCACTTCCACCAACTTTGCGTGAACTCATAGTTTGCGAATGCATTACTTTGAAAAAATATAACATATCCAGTTAGCAAACTTAAATAGAAGTGAAATTTTTAACATTTTTAATGCAAACCAATTTAAAATGCATCCAATTATATGATGGAACAACCAAGTATAACTCATCAGTTTCGACACCAGTCTCAATTAAGAGCAGCACCAGAAGGATGGTTTGAGCGAAAAGAGAAAAATAAGCCACAATCAAACTCCGTGGGATCAGGTAAACAGCTAAAATAAAATATTAAGCAATAAAAGGAGCGAGTGGGGTCAAATACAAAACCCTTATATAATTTAATAAAAAGTGTTTTAATATACAATACAAGTTTGAGACATTTAAAGACATAAACTGTTGTGGAACTTTATTCTCTAATTATAGCTAATAAAGATTACAAAATACAAAACAAAGATTAGAAAAACAGTACATTTCCAATGATTTTCTTTCGCAATTTACAACATCTTTAGACAAAAAACTTTAAAAGCTATACATCAAGACAGATAATCGAAATGATATCATGAAATTAGAGAATTGGTGGCCTACGTCTTATTAGAAATATGACATTTTCTGTAACGGAGAAGACAATATTTGATACCAGCAGTGAAACGGGAGGGTAGTAAGGATTACCCTGACGATAACTAATTTTACATTAACACTTAAATCAATATTATTAAGACACTAGATTGGTAATACAAACACAAAAAAGACGACTCTCACAAAACAACTTTTGCTAATATTTAAAAATGATCAAAGCAAACCCAAACAAAAAATATAAAAAAAAATATTTTGAGAAACAATTTTTCTAGACTTTTTCTATAAGTCTACAAAATATCATTCCTTTACCCGAATCACCTCTTCAACTCTTTAAATGTGGCATTTTTAGTTCTAGCCATTATGTATTTGTTAAAGTGGAGCATTCCAAGATAATCATTACCAAGGCAAAAATTTTAAATATTAAGATATCGAACTAAATCCTATTGTTTATGGCAAAGATTTTGTCCTACTTTAGTGTCATATTTTTTAAAATTAAAAATAAATGGTAATCTAAGATATTTTTCAATATAAAGTTAAGTATACTACGAAAAATATTGTTCACTTTTTAAATAGAGAAACTTTATAAGCATCGTTTTATACGTCCAGTAGTTGTCAGAAAAAATATTTAAGTGGAATATGAAAAAAAAATATATTAAGGTATCAGCTAGTTATTGTAATTCAAATGAGGTAAGGTAGCGGAAGAGATATTTTAGATTCTTTTAGCTTGCTACGTTATTCGTAACACCCGTCACAAAAAAAAAACAACAAATAGTTATGTAAGTACAAAAGTTGTAATTCAATTTTAGTGTAACTTTACAAAAGTAAGGTTATGCTTGCAGCTTATTAATTTTCAATATTTTTTTTTTCATTGTTTTTGCAGATCGCCAATTTAGTTCGACAACCGTATGATGTGTATGTGTAACACCCGTCACAAATTTTTTTTTTTTTTTCTTAATTATTACATCTCGATAGTAAGGTAAGATTTGTGTATATTTTAATAGTTCTGTTATTCTTTAATAACCTACACCTAATAAAACTTAGGGTAAGTCAGGTCAATTGTATTTTTCTAACTTATTAATATTATTCATATTATGTTGACTTTATATGATTTAAATACAAATTCTAAATGTTTGATAGTTTAAATCATACTTGATTTTAAATACAAATTCTAGTTGTTTGACAGTTTAAAATCGTTTATCGAGCTTAAGGTCAAAGTTAGAAACAATTAATTGTTCTAACGAATTTTTCTAAAGAAACAACAACAACAACAAAGTTTTTTCAATATGAAAGGAAAAAAACCACTAGCAAATTGATTTTATTGTACAATTTCTGCGTGCTAAACGCGTCATCAGAAATCTTTGTGATTGCCCGTGCAAGCGCGTAGACGCACTGCACCATCGGGGCGATGAGATTTTGAAGCTTCAATTTCTCATTTTTTCCCTTAATTTCATAATGCCACATTTGTTGTTGTATTTCTGTTTTACTTTAGTTTCTATGCCTATATTATATGTAGTCCAACAGCCTGCTGGAATTCTGCACTAACAAAGCATGTTTACTGAAGTTGTTTTTAGAATTTTTGCTGATTTTGTTTTTCAGCTGTTTCCGTTTGGTCGAGCTCTACCATTTGATTAAAGTTTTTTCCTAAATGACCTCTATGTTTATTATGTTGACTTTATATGATTTAAATACAAATTCTAAATGTTTGATAGTTTAAATCATACTTGATTTTAAATACAAATTCTAGTTGTTTGACAGTTTAAAATCGTTTATCGAGCTTAAGGTCAAAGTTAGAAACAATTAATTGTTCTAACGAATTTTTCTAAAGAAACAACAACAACAACAAAGTTTTTTCAATATGAAAGGAAAAAAAAACCACTAGCAAATTGATTTTATTGTACAATTTCTGCGTGCTAAACGCATTTCGACCTTAAGCTCGATAAACGATTTTAAACTGTCAAACAACTAGAATTTGTATTTAAAATCAAGTATGATTTAAACTATCAAACATTTAGAATTTGTATTTAAATCATATAAAGTCAACATAATAAACATAGAGGTCATTTAGGAAAAAACTTTAATCAAATGGTAGAGCTCGACCAAACGGAAACAGCTGAAAAACAAAATCAGCAAAAATTCTAAAAACAACTTCAGTAAACATGCTTTGTTAGTGCAGAATTCCAGCAGGCTGTTGGACTACATATAATATAGGCATAGAAACTAAAGTAAAACAGAAATACAACAACAAATGTGGCATTATGAAATTAAGGGAAAAAATGAGAAATTGAAGCTTCAAAATCTCATCGCCCCGATGGTGCAGTGCGTCTACGCGCTTGCACGGGCAATCACAAAGATTTCTGATGACGCGTTTAGCACGCAGAAATTGTACAATAAAATCAATTTGCTAGTGGTTTTTTTCCTTTCATATTGAAAAAACTTTGTTGTTGTTGTTGTTTCTTTAGAAAAATTCGTTAGAACAATTAATTGTTTCTAACTTTGACCTTAAGCTCGATAAACGATTTTAAACTGTCAAACAACTAGAATTTGTATTTAAAATCAAGTATGATTTAAACTATCAAACATTTAGAATTTGTATTTAAATCATATAAAGTCAACATAATAAACATAGAGGTCATTTAGGAAAAAACTTTAATCAAATGGTAGAGCTCGACCAAACGGAAACAGCTGAAAAACAAAATCAGCAAAAATTCTAAAAACAACTTCAGTAAACATGCTTTGTTAGTGCAGAATTCCAGCAGGCTGTTGGACTACATATAATATAGGCATAGAAACTAAAGTAAAACAGAAATACAACAACAAATGTGGCATTATGAAATTAAGGGAAAAAATGAGAAATTGAAGCTTCAAAATCTCATCGCCCCGATGGTGCAGTGCGTCTACGCGCTTGCACGGGCAATCACAAAGATTTCTGATGACGCGTTTAGCACGCAGAAATTGTACAATAAAATCAATTTGCTAGTGGTTTTTTTCCTTTCATATTGAAAAAACTTTGTTGTTGTTGTTGTTTCTTTAGAAAAATTCGTTAGAACAATTAATTGTTTCTAACTTTGACCTTAAGCTCGATAAACGATTTTAAACTGTCAAACAACTAGAATTTGTATTTAAAATCAAGTATGATTTAAACTATCAAACATTTAGAATTTGTATTTAAATCATATAAAGTCAACATAATAAACATAGAGGTCATTTAGGAAAAAACTTTAATATTATTCATATTCTTATGCGGCCCATACACACTGCAACCATATGTGTGTCATATTTTTTAGTACATATGACACACACGCTGCGATGGTTACAGCAATCCATTTTGCCATACACGCTGCAACGCAGCAATAACGCAGCAAAAAAGCAGCAACTGCGACCAAAATATTAAGCGATTTTAATTTTGCGGCAACCTGAGTTGCAACCGCCAATGAGTTGCGTAACTTCGACACACACGCTGCGACTTCATCGTGATAACTGTTAAAAACTTCTAAGTTACACTTCCAGCTTTGCCTTGGTTGCAGCGTGTATGGGGCCCATTAGAGATACACGTTGTAGCTAGGAAACGAAAAAGCAGGGAAAATTTGAAGAAAAATAAGGACATATTGAGACTTTTTTTGGAAAAAGAGAAAGCAAGAGACAAGCAGAGGAGGGAAAAATTGAAAACTTTATGCACTTGCCTGGAAATAACATTGGATACGAAGTAACTGCATATTCCAAACAACAGAATATTGCAATATTGGAAGATACCATTTCAGTTTTAAATGTTTCTTTATATTTCTCCAGTAACACCCGTCATAATCTGTGTAACACCCGTAACACATTAAAATATTTAATAAAAATCTAAACACAACTTCAGTAAACATGCTTTGTTATTGCAGACTTCCAGCAGGCTGTTGGGTATTAAATTATTACATATAATAACATAAGCATAGAGACTAAAGTAAAGCAAAAATACAACAACAAATGTGAAATTATGAAATGGAGGAAAACTGAGAAATTGACACTTCAAATCTCATCGCCCCGGTGGTCAGTGCGTTAATGCGCGCTTGCACGGGTATCACAAAGATTTCTGATGACGCCTTTAGCCGGGCAGAAATTGCAATCTGATCAGCTAGTCATTTTTTCCTTTTCATATTGAAAAAACTTTGTTGTTGTTGTTGTTGTTGTTGTTGTTTCTTTGGAAAGATTCGTTAGAACAATTAATTGTTCTAACTTTGACCTAAAGCTCAATAAACGACTTTAAACTATCAAACAACTAGAACTTGTATTTAAAATCAAGTATGATTTAAACTATCAAACATTTAGAATTTGTATTTAAATCATATAAAGTCAACATAATATTTAATAAAAATTTCACAAAAAGTATTTTTAATTTTTTTTTTTAATGCAGGGTTAATCGTCAAAGATTATTTCATTGACAGTAATTTAAATTGTTATTTTGATAATTCTAGTTTGACTAAATTTCACATACATTTAAAGTGAAGTCAGATTTTGCAATGAGTACTTGTAACACCCGTCACAGGTACATTTATAAAAATTACACAAACATTGACCATGATTTTTAACAATTTTTTCCACGTATAGATAGAAAAGCATAAAAGCAATTTTTTATAACTGCAAAAACTTTAAATACTTTTTTTTATTGTAAGGTATTGATATTTGAAGGCGTGCAAATGTAACACCCGTCACTGTGGAATTCTCCAAGTTCTTTCTAACATTGAAAAAAAATACATAAACCTATTCGGGATAACTTGGACTTGGTTTGACCACTTTGGGTCATAACTAGTGTCCGACCGAATATTCGAATTCAAGTTCGGTTACGGCCAGTTTCGGCCATTTTTGGTAGCCAAATAGCCGTATTGAGGCCAAATAGCCGAAACCAGCCGAAACTTTTAGTAAAAATTTCGGAACATTTCAAGAATAGCGACAACTATAATTTTGAATTTTTTTTTTTGCAGATTATATGGATTTTGGCCTCCTTACTCCAAATCTGGAAAAATTGCAGGCCGCTCGCAATTGGTTTAGAAGTTACTGGCCTCTAAAGTTGGAAAAAATAGCCTACAAATATTGCTATTTTTCTAAATACTTCAACAAAACTACTCTTTATGGGTATCATTAGATAAGTAATTTAAGTGCCTATTCAAATATGAAAATCCATGCCTAACTTTTAAAGATATACACATTTTTAGTGTCGTGCTTTCGTAAAAGGGAAAGAATAATAAGTATATCTTAAAAAGTTATGAATAGATTTTCCTGTTTGATACATACCTCGTTGAATAGGTACTTGAATTACCTTTCTTTTGATACCCATAACGCGGAACACTAAAAAAACAGAAAGATTTGTAGCCCATTTTGCAACTTTGGAGGCCTATAACTTCTAAGCCAATTGCCAGCGGCCTGAAATTTGGATTTGGATTTAGAAGGTTAAAATTCGTTTTATCCAACAAAAAAATATAAAAAAAGAGAGTTGTCGCTATTCTTGATTTATACCAAAATTTCTTGCACCAGTCATTAAATTCAAATATATAAGTTTGGTTTAATATAAATATTTACAAAGCATTGTACAAAACAAAACTTATGAATTCGTCTATAATTTGATTTATCATGTTAACGTAAAACAATTTGGTTAATTTTATGCATTCGATACTATCATTTTCGATATTATCATCTCTATTGCAATTACCATTCAAGTTTTATAGATACTTAAGCCAAAAATTGATAAGTAAACTTCTGAACCAATTCTATGTATGTGTGGAATAAAGGAAAAGAAAACAAAATACATATTTCTATTTTTATAATAGTAAACCTTTAAGAAAAACAGAAATACTTTGCTTTGTAGTTCTAAAAAAATGTACATTGTAGGTGCATACTATTTTGAGTGTGTACTAAACAATTAAATAAAAAATGATCTCATTTATTATTAAAGTAAACTTCAATTAATTATTATAAACTTCAATATTTAAATAATACATGTTTTGTACTAGTAGTGCTTTTGTTTTCTTTTAATAAAAACAATCATTAGTAAAAACTAAAATTTTGGTATTAATAACTAGTTTCGGTTTCGGTTTCGGCCGAATATTATAAAAATGCCGAATATTCGGTTTCGGCCAAAGTTCCGGTTTCGGTCAGACACTAGTTATAACTGATAAAATCAGTTTGACTTTATAGGATAATGATAAATTATTCAGTTTTAAAATTGTTCAAATACATTTATATTAGCATCTAACTATCAAAGTCCAACTAGTCTAGTTTCAGAAGCAACTACATCCAATTCTTTTAATTTCAAAAATACCTCAGCCAATGAAATGAGTTTCAATAGTTGTTTCTTAATTTATTTTAATATTCATTGGTTTTCGACAGTTCGTCCAAATGCACCATAGAAATGAAACGAGTTTTTTAGTTTCGCTAGAAGCGAGTGTTCTAACTGAAAGGTGGCTATTTTCACAACCAAATGTTTAATTGCACATGATTTTGACCGAAATCGATCAATAATTAGATTATTTAATTAATTTGACGTTAATAAAAATTATTTGGCCGTGCTCCGCAATAGTTAGTTAATTAATTTTATGATTTACTAGCTGATATACCCGGTGTTACTCGAGAGTCACTTATATAAACATTTTAACATACACTTCTCGATTAAATGTTTTTTAAAATCGGGAATAATGAAAAACATGTTGAATTTTATTTGAATTTTATTTTATTTAATTTTATTTTATTTATCTACCGTTAGAAAAGTAATTGAACGAACATTAATCCAAAAAAGTTTAGGAAAATTTTTGTTGTTGGTGGTTCCATCTCTTGCGGTGAGCTAATTGAATTCAAAGAAGGCGTACGAAAAACATATTTTAAAAATTAAAAAGAATTAAAAGTAAAGTTTATATTTACTTAATCTTAAAGCAAGCACAATTACCTTTTCAACAAAATAAAAATTATGGTGGGACTCAATGCGTCCTTGAGATATGGACATTTCAACGTCTAAACAAAGATTAATATTAAAAAACATATTGAACTTTTTAACAAAAAAAATTTTAATGAAATATATTAAAAACAGCGGAGTTATTGGCATTAAAAGTAAAAACTTTGATTTTCATATAATTTTTTTCTCATTATTAGCTATCAATGTTTTATGAAAATTCGTTGTGCTAAAAATGATTGTACCTACTAAAATTTCTATTAGCTGCGTTTTTTCATTGGAGATCAGGATCATATAATCGCATTTGCAAGCAAAGTAAAAACAACAAAAAGTCCAGCAAGTGAGCTAGACATTTAAATTGATCCAATTCTATGTTTTTAAGTGTTAATAACGCTAGATGACGCTGCGACTGACAAAACTGGCAGTACTGCATTATTTTACTTTTTAAAAGTTTGGTAGCAATAGCATTTTCGCAAAATATTTCGCAAAACTTATCTGCTGGCTGTATAATAACATCAGATATTCTTCTAGAAGCAGAAAATAGCGCCACCTGTCTGTAATCCCAAACGTGTGGGGTTAAATTTGAAGAAACTTTTGAAAAAACAGTATTCAGCTTTTCAGCGCAAGGTGTAAGTAAGTAAAGTCTGTACCAACACATCTTACAAATCTGGCGCCATCTATCTGTGAATTTAACGCACAGATCAAAACTAATGAAATAATTGTGCTGACCAGATGCGCATATGTTATATTATTTCACCATACAGCTAAAACTGATAACATGAATATGTTAACTTTAACAGCATTCTTATTCACAGTCATTTTTTCGATAAAATTATGATATATATACAACATTTAAAGTACCATTGACAAAGAACTAAGTGACAACGGTGACACAATAGTGAGAAAAAATAGAGCCATCACAACAAAACAAATTTAACAGGAGGGGGCGGGGGGTGGGAAGGCAAAAAATAAGTAGATCACTATAAAAAAGATTTTATATAATCGCGCTTAGCTGGAAGAATTTTTGCAAATAAATGCTATGTCATATGAAAGGTAGTCAGATTTGCTGTTTTTAATTGATTTCATTTTTACAACAACAACATTTTTTGAGTAAAAAGTCAATATTTTGGACCTTTTTTGGCATACTCATAAAACATATATACACTAACTTAACGGTACAGTTCAACCTATTTTTGTGAAGCGCTTTTATTGAACTTTTGAACAAAAAAAATTTGAATGAAATATATTAATGGACAGCGGAGATATTTGCATCGAAAGACCAAACTTTGATTTTCATGTCGTTTTTTTCTCATTCTTAGGTAACGATGTTTTATGAAAAAGTCGTTGTACTGAAAATTTCTCCAATTTTAAAGATATGTGAGTGTTTTTAATGTCAAAATAACAAAAAATTTTTAAAATTAAATATACAAAAATCTCCGATGGTAAAAAGTTTTATAATAAAAAAATTACCGTTAGTTGAAAAATTTCAGAGGGGGCGTGGCAAAAACTAAGTATGTAACATTTTAAGTTGGGATAAACTTAATATGTGTACCTAGTTTGAGCAAAATCCGTTGAGCCGTTTAGATTTGTATAAAGGCCAAACAAACAAACAAACAAACAGAAAATGAGTTTTATTACTATAGATTAAATTATTACATGAATCCAATTGCGAGCTTTAGATCAAGTAAGTTTGTAAGAAGGCAACAACAACAACTCTGTTCACTCAGAAAACAATACTTATCTTTTTGTGATAAAAAATTTCTCTGTTTTCGATAGTAGAAATTTTCTTTATTTCAAATAAAATTTACTTCAATTATAATAAATTTTCACATATTCGAATAAATATTTCCTTCCTTGTGGGAAATGAAAATATTTCATGTCTCTAATAATGATAAGTATTTTTCTCTCACTGAAAAAATATCATTTATAGAGAAAAATTTATAGAAAATGAAAAATGTTCTCTATTGTTGATAAATAATTCACTATGCGAAATATTTTCTTCAGTAACAACAAATCCTTTCTCAAAAATTAAAAAGACTTCTTCTCAAAAATCGATATATTTTTCTTATATTGAATGAGGTACGAAAAAAATAGAAAGCGTGAGAGAGCAATTGATTAATGTTGTGAAAAGCAAGTGCTGCATATTCTGCATATTATGACGATTGTTCTTTCAAAAGGTTTTTTTTTACTTAACATAACTACACAAATTGATGTTGTTTATTACTACTGTTTCCTTAGATGCATTTACAAAATCGTTTTTCAGAATAAATTTCTGGAATATTTATAAAGAGTACCGAAAAACAATGCCACAACAATAATTCTACCTCTTAACACATTTTTAACTAATATTTTTAAAACCGAATCACAATTTGATATAAATACTTCTATTTTGCGTAGAACTGAGTTAAAAAAAATGCTTTACAAAAATAATTTCTTAATTGTAGTTGCGGATATACTTCTGTGTTTTAAAGAAAAATGTACGCAATAAAGAAATATGTTGTATCAATGTTAAGAAAGTATGTATATCTTTCTTTCAAAGAAAGTGTTATTTTTTTGTGAGAAACTATAAACGTAACTTAAAGAAAACATTTATTAAAATTAAATAAATATTTCTCTGTTTTCGGGGAAAATTTATACAATAAAGAAAACGGTTGAACGTATTATAAGGAAATATTTTTCTATTCAAGTGAAGGTGTCTTTAGTTAATGAGATAATACTTCTCTTTTTCATGGAAGCTTTTTGCCATTTTTAGGGAATTTTTGGGATCTCATTTAGAGAAAAGCATTCTCTGGAGCAAAGTCAATACCATTTTTCACTTAATATGATGCCTTTTTTCTCATATTCCGATAAACTTTTTTCTGAGTGTATAGAGTCAATCACTCAGCTGACTAGACAGTCTGTTTCGGAAATCGCTACATTTTCCTCTTCAGTTGTCTTTGAATGATTAAGCTGTGGTCAACTCACTGCTCAAATTTTCTTATGATTTCACACATAAGGAATTCATTCATTTGAATTATATAGAACAAATTGAACGTTCAAATTGGCTACTAATCATATGACATTTTAAAACAGAACAAATTTTTCCCATTTTCAATTCGGAAGTTATTACTTTTCAATGTCGTGACAGATGTTTTAGAATTGTATGTCATCTTCTTTGTAATAGAAAATACTATAAAATAAAGTTATGAACCCATATTGCTTCTTTAATTTTGATAACTTTGCAAGCAAACTTATGTTCCATTTTATGAAAATTTTTAGAAACAAACTAAAAAATTTTGAATATTTTCATTAATAGAGCATAAAATGTTTATCTAATTGGAATATAATGTAGTATCAAATGAAAGGTATTTCAATTGCCTTTAATTAAATATACCACTTCTTTAAATCAATTCATAAAAACGTGTCTTATTTGGAATAACGTAGGAACACTTTTTCGAAATTCACTAAAAAAAACCTATCGATAACTTAAAAACGGTGTTACAGAATAATTTTTAAAGCTAGTATTTGAAATAAGAGTCCCAATTTACATTTGAATTGACTAATCAAACTTTCAAATCAGAACATTTTTGGAATTTTGTGGAGCAGTGTGACAATGCGTACAAAATAAGCGTTATTACAAAAGTTTCCAGAAAATATAATGTGTATGGCTATCTTATTGTCACATGTTACTTGTTATTCTGTATCTTATTCTGTATCTTATTATAACTATTAAAAAATTCTGACAAGTAGTTCTATTCGGTTTGAAGGAGAGCTTCAGGAGCACCTGACTAATGATATAAGGAAGTTATTTAAAAAATATATTTTCTTCTTATATTTTGCTATTTTCTGACTTTACAATGACGTGACACAATTCAATATTGGATATTGTTTTTATTCGCTTTATAACCGAATATTTCGGCGTATATTTTTTCTTTGTACAATGAATATAAAAGGCTGTAAGTGTGCCCCAAATTGTAGACTAAAACCGTTACACGTGCTTGCAGAAATTTGTGGAAATGTCCCTCTTACAAACTTCTCTGTAAGACTTAATTCTATGTCAAAATAAAAAATTCTTATCGTTTAGAAAAAACCTACTTACTGTAAACAAGTATTTTGATGTAATCAAAAACAAAAATCTTAATATATGGTCTTTACTACTCAGCGTCAGTTACTTAAACTTACTCAGGTAAGTTACTCAGCGTCTCCAACGGGCAATATGTCTGGAATGTGATTTCTCAACATATCGCTGAAAATTGAAGATTAGAGGAAGGATATAAATTCATATAAAAAAATCAAGAAAGTTTGTAGAAAATGAGTAATGAATTGTATGGAAGCATTTTACACAACTTTTAAAGTTTTTTAGAGCCTTTAATGTTTTAATGCATGTATATGTCTCTCCTTAAACGTCATTTCAGATATTACACATAGCGGAATTATTTTGACTCCCATCGAAAAATTTTTAGATCAAGCAACATACCATTGCTCGCAATATTGCCTGAAATATTCCTTGTGGAGACACAGCGTTAAAAAGGATTAACTTGCTACTACAGGGAATCAATATAAGAAGAGAATACAAAATATCATTTGATTCTTCGAAAAGCTTTTGAAACTTTTCAAAATTATTTTGTCTTGCTCTTAGAATGTCGAATGTAACTGTTTTTTATACATGATTTCGGTACTTTTAACTAGCTTTGAAAGTTTTTTATTAGAAATTTAAAATTTTTGTTTTAATTATTTTTAAAACCGTTACATTCGACTGTTGGTAGCAGGCTCTGTGCAAAAAAACAAGCCAGCAAAAGTTATACCAGTCAATTCTTTATAAAAATTTGATAAATAGTACCCCAAATTCAAACATTCAACACTAACATTATCGGCGTTAGCATTTAGAACGGATGATCCAATCCATACCAAACAGTCGATGAGATTTCATCTCTTATACAAACACTACATACTTATACAAACATTACAATTTTATCTGGTCTCTAATCACTTTGTAATATTTCAGCTCTGTTTATTTTTGTCAGCGGTGGCATGAACATAGCATGGAGCACAGGATTTAATGATTATAGTAACTTGTCGTACAATCTGTACATGAATCTCTGTTGGTTTCTGGCGGCTATCATCGGTTCATTAGTTGGAGCTGTACTCACCAACAAGATACGAAAGAAAATCTTAATGGTGAGCTTAAGATAATTATGAATAATTGCTACTAAGTTAATTTAAAACATTAAATATTTTTCAGTTGATCTCCTCAGTGCTGATTCTTATTGGAGCCATTCTGTTTCTAGCACTGCACACCTCTTTTGCGGCCATCATGATAGCACGTCACTTAAATGGCTTTGCTGTTGGTTTCGCTTTTGTCCCCACTCTTGTTATGGGCGGTGAAATTGTTGTGAAATATATGCGTGGATTGGTTGCTTCATCCGTGGATGCAATGAGTTTCGCTCTGGGCGCTTTCGTACAGATAATCTATACAGCCTGCTGGTCAAATCAGATCAACGCTAGCTTCGATGCCAACCAAATGCATGGACTATTGTGCCTCATATTTAGCACTATTTCGCTGACTTTTGCTCATTTCATGATCATCGAGTCACCAGTGTTTCTACTGCTGCTTGGACAGGAAGAGGCTGCTATTGACACTTTGCGTCGCTTGCAGCTACCCGCTGTTGTAACATACGAAACATACCAACAGTTGGAGGAGCACAAGCGGTACATAGCCGAGAGCAAAGCGAAGACTATGTCACAGAGTTTCGCTGATAGCGTGCCAGCCCTTGTCAAACTGTGTATCTTTCGTGGCCTGTTAGCCATGAGCTTCTCGCTAATAGTCAATATCACCATGAGAACAACATCCTTTTATGTTCTACATGATTTGAGCGCATGGCCTTATATTATTTTCGCCACCTCCCGCTGGATTGGAAGTTTATTGGGCATATTTTTGATGGACTCGGTGGGTCGTAAACAGCCGCTTATCATCAGCATGCTAATATGTGGCGCTATGGCTGTAGGAGTTGGTGTGATACATTGCAATATGAACAATTTAATACGCTCGACTCAAATGATCACTGCACTGGTCTTTCTTATTATTCATCAGTTTTTCGCCGGAATTGCTGTGACGTCATCATCTGCTTACCTGAGTGAGGGTTTTCCACTAGCGGCCAAATCCTACTGCATAGCAATAGTATTTACTGCTGAAATGCTGGTGCACATTATCATTGGATCTATTCATCTGCATTTAACCTCAATCTCGGATTATTTTTACGTATTGGGCGCGTTTTCGTTATTATTTATAGCATTTTCTATACTCTGTCTGCCGGAGACTAAAAATGTGTCATTGTATGAGGCTCAATCCGTATTCAGGGGCATCTCGAATAGAGGATTTTCATAACACATACAAATATGTTTACGCATATTTTACTATGCATTAAGACAGCTAGCTACCACATCATTCTTCAGTATTTTAGTGTAATGGAACTAAGTTTGAATGGAAAAATAACTTTTTGTCAACTTTTTGCCTTCCCTCCATCCTCTATAATGCCCTTCCTTTAAAATTGCTGTTCATATATTTATTTAAAACTTCATAGAAAACGGTTTAAATAAATATTAAATCAAAATCATTCCAAAAAGATTGAAAAAATCACCTTTTCTTAACTATAAGAATATTCCTTCCGTTTTTGGATTTAAAGCAAAATCGCTGACCTCATGGAACGAAATTCACACTAAAATGAATAAATATCTCAAAAACAAGTATTTTTAAAAACAGTATCTAGTATATGAAAAAACAAAATAACAGAACTAAACTAAGGAACATTTAAACACTAAGATGAAGGCAATATTTTCCTAAAAAAAATTTCAGATTCTTACTAGGTCCTCCACATGCCAGTTTTAGGGGCGAAAGTATGACCTTTTTAAATTCAAATTCTCAACTTAAAACTATAAAATCCTAATCTCAAGTGCAAGTATTACATGGCTGAAAAAAATGAGCGGTCCCGAACAAATAGTTTGAGCACAGACCTATTGCAATATCACGAAAATTAACAAATTTTATCAAGTTCTTAATTGTTTATCATTCAATGGTAAAGATGAGATAGTTACATTTTTTTATTATAAGTAGGGTAAGAGGGGGATCATACGCCGGAGGGGATGCTCCGCCACCCATCAATATCGCCCAACTTAATAATGCTATGAAACCCTGGTAAAGTTCTTTCAATGAACATTTCTATGCAACCTTACCACACAAAAATTGATAGTTCAATTTTGATTGTTGTGGCGAGCGGACGTGTCAAAGTGATTTTTATTGTGTCTTAAAAAGTTTTGAAGGTTAGCTTTTTTACTTATGACGTTTTGTTTTTTGTGCTATATTAATATTAAATAGAGTTGAATATTGCTACATTATCAGACTATGTAACGATTATAAGTTTTTTTTATATCAGTTAATGTAAAAAAATTGCAAGATTTTGCTCGCGCCCAC
Organism: Dichetophora obliterata; assembly: GCA_963920525.1. Lineage (NCBI taxonomy): Eukaryota > Metazoa > Arthropoda > Insecta > Diptera > Sciomyzidae > Dichetophora > Dichetophora obliterata. The sequence continues at coordinate 130,385,884 of OY986438.1, read as the reverse complement.
TCTTGGGGAACATTCGCCAGGACGCACATGGGGTTCTTACGCCAGCGTAACTGCCCCATGGGGTTGTTGAGCCATGTGTTATTTTTACCAACGTTGAAAGTCACAGATATTTTTTTGTATTTTAAAAATGTCAAAATGCCTCGAGAATGAAAGAGGATCCCTTGTGACGATGGTTGGAATTATAAATGCTGCTGGTCATAGTCTGCCACCGGTTAATGTCTTTCCGCGTATAAATTATCGTGACCATTTTGTAAATGGCGGCCCAAATGGATGTTTGGGCCTCTCTCACAAGAGCGGCTGGATGACAGCTGAAGGGTTTGTAGACGTTTTGCGATTGAAAAGCCAATATTGTTAACATTAGACAGCCATGTGTCTCACTGCAGTCTTGATGCAATTATATACTGCAGAGAAAATGGCATACATATGATCACATATCCACCGCACACATCTCACAAACTACAACCACTTGATGTAGCTGTATATGGGCCATTTCAAAATTTTTTGACAACGTCATATAACGATTTCCGTCAGTCTAATCAAAACAGAGTAATAACAATATACGATGTGCCGTCGTTGTCGAACAAGCCCCTTTATAAGGCATTTATATCGGAAAACAGAACAAAAGCATTTGCATGCACTGGTATATGGCCTTTTAATAGGCAAGTATTCGCGGAAAGTGAATGCTAAAGCTCTGAATGGACCGTTTATCCAACTGGCGAAGAAGACGCAGGAGATAGAGACAGCTCGCAGCACTTACTTTCGCAGCACTCAGCCATCTGTAAGGCTCACCGAAACCTTTCAAAGCGCAAAAAAATGTAACATCGTCATCGTCATCATTCTCTGATCATTCAGTTTTGCTGACTCAGATAAGTCAGTTGGAAATTTCGCAGATACTGACAGCGCTTTAGAGGAAGATGACGATTTGGAATACTACCAAACCTTTGATGATATTTTATATATAAATTCGTATATTCTCGTAAGATTTGGCAACTTAAAGAAGTTCGAAAAATATTTTGTAGGGCAGATTATTTCCTGTTCCAGAAATTCATATGAAGTTGATTTTTTACGAAAAAAAACAGATGATAATGTTTTTCACCACCCAACTGTAAAAGACATTGCTTATGTTGCAAGAAGTGATATAGCTCTTAAACTTCCAGAGCCTAATCACCCCGCTGGGACTTCGCGAGCATCAGAGAGATTTATTTTCAATGACAATTTAAAAAAATACAATGTCAAGTATTAGGTATCCTTATTTACTAAGCTAAACACTATTTTAAGCTTAAAGCAAAAACGCCTTAGGATAACAAATGAATTGTCCTTATGTCAAAATTATTTTTTATGTAAATTTTAATATATTTTTTAACGTAAAAAGTGATTGATTCACTGCAATGATTTTAAAACTAGTTGATCTCATTAAAAAACACTAAAATTAAAGGAAAAGAAAAAAATTTAAATGAATTCAACAAATATCTACCTCATACTTAAATATTTATTAAATAAAAACATTATTTTGCGAAAAAAAAAATGTAAAATATTTTATTTTTTCTTAAAAATTAAGCTATGGTGAAAGATCCCCATCTATGGCGTATCTACCACATGTTCGGGGCCCATTCGCCAAAATGATTTTTTTTCAGAAATAAGGTTATAACTTTTATAAAAGATGCAGATCTAAAAGATTTATTACAAAAATATTAAAGTTAATAAAACAAGGATATTGTTTTGAAAAAAACCTGGCGAAGCATTCCCCTCCTACCCTACATTTTCTAAGAAACCAATTAAATTTCAATGGTAATTATATATATAAGTATGTTATTAGAAAAAAGTTGTAGCCTACTTAAGGAGACTATGAAAATCTCCAAATTTCGTATTTCAAATGGGTTCCGATCTGAAGTTAGGCCACTAAAAAATAAATGTCTACGGTTTTTAGTAAAGGGTTTGTGTAGCTGCATGAAAACTTTAAGCAATAATACAAGAAAAAAAATTGTGGTGGATAATTTCATGGCATTTATTTTTTAAATATTGTTTCCGGCATATCTCTGCCGTGGCTACGAGTTACATAGTCCATTCCATCAGTCCGATTTTTCACTACTTTTTCCAATAAATCTGACCGTATGGCGTCAATGGAGGCTTGAATATTGGCTTCCAATGCTTCAAGAGTTGCTGGTTTGTCGGCATAAACCAATGACTTGACATAGCTGCATAAGAAGTAATCCAGATGCGCTAAGTCGCACGAGCGAGGGGGCCAGTTAACATTCACCATAACGACAGCTTCTGCCACATTTCGAAAGAAATAAGGACCGATGATGCCGCCAGCGTTTAGTAGATGTAATGGTGATTCGTTAATGGCTTGAGGATTATCTTCGCTCCATATACGGCAATTTTGTTTATTGATGAAGCCAATTGCTTGCTCACTAGGCCGATTATGTTGGCCATGACATTGACGAAGTGCTCTATAAACTTCGCCAACAGATTTCTTTTTTTCAAAGAAAATTTTCTACAATTTGTAAGAATTTTTCTGGCGTTAGTTGATTCATGATAAATTGCCAAACCTTTTTAAATAGAAATGTCAACACAAATTGACATTTTTACCTGTGAAATCATAGACAACAACCATCAAAACTTCTCATGCAGCTAACAAAACGGCCTTTATAAGGTGGCCCATGAGATCATTTTAAATATTTTTTATCAAAACCGGAAACTCTCCATCTCATCCATTGAATGTTTTCATATTAAATGACTCAAGAGTATGAATATGAAAAAATCAAAATTAAGTTTAAAAATTGCTTATGTTTAAATGAAAAATTGTAGTAAAGAAAAGAAAAAATATAATTTTTAAAGAAAATTTTACGAAGAATCATAATTTTTAATTTCTAAACATAAAAATAGTATATTTCTCCTAAAAATTCCTGGTTTGACCATCAAATAGTTCTATTTGTAAAACAAATATCTCTTCTAGAGTTGCATATTGTTAGAAAGGCCAAGAACTTATCTCTCTAAAACGCTTTCGCAGTTAGCTTTTTTGACTAAAATTCGCTACAAAAGCATTTTAAGTAAAACAACGCCTGAAAAACTAAAATTTAGCCCATAACTCTACAGAGGATCAAAATAGACCCCTGCTTGCCATAGCATTTTTTTCACCCCCTAGCGTTTCAAATCATAAAATAATTTGTTTCGTCTAAGAGCCTGAACAGAATCAAAAATCGTTGCGGCCGACGATTCGTTGTTGTTGGAAAATACATGCAAAATGTAGAAACAACGCAGCTCTTTTTCCGCAACGATAAATCGCAGACTTAGAATCTATGCTATTTCAATCGTCGGTCGCAACGATTTTTGATTCTGTTCAGGCTCTAACTTGTATGGGACGCTCCACTGTGAGATGGTGCGTTTATATGTCAAAACCTTACGGCTGAATCACTATCCACCTTATATGCACACCATAGGTCTGTTCCCGTACTCGATTCAAGTAACTTGAAGTTGCTTTTTTCAAGCTCGAGAGAGAAGAAGAACAAGCTAAATTTCACTCTCTTTTCTATTACAATTACCCGAAACTAGCTTGAATTTTACTTGAAAAATTTCTTCGAGCACGAATTTCTTCTTCCAATTGCTCCAATTTATTGTCAATCAGCTGTCAACAGCAACTGTTCTGCCCGAAACTGAATTGTAGCTGTTTCCGTACTTTTTTGCATATTATCACATTTTGACAAATAATTGAGTTACTCTCACAGATGGAACTTTACTCGAAGAGAAAGAGCACGCAGTCTGAAAGGCATCATCGGCTATTTTGATTTGTTGAAAGTCGGACATTAAATGTATTCTTCCTGAGTTAAATCCGTTATAAAAATATTTGCAACTAATAAAACTTACTAAAAACAAAGTGGACATAAAACATTAAACTACATCTGCTAGTGATTTTTTAAGCAATCTATGCAATATTTGCAACTAATAAAACTTACTAAAAACAAAGTGGACATAAAACATTAAACTAGATCTGCTAGTGATTTTTTAAGCAATCTATGCAAGGTTTTAAAGTGACAAGGTATGTCACCAATAACCTGTGGTGGCAGACTCGAAGCATAAAACATTACGTTTGTACCATTACGTAGCTGCGGCAGCCTCGAAGCAAAAGTTAGCACCCTGTTGGAAATAGGAGGCACGAACATTACAGTGTCGAAAACTTTAATAATACTGCTGAAAAAAGAAAACATTTTTATTAAAATTATTAAAAAATCATCGTTTTCAAAGTGAACTGTTTGTGGAAGCCGGTAGAAATATATGAGTGAAAATTTTGAAAAAAATCAAAAACTGAACAACAAAACAAATGGAAGCAAATAAAAAACTTGATAAACTAAAACTAAACAAAATCATTTCTGACAAAGATCTGCTTATTGCTGAGCTGCAAGATCAAATAAATCAGCATAGATTGAAAGTTTAAATAATAATGTCATTAATTTAAATTTAAATTTGGCTGCGCTTACAAAGTCTGTTACTATCCAAATTTCTTAGGCGTCTTCTGCAAGCTGTACTTTTGTGAAGCGACGCTATGAAAATTCAAGCGATTACTTTGTTGGCTCTGAGCATAAAAAGAAAAATGTTATCAATAATGCTGCTTCGCTGGATGCTGTTGACGACGTTGCTGATGTCACTTTTTCTGACTGTGGAATTTCTCATGAAACTGCAATTGCTGGTGATGCCAATGCCAGTGTCAATTTGATGTCGCAGCCATTAAAGCATTCTCAACAAGTTTATACATGGGCTGACATTGTTGCAAAACATAGCAATGTCCAACCTGAAGCTAAAACAACTCCAATTCAGGTCGGTTTAAGCGAAAATGGAGACTATAATATTATTTTATCAAAATTGAAATTGGAATTTGGTACTACATTTAATGAATTTAATTCATTTGCTGAAAAGAGCTGCAAACGTAAGGCGTTTATTGTTCGAGGCCTTATTCATGGCAATATTGATGACAACATCAATCTTATTTCAACTGCTCTTGCTGAATACCAAATAAATATTGTGGTTTCCATCTCTTTTTTTGAAACTCCTACTATGAAGCGGAACAAAAATTGCACACCTTTATATCAAGTGGTGCTTGACAGCGTTGCTGACGTTTCTCGTCTTACACAAATAAAGACCATCGATACCATTCGTGCAAAGTTTGAAAGCTTGATAAATTCCAAGATCGTTCAATATCGTCGTTGTCAACTTTTCTCTCACACTGCTTCATCCTGTTCCTTCAAATTTCGTTGTGTGCAATGCATCAGCGATCATGGTTCTGGTTCCTGCCCCAGATCGTCAAACCAGAAATTGCCTATTGGGTGTGTCAACTGTAAAATTGCTGGATACAACTGTAATGATCACACTGCTAATGACTTAGTTCATTGCAAGTACTTCAATGTCATTAAAAATAGACGTGGTGTAGCTGTTGTTGTTGCTGGTTCTAATCCAAAACCTAACACCGATCAACATAACGTTCCTGAGTCTACAGCTGTCCATTCTAAGCATAGGACTCTTGAGGATATTCATACTCAAGCCATTATTCCATATCTTGATGGCAAAACATTAATAAATGTTAATGGAATTAATAATATTCAGAAGAAAGTTGGAAATTGAAATTGCGCAAAGTTTTTGAGCAATTGTGTGGAATTATTGAAGAATTACTTTAAATGATTTGACAATTGTTTTATATAACTAGTTAATTGAATTAATGAGTTAATTGAATTTTTAACATTATATAATTTTTAATCTTTATCTTTAAACTATAATTTATTTTTGTTTAACAGCTTTGTATTTACTTGGGTTTTTTTATTCGATTTTTGCTCTCAATTCTATTTAATTTTATTTTAAGTTATTTTGAAAAGATTTCATTCGTTGGCCATGATAAGGTTCTCTCTTGTTTACCACTAGGCATATTGTTTTTTTTTATTTTAGTTTTAAGTTTTTGATCTCAATAAAAACTATTCAAACAAAAAAAAAATTAACTTTACTCGAACTTTACTTGAAGTTAGTACGGAAACAGACCTCATATCCATGGCAGAATAACCAGGTAGGGCCGGCTCGCTTAGTGCCCTCACGCGTCAACGAAGAGTGCAAAATGAAGAGGTTGAGTAGTTGCCAAAACGACGAAGTTCGTTAAAACGTCGAATGAAATAAGAATATTATGTTTTCAAATTTTAAATAGTGCAGACACGTGTGTTAATCTTGTGTTAATTTGAGTAAAAATATTATTAAAACAGTATAAATATAACTATAAAATGCCGAGGAAGTGTTCAATTTGCAAAAAAGCACAAAAACAAGTTTAACCAAAAATCAACTGCTAAACATGAACATAAAGAAACTCGAGATGAACAGCTGATTTTGACAACAAGCTCGCTTTTCTCTGCTTTCTACTTCATTTCTCCCTGAGTCGCCCTACCTGGTTATCTGCTAAGCTCATATCGAGCCATAACCGCCGAAACAACGTAAGCGCTAAAAACAAAAATTTACAGGAGAACCATTTTTCTTGCTTTGTCTGCATAAAGAGTACATGTACGCTTGATTTTTTGATTTGCATACGATTAGAATGGATTATCTAAGAGACATGAAATTTTGGGAGTTTATAGCTTAGTTTTGGTAATATTGTTTGCTATTTAAAAGTGGTGCTTACGTTAATTTGTGTGGTTCGTGTGGTGCTACGGATTGCGTTTTTTCTATGTGATTTTTTTTGTTAGACCATTTAAGTGGCGCTGGACTGGAGATATTTACTAATAATGTTCTCCCTGTATATAATTTGTGTATCAACAATATTCAATTTAAATGTAATAATATAGTTAGGCATAATCCCAAAAACGTCCGACAGATGGCGTTTTGGTAGCCTTTGAAGTATGGCAGAACTGCCTACAACGCATTCGTAAAGCTTATCAAATTGGCAAAAAGTTTAGATGTGTTTGTTTTTTTATTATATGGTGTAACGAGAGAAGGTACATGCATTTCGGACTGCTTTCTCAGTTTCAGCAGTCTGTTTCTCCAAATGCATCCACCTTTTCTAATATTACTATGATATGAACAATTAAACTATATCTCAGCCTAAACTCTTCTGTAATGAAAAATATTTTGAGAAAAACAATATCTTAATTTGAATAACAAAAACTTTATCTTAAAACTTCTGCCCGGGAGTACTAGTATAATATAAATATATATAATAATGCTTTTTTTAATTAATGCGGGAATCGATCGGATCACTGGTTTTAAAACATTTTTAAAAGCAAAATCAAAAATATATTTTGAGAAATATGTGTGTATAGTTTTATTTTTTGATTTCGAGAGCGCTTTAAGTTGCGTTTTTTTTCTCTCTTATTTTCAACCTGTTATTGACTTCTTTAACCTTTGAAACCGGCTTTACCGTGCTCTTATACCCTATGTATTTCTACTCAAAAATTTAAAAACAAAACACTTCTTTTGAAAGTTTTCTATATGGCCTTATTATTTATTATTATGTTAATTTTCTATGATTTAAATACAAATTCTAGTGTTTGATAGTTTAAAATCATTTATTGAGCTTTTAGGTCTGGTTAGAACAATTAATTAATCTAACGAATTTCTTCCAAGGAAACAACAACAACATTTTCAATATGAAAAGGAAGTCTGCTACAGGCATCATCAGAAATATTTTTATCACCGCTGTGCCAGAGCATTTTAGCGCACTGCTCCACAGAGGCTATGAGATTTCAGTGTCAATTTCTCAGTTTTTCTCCCTTTCATACTTTTTTGTTGCTGTTTGTTTTACTTACTTTAGCTTAGGCTTATGTTATGGTGTCCAATTATTTGTCGGAGTTCGCCACTAGCAATGCATAGTTACTAAAGTTGTTTTTAGATTTTGTTGAAAAAATCTTCAGGCTGTTTCAGTGTTTTTTTTTTTTTGGTCTGGCTCTACCATTTGATTACAATTGAAAGTTTCTATATGACCGTATTATTTATTATTATATTAATTTCTTGCTTGCTAGCTTTTACTGAATAATTGTGTTAAGCGTGCTATTAAATGCTTACACAAAAATGATAAAGTACTAGACCTACGAGGTTTTTGACGACTCCCAACGGCTATGTTTCCCAAAGACTTTAATTGCAGTTTTAACTCTCTGGGACTTGTAATTATTTACAGAGAGGTGACGGCCGAACAGAAATATTGATTCAATTAAAAAAACATTGTGCCTCAGATGGAAATTAAATCCGTACTATCGTACTCTAATAAAATACGAGCCACACACTCTAACCAGTGTATCACCTCTAAACTACCCCCTTAATTTTACTTGGATTGATTCACGCCGCTATCATGATTTCTGAAGAATATTAATACATACAAAGAAATTGCATTAAAAATTATTCAATAATTCAATTTTATAAATACCTTAAGGCAGTATTCTCGTGTAGAAAATTAAAAAAAAACAAAAAACTTTTTAATTTTTCAATAGCTTACATATTCAAAAATATCTCCTTTTAAAGATTTTTCGAAACTCGATTTATTTGAAAAGTAATAGCTTTTTTAGTGTCGTCAGCTAGACTGCCTGAAACTTAACTTCAAAACATTAAACGCGTTTTTCTCGTAACTTCTTTTTCCAATACGTTTGACATGATATCTCTAGTTCTAGTGAACCGATTAACTTCATATTTAATGTGAGCCCCTTTTATATATGCAAATATGGCTCTATTAAAAAAATTATATAAAATATTTTTTTTTATGTTGATTTTATATGATTTAAATACAAATTCTAAATGTTTGATACTTTAAATCATACTTGATTTTAAATACAAACTCTAGTTGTTTGTTAGTTTAAAATCGTTTATGGAGCCTTAGGTCAAAGCTAGAACAATTAATTGTTTTAACGAATCTTTCCAAAGAAACAACAACGTTTTTTCAATATGAAAAGGAAAAAATCTCTAGCTGATTTTATTGCATTATTGTTTTTTAATATTTTAAAAAAATTGAAAATTTTAAAAAAACGGCCAAAAATTACTTTTTTAAAACAGTCGCCATTTTGCGAAAAAATTTATTTTTCTTTCCCTAGTCCGGGATATAGCGACATTCAAGTGTCGAGATGAACACGTTATTTTTCCCCCTCTTTTTCCAACAGCGTGTAACTTCGTTAAATATTATTTTTTTAACATTATTTTTGTAAATTCTTAAAATATAAATAGATAAGTGATAAGTAGGGCTCAGATTTGAAGACCTAAATAACTGCAAAAATTACCTAAAAAATTATAAAAATTACCTAAAATCTGCATAAAATTACCTAAGAATGACAAAGATGGCCTAAAAAACGCAAACAATTACATGAAAAATAAGCAAAAATAAAGCTATAAAAAATAAAGCCTTACTTAACTTACAAGGTACATTTTTAAGTTATTAAAATTGAAGTATCGTCAATTGTCTGGCAAAATGTTTTAATAAAATACAACTTTTAATAAAAGTTAATAAAAACTAACATTCCCTGAATTTCTATCTAACACTTGTTTCATCTTTCTTAATACCCTTTCCTCAGTTTCACCACGCGCGGACCTTTTTTTTCATCGAGGTCTATAAGCAATGTTTTTGTTCGAAGGAACTCTTTTGTTAAAAGAATATGTTTAAAAATTAGCATTTTTACATTTTTTAGTACAAAAAAAAACGAAAAAAAATTCTTTTAAAATTACACTAAAATTATCTAGAAAATCGAAAAATGCTCTAAAACTTAAAAATGTCCAAAACTGACATTAAAATAACTTAAAATCGATGAAACTTACCAAAAAAATAACCTTAGTCTTGTAAAAATACCCTAAAAACTAAAATCGATAAAAAACTATTAAAAATGACAAAAAATTACCGTATGCTGAAAACACATGTGCAGCTATTCTGCTGCAGCGATATTTAAACTCATTCGTTCATATGGCGATGAACACATTAAAGATCTGCACTACACCGCAGCGCTGCAAGTAATCAACAAAATAAAAATTGCTGCGCATAGTCAGTGTTGCCACAACACAAGATCAAAACTCAACGAAATTTTTTAAACAGTTAAGACAGATGTCAAAAAATTAAAATGAATAAAATTAATTCAAAAGAAACGAACATGGAAGAGAAACTAATTGAATTTGTTAGAAAAAATATGTTTTTGGACAATACAAAGCACAAAAATTTTAAAAATGCGTGGCTTCGCGAGCAAAAATATGCGGAACTCTCAAAATCAACAAATATTTTTGATTTTGTTTATATAAAAACATTATTAAATGAAATGTTTCCTTTGTCAAAAGATATGCAGCCTACTGGAAAGAAAAAACTGCACATCTATTTTACCAGCAGCGCTGCGCGCAGATAACTTAAGACGATGCATGCAGAATAGCTGCACATGTGTTTTCAGCATTAAAACTTTTCATATTTGGAATTCGGGAAACATAAATCGACGTTCTAAATAACCAGTAAATGTCTTAGAAGCAGCAGCAAAAAGATTACATGTCATCGAAATCCTTGCCCTGGTGATAAGAAAATTTATAGTTAAAATATTAATTGGTTATTTTTTATCGGCCGTCAAAAGAGGCCTAAAATTCGGGCCTCAACACGAGCATACTGCCTTAATTAAGTATTTGTGTATAGATCTTATATAGCTCTTATAGATAGATTATATAGAAAAAAATATTGAAAACGTGATATTAATTGTAATTAAAATATGAAACTACCACTCTACTTCAGTACTCGTATATATTTAATATCTCATTTAGTTATTTGATTTGAAAACTTGATAAGCCTAACGTGCAATACAGAGAATGCTTTACAGCAGAAACTTGGTTTTATGCCATAAATAAAATAAAGTAAATTGTACAACCATACTGACAGCACACGTAATCACTATAGAATTGCAAAAGTGTTGCAATAATTTTTAGCTGAAAAGTCAAGTGACTGATTAAAGTGTAAATCAATTTAATATAGAGAAAAATTAACATAGTTCCAACGAAAAATATTTATTTTTGATACCATCGATATACAGGCGCACCAACATCCTGTATTAATTTAATTTTACTAGATTGTATACACTTGATTGCATAATTTGTACATGCATAAAAATAACTTCAAAATTTATTGGTATCAAAAACTGTATCGAAAAAAGTACACGCGGTTTTAAGTTATTATTATTGTTCTTAACATTTACTTATCGTTGCCTACTAAGGTACCATCAATTTACCGGTTTTTCAAGATTCCGAATTGAGGGGACTGCAATTCACTTCGGCTGTAAATAAAACTTCTAATTCAAATGGTGCACAATAACTGTACATAAGACCAAGTTTCATAAAAAAGTCTAGTGAAAAGATATTTTATATCCACAAATTTAATAAAAAATACAATATTCATTATAAGTCAACATGAAAGTACAAGAAACTAAACGAAAGTATTACAAAAAGTGTCAATGATAGAAATTTAAATTTCAAACTGAATAAGCTATTTAAATAAAAATTATCTAACAAAAAGATTTCCATCCAAGATATAAATAAAAAAAGCGGTTGATTAAAATTGAATTTAATAAAAAAAAATTAACATTGAGTTAGTGAAATTTAATCCAGAAATAATTTCAAATTTTTTAAATGCAACAGAATAGCAAAAAAACATAAACTGGTACAATCATATAATTCATACAAAATTGTATGAAAACTTTAAAAAATACACTGAAAAAATCGCTTATTTTGAAAATTAAGCTAAACGTGAATGTGTTTTTAAGCAAAATTTTAAAAATTCTTGTTCTTGTTCTTTTTCTAAAGTTATAAGTGTTCTGAAATAGATAAAGCGATATTTTAATTTTGGAATTTTTGGTTGATCGATTCTATTTCGATCAAAATTTTAAACTAAGATTTTACTTTTATTTTTTCGATAAAAAATATAAGTTAAAATGTTACTTTTCTTTTTCGATAAGATATTAAATATATTAAAAATTTAACTTTTATTTGTTTCATCAAAAGATGAAGTCAAATTTTAATTGTTATATCATCTGCTTATAGCCGCTGTCTCAGTCGTTGGCGAAATTAATGAAAACACAATGTGCAATGGCAAGCCAATCAGTGAGGTCATTTATATAACGATGTGCAACGATATGAAGATCGATAATAATTTTTTTTTCTCTTTGCAAAAATGTTACGATTGGTGTAAAAGAACAATAGAAACAGTCATTAACCATTTCAATGGCTAGGCTTAAATAAAAACAAAGTAATTGTTTTAAGCTAATATTCCTATTATTTAGATCCTAAAGGTTTTTCAACCCTTCAGGTATTTGTTTTAAAACCCTCTTAATATTCTTTTCATTAAAAAATAAAATGATAAAAAAGCATAAAATTGATTTTGTACGGTTGATTGGTTCCTATAGTTGAAATAGGCCAAAAAAAATGGTTTTGCTTTTATTCGGCCCAAAATCGAAAATCCAACTGATCAATGTCAAATATCTCTTTATATTTATTTTTGTCATGTTGGTTAATTTTTTTCTTCATAGAACCAAATGATTAAATTTAAGAAACCGTTGCAAAATATATATAAAAATTAATTTCTGACGTGTCCAATATATAGGGCGAATCCACTGAACGGGTTAAGCAGCATATTGATTTTTTTTTTATATCGGTATCGATTTTTTTTTATTTTTTTATTTTTGATCGAATAAATAAAAGTCAAGTTATAACAGTTTTATATGATCGACGAAATAAAAGTCAAATTTTATATTTTATTTTTGATCAAAAAATAAAAATCAAATTTTGGCTTTTATTATCGAAATAAAATCGGTCAAAAAATAGCGATTATTTGTTTACTTTTTGGGGGAAAAAAACATAACAGTTACGGTCCCTGGAATTTTCGGCTAACCTGAACGCGATTTGATGCAAAATGCCAAGAAATAAACAGAAACCTTCAAATCATGGGCGTAGCCAGGATTTTACTCAGACCAATTATTGTTTGATGTAGCTGATAAATAAAATTCATATTTTTATATATTGGCTTTGTAAATATAAAATTCAACTGGAAACGAAATTAATTTAAGCGCTATTTAACAAAAACGGAACTCATAGTATTCATCGGCGCATATCTACCTTACTGCAAATTCATATGTCAGTTTTTGTTCCAGCTTAAAAATATTTGTTTTCTTTTTAACTTTTCGTCTGCATTTTTACATGTCCGTCTATTTACCTGTATTCCACATTATCCGTCTGTTTGCTTTTGACAGCCCACATTTATTTAATTTTGCAATATAAATCAGAACACAAAAAAAATCACCTAAAGTCTTATAAAAATTCTGCAAAAAGCTGTTTACTGTGTTAGATAGATGACATCAGTGGTTTAGCGGCAATGCCTGAACAAATTTAATTCAGAACTCTGTACAGGTGTTGGAGGCCTCGCAGCTACATTCTCAGTAGTTCGCGGCATCATTGACGAACTTTTCATGACGTTTTCTTAAAGGAATTTTTTGCATGAGCTGCTGGACTTAAAAAAATTCATACAAAATATAATGCAAAGTAGCGATTATCAGCGTCTTACTTTTTCCACTCCATTACAACCATTACAACTTCAAGATATTCATGATTGTTGTAATTCGCCGAATCGTTCAGAGACTAAACTGTAGAGTTCGCAAACTATCGATGACACTTTCGATACTATCAATTATTTCACACTATCGTGACTATTGATCGGTTTTGTACTGACTATCGATGATTTTCGATAATATTTAAATAATCATTGACACCACTGTTTAGGTGTCATTGCCATTGCTGTCGGATTCGTTTGATTTGGACAATTTGGTATAATTTTTTTCTGTTTTGTAGAGTGAAAGCTCAGGTGATGTTTCGTGCATGTATAAGCATTGTGTTGATTTGGAAGTTGGGTGATAGTTAGTTAGAAGTTGAAAAGATGGAGTAGTTTCGGTGAAGATTTGTTTTAAATTTGCACAGCTCAAAACTGACGGGAAACACGCTCACAGGGAGACTATTCCACAACTAAACCGTACAACTTAAGAACAAATTATCACTACAACGTGAGGTTCTGTGTGGCATCAAGGCAATGGTAAAGAAATGGGCTTGAACAGCTGCCCAAGTCGACCTGGAAGATATATGGTGTAATAGCGTCAGGCCATTACGAAACCAACATTATGTCGATTTCGAATAGAGTTGAGAGAGGATGAAATATTTTTATCCCCTATCATATATATCGCTTCGATTTTAATTCCTTAACGAACTTTCTTTATATTTCCGTCTACTTTTCGCTAACGAAACTTCTTCAATATTTCAATATTGGGCTCGTGCATGATAAGTCCCGACGTTTCTGCGTTGCGTCTTGCACGAATTTGGAACATTTATATGAAATTTTCGTCCATGAAATGTATGTGCCAAATCAGCATGTTTCGCCAAGGATCAAGAAAAATCGTACATGATTCATTTAAAATTTCTTCAAGACTGGAACTACTGGGTTGTATTTAAGAAATACTTGGTTGCGTCATGTGTCCATTTACCGCTGAGTGGTTTTCAGTATGCTCTTTAGAGCGCTCATAAATACATACTCAATATGCGAGAGTATAAATGTGTAAAGCTACCCGACACCGCAATAGAAACAATGAGAGACTCCATATCAGAGGAAAAGACAGATATAGCTTTATGCTGCGTGTGTCTAAAAGTAATGTTACGGTGGTCCTCATATGATCCCTGGTCATGACACTTTTTACTCTCTTTTTTCGTTTGATGAGCTGTGTGACGAAAGTATGTTATGCTGGTGGTCATATGATGCCATGCACCAGTACACTATTTGCTACTTTTAGTATTTTTTCAGCCAATGAGTGTTGCTATTAAGCATGTTTCATTACTGCTTTCATACATTTCGTACTAAAAGTGTACTATTTTCGTGCCTAAACACAAATGTTGTGAATAATTCCACAACGCAACACTGTTTTGATCCCATGATTTCATATTTTTGTCGAATCATTTGGTGACCGTGGTGGTGAAAATTTACTCTCTTGCTCTCAAATTTTTAATTTACATTGAAACAACAACAATGCATGACCATGATGAGCCCATGACCGCCACCGTAACATGAGACTAACAATTTAGTGAAGCAATGATTTTTATGTTTGGTTTTCTTGGCTACTTTATAAATTTAAATTTTAGTAACTTTTAAGAGTGGTTTAAAAAAAATAAAGGATGCAAGAGTTTAAGTTAAACATGTAGCTTTATATTAGTGAAAGAATTACTAAAATCTGTTCAGTAGTTTTTAGGTTTAGCGTTGTCGGAGATACGTAAGAAGCCTTTAATATAATAGTATAGATAATAAATTTTGACGTGATTCCAACTTTGTGTACGTTTTACGAGATTGTAAAGAACACAACTTTGATTAAAGTGATAAACAGAAGAAAATAAGAACTTAATACCTTTCCAACAATAACAATTCCACGCAAATTTAAAAAAATCTATCTTTCACAGCGGTTTTTAAAAAAAGTGTTTTTAAAACTAGCAAAAATTACAATTTTTGGTGGTCAATAAGAAATTTTACATTTTAGCAGATATTTGCAAGCGTTCTGTGAAAAATAAAAAGATGCAAGCAAAAACATGTTTTTTACAAAAAAACACCTTTAGGAGAATCAAAATTGCTTCGGCGGATTATCCCCGATTTGAAAAAAATAGTATGCAGAAATCGTTTCAATGAGTTCCTCTAACTTTTGAGACACCGAACGGTGGATTCTTGATTTCGATACATTTATTTTTATAAATGATTTACTTCTGTATTTCTAGTTTTCTAAATGCTTACTATTTGCAGATGACGTTGACCTTTTTAATTAAAATACCGCAACATTCCTATTGTCATAAGTTTTAAAGTGATCTGATACGTTTCCACAATTGGTTCACTAGAAAATACTTAAACTGAAATATAAACAAAGGTTGTGTGGTTACTTATTCCAAAAACTTAAACTTCTTCTATAATAACTATTCCATAAACAATGTAGACACAATATGAAGGGTTTAGGTGTAATATTCAATTACAAAATAAACTGGTCATTTCAGCCCTTGGAAGGACTTTGATCTAGCTTCTATTGATCAATTGTGTTGTGCGTGTTATTAAATGTTTGATCAGAAATAACCGAGAATCGGACCTACGTGTTTAATGCCGATTTTGAACGGCTTATGTTCTCAAGAAGCTTTACATGCCAATTTTTACTCTCTGAGGTTTGCCATTGTCTGCAGAGAGGTGACGACCGAGCAATAAAATTAATTCAATTGGAAAAACTTTCTGTCTGAGCTGGAATTGAATCCGGGCTACCGCGGTTCTTTAGCTTAGGGGGCTTCCATAAATTACGTGAGGTGATTTTTGCGATTTTTTGACCCCTCCCTTTAGTGAGATTTCGTGAGATTTTGACCCCCTGCCCCCACCCCTCTAAATCTCACGTGAGATTGTTCAAAATACGTGTTTTCAGTGTTAATATGTTAATCTATGCTTCATTGTGTTGGACTTATTAAAAACACACGTAATTTATTTTATTTAGTGCTAGTTGAGACTAGAATTTAAGACTTATGAAATACTTATTAAGTAAAAGTAAGTCATTTAAAATGAGAATTTCTAAAATTGGTGAAGGAATATTCATTCTAATTCAGTCCATGGGGACTCATGTGCTGTCTCGAGAGTGACTACTAGAACCAGCATGTTCATTTGATTCATGAAATTCATCTGCTCCTTCAACCTCGCTCTGATTTTGCCACTCTAAACCGTTATCGCTTGCTCATTAGCACAGAAGCTCATTAGCACGACGTGTGATAATCCGTGAAAGTCGCACTTTGTGCGCTGCTGCACGGTGGACTGCGCGCCGATGCTCTGCAGCTCTTGTGATGGATGAAAAGTTAATACCGCATGTATTGCAGCATCTTTTTTCTAGATCACCACGTACACTGGGGCAATAGAGGTCATAGGGCAAGTCCATGAATGCATGTAAATGTTGAATCGTTAAGTAGTGGCGAATAAAAAAGGAAGCAAATAACTTTCCGTCATGCTCACCAGGATCTGGGATAGTCAGATGCCCATCAATCTGCGTGATAGGGTGTGGAGGTGGCCCCAGTATTAAGGCGCCTCACGCTCCATAGAAAAAAAATTTTGTTCGACACAAATGCTCAATACAATCCTTGGTTTATGTTATAATGATTCCGCAAATATTTCGACTCTAGCGATAGCCATCCGTGAGCTGGAATGATTTGAAATAACCTCTAAAAATCAAGTTATTTTGAAACCGTATTGGCTGGTGTAATAGTTTGCAAAAGAATTAACTGTCAGGCCGATAGATAGATCTCCCAAAAATTGTAAATGTTTGCATTCAGATTAAAGATAACCCTATTTTTCATGCATATTTTTGATATTTTTTATTTTATTTCCATACAAAAACATTCAAAATTCAAATAACTTCATTACTTTTATATTTCTTTTTTAATTTCTTACGATATTTTTACAGTAGGTGTTTACTTTATAATTAATATTTTACTTTTAATATATATCAAATTAAGCAATTCTTACTAGGAATAAATGCGAGCACTCAAAACCTTTCCAACGATATCTTGAAAATGAGGATCGCATTAGAAATAATTAAGTTGTTTTAATTTTAGTGAAAATAAATTTGAAAACAATGCATGAAAAAATCATTATTTTATATTCGAATGCAAAAATTTTAATTTTTTAATGCAGATTGGAAGACCTTTTTTCCGGCTATAATTTCTGACAATTTATTTTTTCGACAATTACACAAGCCAATATGTTTACAAAATAACTCGATTTTTAGAGGTTATTTCAAATCATTCCATTCACGGATGGCTATCGCTAGAGTCGAAATATTTGGGGAATCGTTTTAACATAAACCACGGATTATATTGAGCATTTGTGCCGAACAACTTTTTTCGTGAGGCGCCTTACCCAGTATGTCCAGAGTAGCATGCATACACAAACGTCAAACGTATGCCTACATCATCAATGCTGTATGCATGAATGTACTTACTGGAATGTGCTTCATGTGTGCCGACCACTGAACTAAACATTTATGGACGTAAACACAACAAGTAGAGACTTGTCCATGCGTCGCAGTCACAAATCGCAGCGTTCGTCGAATAGCGTGTTAGGCTATCCGGTGGGAAAACAATCGACGAGCTACTACGCTACTTTGTTGCATTCGTATAACCACGAAAAATATTATAGTGTAAGATTTAGTCATATTTTAGTAGAGAAACAAGTTTTACTCAATTTAACCAGTTATCTCATAATTCTACATTGCTTCTTGCTGATAAAACATTACGTTATTTTTGCGAGAACCCCCTCTCCTCCACGTGAGATTTAGTGTGATTCTGCTTAACTCCATCCCCCTAAATGAATCACGTAATTAATGGACGCCCCCTTTGGGTCCACGCACTCTACCCACTAGGCTACGGTCGCCAAGATATTCAATTCTTATTTCAGTTTTAATTCTCACTACGACTTCATTGTCGCAAAATTTAAATACCTTTTTAGTTTTATTAAGCGAAATACCGATACTTTAGGGATGCGCATTAGGATGGGCCACTCTTGTATGGGAGAAAAAAAAGTAAATAGTTTTTAGTTCTAATAGCAATAGAAACTTGCCAAATGGTTACATGAACTGAAATACAAATTTTCATAGCATTTAAAAATTGTCTTCTGCCTCCGGATTGACCTTGAACTTTTTGAAAATTAAAAAAAAATATGTTTTTTGAAAAATTAAACTTTTTCTGCGTATTCCTTTTACCATAAAAATAAAGAAACACTATATTTGTAAATTATATTTGTTTAATTTTGATAGTATTAGAAAAAACTATACAGATTTTACAAGAAAAAGGGTTTTAAATTTACACAAAAATCTTGTTTGCTATCAAATTTAGGCATAAGTTTGCGCTGTTACAAAGCCTTCTCGTGCTGGTTTTGTGGCCAAGGTTGCTGCTGCTTCAGTTACTGTCTTAATTGCCCTCTCGACTGCCTGCGTGTGACAAGGTAATCGCAAAAAAACTTAGTTCATCTTCTCCTTGGGCTATGAAGGAGAAAATGCTCAAACTCAGTATTTTACACACTTTTAATATTGGAGGTTCAGTAACTGCAGTTTGCCAATTAATAAGGTCGAAATATACTTTTGCTTCCATATTAACGTTTGGAACCTGGAAGAGTCTTAAATTGATTGATTTTTCGACTCGCGATTTTAGTATTCGGCGTAGAGCTAGTTCCCTAATATGCTCAGATGAATCTGACAGCATTGATAACAGGAGATTTTCAGGGTGGGCAAAGTAAGCAGTGCGTTTTATCACTGGGTCAGTAATTGCTTTCTGATCAGTGGATAAATAAAGGGTTCTGGAAACTAATTCCCACAAATGTCTTCCTCCGTCCTTGCAAGTTGGGTGGCTTTTTATTAGAAACCACACTGGTGCATACACTTTGACAACATAAGTTGCTAAAGTGACGAGTTGATCAGAAGGAACAGATGGAGCTACGTATAGACGGAGAACTCAATTTGCTCGCGTTAGCCACCTAGCGGGAGACATTTTACCAGGCGATTTGTTAGCTAAGTGTTCTGAGTAATCACTAGATATAACAGCTGCTACTATGTTGTACAAATAAAGCTGGTCAGAACTCAGATCTTTTGTATCAATAGCTGGCATTTTGCCAGAAATAACTTTAAACTTTACAATAGCCTTCTTTTCACAATCTTCTAATGCTTTAACGATGATACCTTAAAAGTTGATAAAGTTTATTTCTATACTCTAATAGATTAAAACTTATTGCTTTTATTAAAGACGAACTAAATATTAATTACCTGTAAATGAAATGTCTGTGGGCCAGAAGTTTTTCCGTCAATATAAGAGAACAAGTGGCGAAATGGCAATTCATTCATATGAAGTAAGCAAATGATTCATTGTAATGGTTTGTTAAATATTTTTTCCATAAGCCTGATTACACCAGAAACTCTCCCGACATTAACATTGGTACCAACGCATCCGATAGCCAACAGATTCTCCATTGAAATATTTTCTTTTTTGAAGAAATTCATAGTTTCATTGTGTATAAGTTTTGCTGTTCCAGCTGATGGTGTAAGGTACCCCAAATATTTACTTCCTGACTCGCTAATTAGTGTTATGTGCTCTTCTAAGAGGATTTCTTTGTAATATTTACCACCTTTATAATTATTATTTAATGTTCTATCCTTTCGACTGTCAAAGTAAAGTGCAGTCACTTTAGACACTTTATCGTTTTTTAAAATACTTATACGAGCCTTGTTTCTTTCTCTTCTTATTTTATTTTTGTCTATAACAGACATTTTTGCTTCTTGTAAAACAACTGAGGCAATAGCTGCGGCTGCTCTGCGGCAAGCACATTGTTTAAAATCTAAACACTTACAAGATAATCTAGACACTTACAAATATCAAATAAGGCTTTGCTCAATGCGAGAAAGTTTTATAACTTTATTTCCGGTATTTCGGGAAAAGCTTTCATTAAATTTTTAAATTTTATGTGATAAGCTTTGAGAATTTGTTGAATTCGAATGTGTGAAATTGTTGGTAATGATGCTTTTTTCCAAATATTTTCAGTTTTCGGCATTACAATATCAGCTACTTCTTGAAAAGTTGGTTCCTTTTTTGTACTTGTTTTACGTTTCAACTGATACCGTGTCTACTGGTAAAATTTTATTACATCTTCATAGGTTGGCAAAATATTTTCCTTTATATAACATGTATCACCAAATATTGGACATCTACAAGCTTTTCGAGCACGCTCCATTGCAAACGTTAATATAAATGCACAATTTTTACATATTACTTAAAAATTAGCACGCGTTCTTTCACTAATATGATGTTTATTGTTTGATACTCTTGCACTAATTAAATTCGTATAATTTTTATCTTTCTTGAAATAATTTTCCATTTTCGAAGATAAGTAGCCTAGATTCAAATTCTAATTATTTGAATACTAGATTTGAAAATATTTATGTAAACTATGTAGATTTTTGTCAAAGCGTTGCATAAGCGTTATTTTATGGGAAATTTTAGATGGTTTTAAAATTTTTTAGCACAAATGTTTAAATTTAAAATGGATTTTATATAATCTAACAAGGTTACTGGATAATTTAAAACATTTTCTTTATATTATTATTTAAGGCGGTTATTTTTTATACACGCTTTCTTAAACTGTGTTTGGAGGAAAAAAAATTTAATTTTGGAAACTTTGATGCTAATCTGGAGGCAGATGCTCTTGACCAATTGTAATAATATTTTAAACACGTAATATCAGTATTAAAAGGCAACAAAAAATTGCTATTAGAACATGTTATTTAAAAAAAAAATTTTTTGACCCAGCCTAATGCGCATACAGTCACTGGTTCGTAGTATTATTGAATATTATTCAATTATTTGGAACCCATTTTATGGCGAACATTCAAATCATATTGAAAGAATCCCAAGAAATTCTAAGGGTTTAGAAAATTCAAACTGTTGTCTGTTTTATTGTTGTCGCTGTTGTAGAATATTCTCTGTTGGTCAACAAGGGGCCAGAGGCGTAGGGTGCAATTTCTAACGAATGGCTTAATAGAC
Organism: Dichetophora obliterata; assembly: GCA_963920525.1. Taxonomy (NCBI): domain Eukaryota; kingdom Metazoa; phylum Arthropoda; class Insecta; order Diptera; family Sciomyzidae; genus Dichetophora; species Dichetophora obliterata. The sequence goes on along the minus strand of OY986438.1, from coordinate 130,364,308 downwards.
CTCTATTTTATTATGTTTGACGTAAGCTTTTTAGTTTACAATCTTAAAAAAAAAGAAAATCATCCTTTACACTTTTATTCGTATATCACGCTAAAATAAAATCACGATAAAATGCCGGTAAAACTACATTCGAATAATGAAATTCTTTCTGTATGAATCTGCAAGGAATCTAAGAAATACTAGGTTATGAGAGGTTGGGTTTCACAGAAAAAACTACGCTCATATACTAGATTTTAATTTACCTGAAAACCGCTTTAAGCTTTAATTATTGATGTTGTATGTGATATTTTTAACTATATTAATTTAAGGTGAATTACATAATCTGTAAAAAAATAAATGAATAAATACATTAACTCAGGTAGTAGATAAGCTTGTTAATAATATATCTGAATATTTTAAAGTTTTAATATTTTATCACGTAAAAGCGCCAATTTCAATTGTTAACCAAGATATCTCTTAAACAGTTGTAAAAATAAATAAAAACAACTTTTGTTTTGAAATTAATACTTCATTTATAAAAATATTTGCAAAAAATCTTTTTTGGATGAGAAAACTCTGCCAAAATAATATAATAATTAAAAAACAACAAAAAATTGACTTTAGCCAAAGTCCTACCTTGGTGTAAAAAACTATTTTTTTTTTTAATTTTTCTGAAACTGTTCAATTTTAGAATTTGAGCTTGCATTCCTTTTTTGTGACAATTTATATTATTTCATAACATACATAATTTTCATGTTTTAAAATATTCAAAACATCAAATTGACATGTTAGAGATGTAGCTCAGAGATTTTCTTTTTATCTGACACCAAGACATTCGTTCCATCTACAAAAAAAAAAAATAAATAAAGAAAAATCGCGAAAATAATTCATACACGTCTAAAAATATTTTACTAAATTTAAGTCCAGCTAAAATATAACTGCATATTTTTAAACCTTGCGCTTTTAAATTTAAACTTTTAATAAATTAACTCATACTTGCAACTCTACTGTACTAAAATTTAAGCCAAAGAAATATTCCAGCTTCTTTTTTAGCTTTTTGTTTTAAACTTGAGAACAATTCATTATAACTTTTTGTTTTTAATACAATTAAGACTTAATTCTAGTACATTTGGATACTAAATTTTAGACTAGAGAACTTACAAACTGGATTTCGTTGGTTCAAAACTTAAGATGTTTGTCATTTTTTTTAATATTTTAATCCAAGCCCGTACCAAATTTAAAATCAAAGCTGTATTAAAATCATTTTTTTGTATTTTGCAAATACTAGATTTGAAACCAAAGCTGGTGTGAACTTATATGTAAGAACTATGAAGATATTTCGTGGGATTGAAGCAACAAAATAGCGATCAAAAACAATTTCCAAAATGACTGATGGCGATGATTTCGATGTAGTAAAAATTTTAACATATGATAAAAAGGTTCTTATGTCCATTATTTTACATATTGCTATAATATTCCATGATATTACCATCGCCAGTTTATGGCAGATTCTGATAGAGCAAGCTAAAAATCTCTTGATTTTGAATTTTTTTTCCAAATCAATGCCCTTATTATATAACAATTTTTCATTTGAACGTGCACTAGCTCCGCAATTAAGTTTTTTTTAAGGGGAACTTTAATTACACGCATAGAAATTTGTATAACATGCAAATAAATGGAATGCTTTTATACTACCAGCAAATTTTATTCGTATTTCCAATTCATAATTTCCATTTCATTGCCTGTCGTAATATTCTGCGTTTCATATTTTTCAATAGCGTTTAATTTTTTTTAAATTACAAAAAATATTTTGTTTATTATTAGCATTATTGCAGAACCAAACAAAAACGTAATATTATTACAGTTTAAATCACCATAAACTTAGTGGTGACTATTAGATAGCTAAAGTATTTCCCCTCATTATTGAAGTCATCACTTTTAATGCAGTAAGCTTATCGCTTCCATCTAACACTGTGATAAACCCCTCATACATACATTAGTCAAAAAACATACATACGCCGCAATATTCGATAAGACAACAATAAAAGTACATATTACTGAATCACAAAAAGTATAGATCTGATAATATACACGATAGCTTATTTGAAAAAAAAAAACATAATAAAAAATTCTTTTTCACAGCTCAAATCAGTTTTATTTCGACCGACTTCGCGAGCGATTGGCTGACGAACGCGTTGAACACAACTTTTAGTTGCATAAAAAGTTTTAAGTTTTAAACACACACAATAAACTACACATAATAAATAATAAAAATGGAGAAGCAGCAAACGTTTTATCCAGGAAGTACAACCTATGCAACTGCGCCACCACCGACCAGTGCCTATCCAAATGCGCCACCACCAGCAGCGCAATACCAATATCCACAACAATCAACAATACCCCAGCCAGTACCGATAGTTCAAGTCCAATACTATCCACAGTCACAACCAATACCACATTCAGAACCACCACCAACAGGATGTTTTGCAAAAAACCAAAAAAACAAACCACAATCTAACTCCATGGGAGCAGGTGAGTTAAACAAACGCGCAGAGCAAGTATTAGTGTTATATGAATATGCGAAAGTACCAAACAAAATCTAAGTTTGTTTCGAGATAAATGAGAAAATAGCATATAACAGTGATTGACTTATTTTAACAATTTTGAATTTAAAGATATCAACTCTCGCTTCTAAAAGTATATTTGAAAACGTAGACACTGAAAAAAAAATGAAAGCCAAAATAAAGGGCAAATGAAAAACAGAAGTAAGTCAGCCATTATCAATTTAAAAACTAACCTAATTGAAATCGTATTTATTATCTTGCCAGTGATACATTTCAAAATTTAATACTAAATTTAAAAACAAACTATAACACAGTGTGTTGTAAATTAACAAAAATCGAGAAGTAAAATGTCTTACTTCGTTTACGTTTAAAATGCTTGATTTCTTTTGAATCTTGATTTCGCCATAAATAAAATAATTGCTGCTCTAGACTTTTTTTGACAGATTTGGATTCTTTATGAATTGGTAGATATTTTTTGTTATTATTTTAAGATCTTGTAATGGCTCAGAACATTTAAAAATATTAATTGTCTACAAAAAATCGTTGCCAAAATTGTGTAAACATTTTTTTCTTAAATTTCTTAACAACTTACTGACCTTTATTGCATTATCTATGATATACCTGAGTTTCATTTTAATCGGTTAGTTCTTTTGTGAATGGCGAGACTTTATTTAAAAAGTGACGAAAATTTCTCCTTGCAATAACTTTGGCAAAAAAAAAACATTTTTAAATTTTTCGTGGGCCAATAATTTACTATGGTCATAGGCATCTAATAAATCAATATTTAAAAAAAAATAATTAAAGAAATTTTTTTCGTGGCGATTTCACGAATTCTGACCCTATAACCAAACATTTTAAAAGAAACAAAAAAAAAGATAAGATAAGTATTAAGACATTTTTTTTACTCAATAAAAAATTATATTAAACTTTATCTTAAAATAAGAAATCATTAGATAAGCTTGAAAAAATTTAAAATCAGATTAAAACCAGACTTACTTCTCATTCAAATATTCTTTACAGATATTTTTTTAAGTAGTGAACGCATTGAAAACATTTGTCATTGCACAATTTACAGAGATATGATGTTATCCTTACATCTAAAACATTATATTTTCTAAAACAGGCTATACAAGTATTCTGTGAAAAAAAAATTTTAACTAGGTGAAGGAAAAACTACTAACAAAAAGACTTCACAATAGAAAGATAAACAAAAAATACAGCATAGCGTGAAAATTTTAGAAGACATCAGAACATATTAACTCTGACAAGGGTCATATCACTTTAGTCAATCTCTTCGATTTCTCGAAAGCCTTCGACAGTGTAAGCCACCCTTTACTTTATAAAAAGTTAAATGCATTCTTTAGCTTCTCAAAAACTGCTGTTCAACTCCTAAAAATCTATTTAGAAGCAAAGGGTAAAGGTAGGAAGTAGATTTTCTGGATTCCGATCTATTTATAGCGGGGTACCCCAAGGCTCTGTCCTAGGCCGCTTATGTTCACAATGTTTCTTAATGACATTTTTTTCAATATGTAATAATGCTACAATGCATTCATATGCAGATGATCTGCAACTCTATCTCTTTCGACCAACATGTCTGATCGAGGATCTATGTGCCAGGATAAATGAAGACTTGACTAAAATCAATAGGTGGGCAAGAGAAAAAAAAAACTGAGATTTAATCCTCATAAATCGTATGTTCTATCAGTTGTGAAATCCAGAAATCCGTTTAATAATCTGTCTCCTATCTTTTTTAGTGAAACAAAACTTGGATTTGTTCACAAAGTTAAGTTAGGAGTTGTTATGAACTCTTTACTCACGTGTGAAGACCATATTAATATCGTGGTCTATTAATAATAGGCCATTAATTATTCCTTAAGAAATTTGAAAAAAACTGCTTCGTTTGTTCCCACTGAAACAAGGCGAAAATTGGTGATACAACTAATCGTGCCAATAATAACTTATTCCAAAGTAGTATATAGCAAGCTAGACTCAAGGTCATCACATAAACTATTAGTGGCATATAACAATGTAGCTCGATATGTTTTCGGTATTAGTAAGTTTTATTATATATCAGCATAAAGTAATCGCATACTTGGTTGAAATATCATAAATGCAATAAACTGAATGCAATAAACTGAATTTTTCTGCACAGACTTATCACTTCGAAAAGTCCTAATTATTAATTCAAAAAACTTAAATTCTGCAGATCCATCAGAAATGTGTTCTTTTTAGTTCCCCAGTTCAGATACAATGAATCTAGTCGGCGGTTTTTCATTAACGCAATAAGACTTTGGAATTCCCTACCAAATAACTTAAAATGCGTGAACAACAAAACAAACTTTAAGCAACTAGTTCTTGCATACTTTTCTTAACTCTTCCTTATCTTTTTCTTTTTTTAGGGAATTATTCAAAACCTTTTATTTATTTTTCTGGTTTTACGGATACCTTACGTTTAAATAAAAATAATTTTTATCATTAGCCACATAATCATATCCATAAAATTTGTTTACTATTTTTTCTTCTTAAGCTGTTGTTATACCAATTGTTATTTGTAATTTTTATTCAGAATTTCTAAATCGTTGTATTTAAAAGAGCTTTTTCTTGTATGCTATTATTATTTTGGGAATATATAGATTTGGGAATTGACCCTCAGTTGTTCCTGTCCTATAATTCCACAGTTTACTCAATTTAGCTGTGGATTTTTTGTTTTAATAATTCTTAAGTGTAGTAAAGAACAAAGAAAAGAACCAATTTCGAACCCGGATTCGATCCGGGGACCTCTGAGTTGAGAGTCTAGCGCACTCTTCACTAGCCTACAAAGGCCGATGATCCATGCATCCATTCTTTTTGTTGTAAAAAATGTACTGGTAATCTATCTGAAAAGCTGTATTTAAGCTATTCAGATTGAAATATTAATTTTCCAAGTGTTGTTTTAGGTTTGTCTTTAAAGTTTTCCAGTTGGCTTCTTTGTAATTCATAATTAACTTATTTTGAATAGGTATTTCTAATGAAAGAACAAATTCAACTGACAGATGATCTGAATTGAATGCATTTAAAACTTTGGGATTTGGTATGTTCTCTGGAATATTAGATATAATCAAATCCAAATTGAAGCGCTAGCTTTGGAGTTATTGGTACATATGTTGGACAATTTGGATAAATCACTGAAAGTGGAAAAAAGGTGGATACTTCTGATAAAATATTTTTCCAGCAAATTGCACGAGCGAACCCCCAATTCCTTGCTTGCTGTTTAAGTTTTTACATACTATAAGCAATTCATTTAAATTAAAAATTTTCTAATATCATTTCTGAACTTATAACGCAAATCAGGCCTCCCGTGCAAGCACAAAACATAGTAAACGCCATTTCCAGGATTTTCATTTTATGATGAATGATGAATCTTGAATATACATTTTTTGCTCTATCTAAAACAGTCACCCTCTTGTCTTTACGATGTATAGTTTTTGAGATATTGGACTGTCTAAACATAGGTTGCACATACTATGTTTTGATTTTGTAAATTTGTGTTTGCTTATATTTTCAAAAAGGTTTACAAATCAAAGTAAGTAATTTGATACTATAACACAATATTTTGCAATAGTTTTAAGAGTGATTCCCGAATTTAGAGTATTTTTGATACTTGTTAGCATTTTAAGTATATTAGCTTAGACAATAATTACAAAGGGCTAAGGCTAAAAATACAAAAACTCAGTTTTCTCAAAACTTTAAAAATGGAGATAATATGTTATGTCGTTGTACGGTTGAGGCATATATCGACCACCCAGGAAATACACAGAATAAACTTTAAGCCTTGTGCAATCTTCTAACAATATATATATTAAAGTAGGTATTAAAGTAGGTAACTGGCAGGTAACCCCTAAAATACAATGACCTCATGGTTTCGAATTCCTCCCTTCTTTAGATGGGCACCTTGCAAGGCTCTGGCGAGCTCAGGACTGTGTTTTGCAAGTGCTATTTCAAAGAAGCGAGCGGAATTTTCAGAAAAAGGGAAAACAAAAAACACTGATTTGTCTTTAATATTTTTATACAATTCTATGCTAAAACCATGAATGTGATTTTTTGTAATCTTATTTATGACAAAAAAACGAATGTGTATTCATTTTTTATTTTGAAATATTTAAAAAAAAAGTTAAATGACTATTTTCCAGGATATGTACAAAAATTTTCTAAAAACTAACTTTTAGTAAAAAACTTGTCCACATTCGTATTTTTGGCATGGAGAAAATTCACGTTTCTAAAATTTGAGTTTATGCGCATCTTTAAAAAGCTGTCAAAACTATGAAAATAACTTTTTTTCTAATTTCTTTCTGGAACTTGTTGGGGACGTTGTTCATTAATGCAAAATAACGAAAAATTATTTGACTTTGAATTATTTGAATTTGTAATACTAACGCAAGGCAACAACTAACTTTTTAACCAAAATTGTTGCACTTTGGTTTTTTAATATATTCCTACAGTTTAAAAATTCAGTTAAATTCAAAATTTAATTTTCTAACATGAATTTCGTAACACAGTTACAGTTCAGAAAATGTAAATTTTTTAACAATAAGCACATATGTTTGGACTATATATTTAATTCTTATTAGTTGTTATTGTAGTCGATAGTAATATAACAAAATTTGTCTGGCCTGCATGTTAGGAACGGAAGGTTAAGGAGATACTCTGCAAAAATAAAAATTTATTAGTCTGTCTTTCGTTTTTTTTTCGTTTTATTAGTCTGATTCGTTGTTTTGGCATAAAGGGAACGTGTAATCTTGATCAGCGTGTCCATTCGTTCGTTTGGTTTTAACTGAGTTCATTTCAAACTAATTTAAGGCAGTTAATTTTCTTATAACTATGGATTTTGCGGGACGACTACTGCCTAGAAACCTTTTTTGAGACAAGAGTTTCTCTAATTTATTCCCCGAAAAGCATGCTTTTTCCAATTCTGCACGTGTCTGGGAGGCACTTTTATCGAACATAAGAGCTTCTGTCTGTGCCAAAAATTAAGCGAAAATAAGCAGAGCTTTAATTGCAGCCTGTAGTGGCATTAATTTTAACTTTACTGTTAAAACCTTTACTTTATTCCATTTTTATTAAAATGTTTCAATTTTGAATTCATAAATTATCGATATATACGATACCAAAAAATCACTACGTCAATTTTATTACTTCAGAGTTTATATTAGCAAGAGTTAAATTTTACTTGTTTCGTTATTAACACGATAAAATTTAAATTCTTTTTTTAAAATAACTTTTTACATGCTCTCATACAATGTTATGTCATCAAAGAATATAACTTTCATAATACCTATCCAATGTTTCAAATTTGTAACGTGACCATAATATATTTTGATGTAGGGATATGGAAATAAATTTTTAAAAATATTTCTAATTTCTAATATGAAAGATTATTTTCACTCCACCTGTTCCCCTAAATACTATATTACAATAGTCGGTAACAAAATGACATTATTTTGTTCTACACTCCTTTTTTTATAGATCAAAGTTAAACGAGCAATATTTGAAATTAATCCATATCCTTCAATTCTGACAACTTTTCTTAAGAAACAAACTACCTAAAGTACCTAAAGTTTTTCATTTTTCTTATTCTTGCAATTACCTAACAATCAAGAAAAATATTATTGCAAATTCAGACAAACAAAAGTTTACTTATTGTACAACTCTCACTGTGTGCTGATAGTGTGTTACAAAAAACATATACAAAATCTAATCTTGAAATTTGATTGATTAGAAAGTTAAAATATAGACAGAATCGTTTAAGTATGTCATTATATAGAACAAATTTTTTGTTTTTAATCGGTGACTCATATCATGGCCGTAGCCAAGGGGGGTTTCCGGGGTTCAAACTCCCCAGAGGGTCGAAATTTAAATACAAATTAATGCACTTAAATAATTATTTCATTGAATCACTTTAATATACTTTTACGTGTAAAAGTCTTTGTTATGAGTTGATTCGTGTACGCAACAATAGTGAAAACGAATGTATCGTGATTTACCGGATCAAACCTGAAACATTCAAAATTACCATCACTATTGTTTTCACAGCCCTTGACATCGGCAGTTGTAGAAGATCAAGGTAGTGATGATAACAGCGAAGCCAACAAGAGTGACACGCACATGTTTACTGAAAAACCTTTCTTATTCGAGCCGCCTAGAAAGATTTAAAGTATACTTCAGCCAAAAACTGATTTTCATTTTCCCTCGAGCGGTTCTCGTTAATTTAAATTTCAGCATCTATGGTTTTGTCGCTGGAGTTGGTTGGCTTACTTCAAATATGCAAATGAAGCTTATTGTAAGTTCTGCGTTTTCTTTAGCTCTGCTTATGGCGGCAAATCAAGCTTTAGTTAAATAAAATTTTCTGCCCTTTTCATTTAGGGTATACACTTCACTTCGTAATTTTCCGAAATCGCAAATTTACGAAAATTTCTGTGCAATTGTTGTTATTCTGGTTTTCCGAAGATTGTTTAAATTTAATCATCTATTGAGTTGATGAAAAATAATCGTCGAAAATTTATGAAGAAAAGATGTGTTCAGTGCGCACAAGCAACTGTGTTGCATGAGAAAAAACAACATCCTGGAAGGTCTTCTTCAAAAATATTTTATATAATTTAGTTTTTCACTTATTTTCTTATTTTTCACAATTATACGGCAACAACAAATGTTTTAATAAATTAACAGTTTCCGCGTTTTCAGTTTGACAAATATTTTGGAAAAAAATTGAAAAGCAGTCGTTCACTTCAACTCGTCGTAAATATGCGATTTCTGAAAATTACGAAGTGAAGTGTATACCCTAATTGTGACTCTTTAATAGTGAAGAGTTTTTAAGCAAATAACTTTCGAATTAAATATATGAGTCTAAACCTGGTTTGTTTTTTGTGGAATGTTTGAAGTTACTCATGAGTTATAAGAATTTGACTTAAATTTTTCAGAATTTTGGCCCAAGGAAAAGTTTAAAGACAATCGTTTAAATAATTTTGTCAATTTTTAGGTTTAGAGATTTATGTAAAAATTTTTCTGTCTTTAAAATTTTATTAATATGTGATAAATGAAATATCGTTCTCATCCCTAAAATTTCTTAAGACATACCTCCGTAATGCAATGGGCGAGATCCGTTTGAACGGATGTGCATCCCTTAGCATATATAGTGATCGCACAGTAACAGAGCAGGACGTGTTGGTAGAATTTGCAAAAAAAGAATACTTAATTTTTGATATTTTTTATTTTATTTCCATACAAAAACTTTCAAAATTCAAAAACCTTCATTTTTATATAATTTCTCACAAAATTAATGTTTTATCTTTAAAATGTAAAAATTTTAGAAATTCTGGCCATGAATGCAAGCACTCAAAACCTTTCCATCGATATCTTGAAAGTAAGGAAATTATTAGAAATAATGAAGTTTTATCAATTTTAGTGAAAATAAATTAAATAAAATTAAAGAAAGCACCAAAAACTGCATTATCTTTAGTGCTATTGCAACACTTCAAAATTTTTTGCTGCAGATTGGAAGAGCCTTTTCCTTCCTGATAGTTTATTTATATTTATATAAAAAATCTGATGGTTTATTTTTTTTTTTTGCAACCATTCTATCAGTCAATGAATTTACGAAAAACATGATTTTTGGAGATTTTTAACGACTGGCGGCTGTCGTTACAGCCAAAATATTTTGGGAGTCACACAAATGGAACTTTTTTCCATTTGAATAAAAAAAAAATTTAACAAAACCTGCCCCATCCATGGGTAAATCCTGTCTACGAACCTGACTCTTATAGTAACTCTTCAATTTTTTTCTCTCTTTTAATCTGTACTATAAATCATAACAGTCAGTTGTACTAAGCAAAAGTGATTTCCCGAAAATTCACTTCTAAAAATATCGTCTCTTCTTTGTTGACAACTGCAGTAAAACTTCTAAAAGTGTTTCAAAAGCTTTATTCAGACCATTACGTGAAGATAAGATATGCATACTCAAACAATTATACAATGTTCACTAGACCGTATAACCTTGTATGGAAGAAAAGTAAACCTATTTTTTAAACTGTCTCAACCATTAGACATTTGAATGACATTTTCGAAAATTTTTATTTTGTTAAAACGGTCGCTATGGTGCTATTTTTGTTTTTTCGTTATATCTTTGGTGTTTCTTGTCCGATTCAAAAAATTATACATTTGTGTATTTTTTGATTTTTTGCAAAATTTTCTTGATTTATTTTTTACCCAACATTTTTTGTTTTGACTAGTCACTCAGTCTATCTCAGTTCCTACTATATAATAATATTTATAAAATGACACAAAACGAAATCTCACTGAAACCATTAAAACCGTAAAAAATCGATCTAATTGATTTTTGGAGCATTTCCGATCGATTTCATGGAAGGAATAACACTTTTGCATCATAAAATTTTTTATTTTTAAGTTTCTACCCCGCTTTATCTCAGTTTCTACTATGGAATAAAGTTTTAAGAATGCAAAAAAAAAAAGCTTATAAAAATTATTTTAACCCTGTGAAGAAATGAAAACGATAAAATTGACTGTTAACATATTTCCGATCGATTTTATTCAAAGAATTATGGTTTCTATTCTAATTATGGTTTTTAGTTTTTAATTTTCCAATCGATTTTCGTCAGTAACTGCTGTAGCTGACTTGTGAACAATCTGAACGAAACTCTCCGCGTTTGGCGAGTGGAAGGATAATCTGTCGTAAATATAAAATGAAATGACTGATTTGGAATATTAAGTTAAAAGTGTATCGATTAATTTATTATACTAGTATAAATGGGTATTGCAGTGCGTATCTGGAATTTTAAAACAATTAGTTAAAATCTTGCATATCAGACAGTTACTCTTGGGTGTAAAATTAAAGGCATGGCGTCTCAGTGATCGCAAATTGTGTCCAATCGATCATCGGGCTGAAGGTTGGGTTCACGAAATAGTCGAATTCGAACTGTCATGTTTAAACGCGCCTGCAAAATTTTGTTGTATCTATCTGCATGCACCGTTGTATCCGGATTAGTAATCATAGATAGCAATATATTTTTATGATAAAAATAATACTCGTTGTTTTCGATGATTGGTTTGATTGCAACAAAGTTTTCACTTCAAGGATGAGTATTTGAATGCGAGTTGAATAAATACTTTCAAATAAATACTTCACTTTATTATCAGCAAGAATGTTTTTATTTAGATCTATCTTATGACTAACTATTATTATTTCTGCATTGGCTTATAAAGAAAAAGTAATTGTAATACGCGGATGTCTCAAAATAATTCAGTGTGCTCTTCTGGCAGAGTCTTTTGGGTGGGAAAGAAAGAAATTCGTGTAACACTTTCTTTCTGTTGTCATTGTTTTTCAATTATTTCCCCTCGCCTTAATCGATGGTTGTTTGCTTATGCAGTTTGCCTGCACTTCTTTCTTAAGAAGCAGACTAGGCCAGTAAGCAATTGATTTTATTGCCTATTTCTGCCAGTAAATGAGTGATTGGTTAATTGTGCAAGCGTTGGTTCGTTTGCTCAATAACGTTTACGCTTACTTTTCTTTCCATAGAATTTCACCAGGGCAGTAGATCTCAAGATTCTTAGAAATTCACTTGATCAATTCTTCAACTATATTGTCCTGGTATACTCGTCAGGACTTGACGGTCTAGTCTTGCATTTGTGGATGAAAGACGCGGACATCAACGTGTGAGAGGAGGAAATTCAAAAGGAATGACCAAGATTTGACGTCAATTCTTGACGAGTATAAACCGGGACATTGATTATTTATTTCTGCAACACAAGTTTCGAGTGTTACTTGCTTGCGATACCACAATTGGAAATGCAAACATGCGTTTTTCGAAGAATTTTAGTTAAGCAATCAATTTAATATTACCACACAACTAGTGGCTTCCAAAGAAATGCTCTCATGTTTGCTGTGGGTCGTAAAAAGTCAAACATGGGTTTCGGAAAATAAGCGGTAGAGCGTACTAAGAACTATGAAAAGTTATAGGGAGAGTTACAGGCGGTATTGTAACTCTACAGCTCAAGTTTTCTCTCAACTCTCAAAGTGAAGTAGCAATAGGCTCGCAATCAGTGTTGCCGGAGCAAATTTTTTCTTGTAGCCAGAACGCAAAATAAAAATAGCCAAAATGTAAAAATAATAGCCGAAATATTTATTCATCGTATTATAAAAAAAACCAACTTACATACCTATTTGTACGAACTTGTTGCAAATAGATTTACAAAATAGTTGATAGAAAATACAAAATTGATACAAAATAGATTCTTAATATCATTTTTTTAACAAATTTCTCACAGCTTACTTTTTATGATCAAAGTTATCTACATTGCTGCGTAGGGTAGAAGGGGTAGGCTTCGATAGTGACAGTTTTTGAAATTTTTTGAAGCGAAGTTCTTTAACGCCTCATTTTATGATTGGATTAAAAAAAACTCAAAAAAAACACTTTTCTCCATACACCTTTTTGTTAGAATTGTTGTTGTTGTTGTACTTGCGTCTATTACAACAAGAGGATATAAAATAAAAAATATTTCTTTAAAAAACTCGCTCCATTTCGATCGAGTCTCTGCACTCTAACCACTACTCCAAGACCCTTTGTGTCAGAAGCTATGTTGCAGTAGATGACAGGAATTTATTAAAAGGATTGTGCATTAGCTATCCTACATATTCTATTGAAAATGCGTGAAGCTATGATGCAGCAGATCACAAGAATCGATCAAAAGCATTGTGCATAAGCTATCCAAACCAAAAAAGTAGCAAGGTTCCATTGAATGGGTTGAAAATTCTCACAATATGCCAATTGTTTTAGGTGTAGATTTTAATTGCGAATTCAGACATGAATATTCATAGGCACTTAGGGCAAGGCCGGTGGTCTAGCGCTCGAAAACTTAGGTATTTTTAGGATTTTTTTTAAAGTTAAAATATTGCACAACATTTATTTACACTTTTAAGATATTTTGTAACTCTCATTCATCATAAAAAAAAATTTTTTTTTAATATAAAAATTTTTAATCTTGTTCAACAGCGCCACGTGAGACGCTCTCAAGGAAAAGGGGCATGGGCGGTGTTGTAAATTTCGACTTTTTTATTTATCTGAAAAATAAAAACTAAGAATATTATTAGTCACTACTAGAAAAAAAAAGTATGGAAAATTAACAGACTGACGCGATTTTGAAAAATAAGTTATTAAAGCAGCTTGTTATGTATGATAAGCTATCCAAATATTTGCACAACACGATTAGGACAACTATTATTGTAATATTTGCTAGAAATATCGATGACATTACATCTATATAATATACGTTTGATATTTTAGATATTAAAAACCAATAATTTCATTAACATTTACAAAAATAATTCAAAACTAATGTAAAATAATAGTGCAAGGTAATACAATTTACTGGTGAGAATATTATTTTTTTTTTATGGTACATACAATTTTTTTATTTCAAAATTTTTTTATTTAAAAAACCATTCTGGAGTCCAGCGACGCATTTGTTTTTTCATATTATTTGGTTCGCGCAATCAAAAACACGTTCCTCGCAACCGAACGCGGTTGTCATGAAAATTTGTCAGCGATACTTGGTTCATATGCGTGATTAGACGTAATTTTTTATTTCTGCAACGTGTTGATGTAATATTTGCTTATTACTTTTGATGTGAAACTCAGATAATATAATGTTCAACTTTTCATATCTTTTGTGCAGTTACTTAAACACATTATTGTTGCTTATACACCATTTAAGGTTTGTTAAATGAATAAAAAGAAAATGTTAAATTTTGTTATTTGTGAAATAAGTGGGCGAGGGAGGATTCGCCAAATGAAAAAAGGAGGCTTCGACATAGTGTATCGATGAATACACTATGATACCTTTAGTATTGCTGACTCCTACAAATTCCTAACTTTTGTTTAAGGTGAAGGCGAAGAATTGTCGCAACTGATATGGGCAACGTTTCTGCTGTGGCAAAAATAACTTCGGGTTTGACAAGTTTAAAGCCGTTTTATTTTATTTTATTTTATTTTAGAGTAGTACCATATCCATAAGTAAATATCAGTTCGTGTGACTTAAAGTTCTTGCAACGAAGAAATGGACAGTCAGTCCTTCTACGAAGTGTTTATTTACGATATTTAAAGAAAAGAAGTTTTAAAAGAAGATATAGTGTGCGTTTTGTCATCTTCTTTTCATCTACCAGGAACTTCTGAGACTCGTCAAAAATACATCTCCAAGATTGTACCAACATAAACATACTATGAAAAATAATAGTTTAATAATAGTCCATCTATATACTATAATACTTAAGTATAATTAACTGCTCTTACATTAAAGACACCTATCTTCCTGTGTCTAAGCCTCCCTGAAGACTGACAAAGGCTCACTTAATGGGGGAGGTTTCGACATTTTATTGAAATTATGTATTTTTCTCATAGTTTCAGAAAAAACAAAAATATTGGCTTTTTGGTAGTTTTTAAACGTATTCGCACATATTTGCATTTAGAAAAAAAAATAATTTTGTTGTTAGGGTGTCGCAGCCTCCCCCTTCTACCCTACTCTTTAATGACTTGCGATTTCAATTGCCACATGTAAAATTATTTTCTACTCTTGCCGTGTGCTGCACGATTGGCATCACTGGTAGATCGTGTTTACATGAAGAGAAAATTCCCTCTCGCGAACACATTTTAAATCGTTTAGGTGCAAAACAAAAAAGTTAATTTTCGTCAGAATAAAAAAACATAGCCGAATAATAAAATAGCCAAATGAAAAATAAAATCGCTATATAGCAGTGTTGGGCAACTTTGCACACTTGAGATTGTGTTTGTGCAGTAAAATATGTATTCAGTGTTTAAGCGATAAGATCTGCGCTTGCGTGTTCCTTGAATATATTATATTATATCTGTGTCGATAAGCAAAAATAGCTTAAGTCGATTTAAGACAGAACTGAGTTTTTAATATAGTTGTCTTTCACGTATATATCATTATGAATTACACAAAATCTAGAACTTCTGCGCATTACCTTAGCCAAAAATATGACGCATAAACAAAAGAACCTTTCATATAACTTATATGGCGATTGAAAACTTTGAATCAAGATTTCTGGAAACTTTGAAATATGACTTGAGCTGTTATTGCGCATCGACACAGATATAACGTAAGATTACACTGTATGAAATTGTATGTATGCAAAATTTTTGGAAGTATGTATGAAAAAAATTGTTATTTTTAGAAAATAATGGCATGGCGCGGCGGCAAAGAGGTAAAATTAAAAAGTCATGCATAACAAGGCATTACGATAATTTGCATAGCCATTATAAGGTAATTGTGGGGCTTGCTATGGAGAAATTAATTAATTATTTAAAAGCGGCATGTCCACATATCATATCATATAGTGATCAGTTCCAAATACGTTTAATAAAAGCATGTTATGCTGTCAGTTTAGCCTTGGCAAAACACAATAATTAACATAAGCACAATAAAAAACATATTTGTTTTTTACTATTAGTAGGCCTTTTTACATATCCGTCTGCTTATCTGTATTTCACATTATCCGTCTGTCGGTCTGTTTCCTTTTGACATTCCTTCCACTACTTATTTATTTAATTTCGCAATACAAATCCGAGCAAAAAAATATTCCATAATGCCTAGTAAGATTTCTCCAAAAAGCCCTTTAGCACTACTTTGTTTTCAGTGTGAGCTTTAAAGCGCTCATTAATACATACTCAAGATGAGAAAGTATAGGTGTGCAAAGCTGCTCGACACTGCTATCCCAGTAGGCATTGGCAGCGCTGCTAGCAGGCCTTCGTATGGATTTTAGAGTACTGCCGCACTCATATACAATTACACTTGCTTTTTTATATGAAATGGGAAAATTTTTCAGGCCTTCCGCTCTCCTTGCTCAAAAGAGACCTGCCAGAAGCACTCTTTCGAGAAGTAACGTTAGAAGGAAAAGCAATAAAAATATCATCTTCAAATAAAAATCGACTATCAATTTGAGATTTGAACCATGGACTTCTCAGTCGGCGGTCCGACATCTTACCTACTCGACTACCGTGGTTGTTAACAATCATTTGCTTATTTTGCATCAATACAAATGAAAGTAAGCTTTCGGGAGCCCGGGTTCGATTCCCAACTCGGACAAAAAAAATTTTTTTTTGTTGTTTTTTTTAAATCTAAATTTTTTTACAAACTGTTCTGTGTATTAAAAAATTTTTTTGGAATTTTTTTATAAATTTTCTTCATACAAAAATATAAGAAAAGACTTTGAGTTTTTCCATATAAATATTTTCATATAATATAATATGTTATTTGATAGTTTTCGGGAGCCCGGGTTCGAGACCCAACTCGGACAAAAAAAAAAAATTTTTTTTTGTTTTTTTTCAAATCTACATTTTTTTTACAAACTGTTCTGTGTATTAAAAAATTTTTTTGGAATTTTTTTATAAATTTTCTTCATACAAAAATATAAGAAAAGACTTTGAGTTTTTCCATATAAATATTTTCATATAATATAATATGTTATTTGATAGTTTTCGGGAGCCCGGGTTCGAGACCCAACTCGGACAAAAAAAAAAAATTTTTTTTTGTTTTTTTTCAAATCTACATTTTTTTTACAAACTGTTCTGTGTATTTAAAAATTTTTTTGGAATTTTTTTGTAAATTTTTTCATATAAAATAAAATTAAAAGAATAAGGACCTTCAAAAGGTAGGCCTTACAGAAGTACTCATTAATGCAGTGATCATGGAAGGTGTATTGACGCCAATAATAGCAGTGCTAGCATGCCTTTTTTTGCGTAGCACTCGCTAAAATGCCCACTGGGATATAGCCAAAAACTGACCACGAAAAAAAATAGCCAAAACGACAACACTGCTCGCAAAGTCTGTACACTTGGTAAAGTTTATTTTCTCCCTCTCTCTCTTTGCTCTCCCTGTTGTTGTTTGAGCTCATGGACTTTACCACTATTGTAGTAGATCTACCACATTTTTTAATATCCACCATTTTTGTTACCGTTCGCAAACTGTTTTTGTTGCAAACTAAACCTTTATTAAATAATTTTGTGATGAAAAAAACCTATTCGAGCCTCCGGTAAAATTAATAAGATTTTCAGAACAATCATGGTTAATTCACGCAGAACTGGAAAATGTAGCTTCAGTTTTTAAGATAAAGCTTAAGAACATTTTGGAAAAATTTAATGCAAAATTGTTCAGCATCGGCTTATCAATAAATTTGCATTGAGAATTTGCAAAATGTTCTTGAGCTTTTTCTTAAAAATTAAAATTCACTTTTCTGATTCCGCGTGAAAAACTAATCATATCGACAAAAGCCATCTTATATATAGCATTTTTATTAATTTTTGGGCGGTAAAGGGAGGTGTGGCAACATTTTGTTTTTCCGAAACCATCGCGTAGCAATTACAAACAAATCCGCAGAAGGAAGTATCCAATTCGGTCCAGTCGTTTTCAAGTTTAAAGCGTCCCAACAAATCACGATTCATTTTTATATATCGCTACCTTAATATAGAAAAGCCCTAACTCATTTTTTTTTACTTTACAGGAGATCGAAAAAACTTAATAAAAATTATAATTTTGCGGGTCCGAATTTCCTTGACATGGATTTTTTATTTAAGACTTTAACCAATTCAATGCTGTAGCAATATTTTTGCAGCAATTTTTTTTCTATAGCAATTTTTTTTTTGCAAAAGTCTGTAAAAAAAATTACATATATGTGAAAAAAATAAGTTAGGCCCAGTCTATATTAAGGCCCAGTTATAATAGACGTAACGTAATGTAGTGAAATGCCACTGCAGCAGTGTGTTCTGTCACTTACTGTTCCAATCAATACTTTTCTTATACAAGTGATTATAATAGAACGTAATGTAACGGGACGTGGCGGCCGTAGCCTAGTGGGTAGAGTGCGTGGCCCCTAAGCTAAAGAACCGCGGTAGCCCGGGTTCAATTCCAGCTCAGACAGAAAGTTTTTTCAATTGAATTAATTTTTCTGTTCGGTCGTCATCTCTCTGCAGACAATGGCAAACCTCAGAGAGTAAAAATTGCCATGTAAAGCTTCTTGAGAACATAAGCCGTTCGGAGTCGGCATAAAACACGTAGGTCCAGTTCTCGGTCATTTGTGATCAAAACATTTAATAACACGCACAACACAATTGATCAAGAGAAGCTAGGTCAAAGTCCTTCCAAGGGCTGAAATGGCCAGTTTATTTTATTTTTTTTTTTTAATGTAACGGGACGTAAAGATCCGTTGGATTTCGATTTCTCCGTTACTTTACGTTACGTCTGTTCAAAGAACAACTAAACATTGAGGTTAGATTCGGTTATTGCGCTATTGTTGAACTACGCTTTTTGTTGAGTTTTCGTTATTAATGTGATAGTTTTATGTATCCACAGCTATGGATGACGAAGATTCAATTGTATTTGTACAGTAACTTGCAATTATTTACGACAAACAACTGCCTGGCTACTGCCTATTATAATTGCTACAACGTTTTCTTACATTACGTCCCGTCACGATGACAGTTGACAACATTACGTTACTTTACATTACGTCTATTATAACTGGGCCTTTAAGGTAGCGATATATTGATTTATATATTTTTAACATAAACCTAATTTATGGGCAGGAACCAATTTTTTTTATTAGTTTTGAAATTTCAAAATTTGGTGAATTTTATCTCAAAAACCATAAGTCAGCGACATTTTTTTAATGAACTCTTTTTAGACCTAATTTTCTTACGGTCCGGTAAAATTTGCCGTCCCTGTAAACGATTGGGTCTTATGGGGTTAAAAACACATATTTAAAATAAAATTAGGGTCCTGCCCCTAAACTGGATTTGTTCCACATTGTTTTGTTTTTTGTTTTATTGAGTGAAAGATTGTTAGTTTTTAATCAATTTTTATTTTTTTTTATATTGAATATAAACTATTCTTGTTATTGTAAACTGTGTTATGTTTATTTTTTTTAATAAAAGACATATGCAGTTCTTATATGATATATCAAATCTGCCACATTTTATTTCAATCTGGCACATTTTTTGAGTCCAATCTACCACTCAAAATTTTTTTCAAGTCCGTGCACTGTTTGATCTGCGTTGATGAGATATTTACCACTGTTGTAAACGCCCGAAACTGTACAAATCCGCAGAAATTTTGGAAAATTAATATTAGGTACAAAAAAGAAAGTGTAATCCTATGAATAAAATCGGTCAGAAATGTGTTAAATATCAATTTAATCGTTTTCATTTGTTCCCATGGCTGTGATGACTTTTTTCATTTTTAAAATCTTATTATATAGTAGCAACTGAGATAAAATGGGTGACTAGTCGAGAAAAAAATAAAATTAGGTAAATAATAAACAAAAACCCTCATATATAAAACTTTAAGATCGAACAAAAAATACCATAGATATAATGAAAAAATGAAAATAGCACCATAGGGACCATTTAAAAAAAAATATTTTCGTAAATGTCATTTAAGTGTCTAACGATTGAGGCGGTGTCGAAAATTGGTTAGTTTCGGTGATAAAGTCCACTGTTAAATGTTAAAAAAACTGTTACACAAAACCATTTGGCACAACAACGACTTCTGTGCAATAACAATAAAATCTTTGCGCTAACAATTTCTAAATTGTTATGACAAAGTTGTTAAACAAATAAGTTATGGCTATAAACTTTAATAAAGTGTTAAATAGAAGCTCATAAAGAAGTAGACCTTACCTGTCCTTGGAATATGGCTTATCTATCGAAGCCATTATCATTTTGTCGGTCAGCTGTCTGAGATCAACCGATTTGCTGAAACAAATACGCATCCACGACATCGATGAAATTTTCAACAGGAGGCAGCTCCTGGGTGAGATTTAATACGTAGATTTAAGATTAAAATTATAAAACGTGAGATATAAGTTCAAACACGTAGTACTTTCGCACCAAATTTTATCTTTGGGATGACATAACCTTTAACGTTCCTGCGCTGCTGTCGCAACTATCATATGTTCCGTTGATAGGAACGCAATTACCAATAAAAGTTGTTGGCATTAAGTAAAAATTGTTGGCATAACAGCGTTTTTTTATTAGAGTACACTGATCACGACAAATTGATAAGATATTTTGACCATATCTGCTCGATAAGATTAACTTTGTTTTGACATAGTTATCCCTGTTAAAGGCACAGGGTATTTTTTTCCTTGAAACATTTTCGGTCGAACACGCTTTGAGAATATGAGTAAATAGTAGTTACCCAGTGGGCATTTTAGCTAGCGATACGCAAAAGAATGCATGCTAGTAGTGCTCTTATTGGCGTCAATATACCTTCCATGATCGCTGTATTGATGAGTGCTTCTGTAAGGCCTACCTTTTGAAGGTTTGGAGTCTTTTCCTGTTATTTTATATAAAAAAATTTTTAAAAAAATTTTTAAAAAATTATAAATGATCAGATCAATTAAAAAAAAAATCAAATCTTAAAGAAAAACCAAAAAAAAAATTATTTTTTTTTGTCAGAGTTGGGACGCGAACCCAGGTCTCCGAAATCAAACAGATTGCATATCGCATTATATGAAAACTTTTATATGGAAAAATTCTAACTCTTTTCTATTATTTTTGTATGAAAAAATTTACAAAAAAATTCAAAAAAATTTTTTAAATGGACAGTAAATTTTGTAAAAAATGTAGATTTTAAAAAGAATACAAAAAAAAATTTTTTTTTGGGCCGAGCTGGGTTGCGAACCCGCGCTCCCGAAAGCTTACTTTCATTTGTAATGATGCAAAATAAGCTGAAGTTTGTTAACAACTCAGGTGGACGAGTGGGTAAGATGCCAGACCGCCAGCTGAGAGGACGCTGGTTCAATTCTGAAATTTGTCAAAATTTTTTTTATTTCAAGTTGATATTTATATTGCTTATCTTTCTAATGTACATTCTAAAGAAGGGCTTCTAGCAGGCTTCTTTAGAGTCGCGAGAGCGGAAGGCCTAGAAAATTTTTTCGTTTCATATAGAAAAGCTTATGGGCTTGAAAACGAGCACAGAAGGGCTTAGAAATCCATATGATGGCCTGCTAGGAGCGCTTCAAAGACCTGCTTTTGCCCACTGGGTATGAGTAGAAGACAAAAATAAACATGTAAGCATGTTGGTGGTAAATATATTTTTAATGCCAAATAACGGCTTTAGCAATCGTTGTTTTATCTTCTATCAATTTGCAGTTTTCCAAAGATATTTTTTTCAATCAACATATTCTGGTAAAGTACTCAGTAAAAAAGTGTATCATCCTATGAGCGAGCTGGAAGTGGTCGCCGAGGAACAGTGAGTTGCTCCTTATTAATCCAAGCTAGGTGTATTTTGTGTTCTCTTTTAACGTTGCATGTCCTAGGAAGAGTAGCACTCCCTTTAGCATTCCAGAGGTGCTGAAAAGGAGCTATCAACGAATGATCCAAATGTATCAGCAAAGGAACATGTAAAATATTTTTTTTCACAGAAAATAGTGATAAGGTTTCCTAGAAAGCACATGCCTCACTTTGTTTTCCTTTTTTTAATAAATTGCTCGCTTATTGATCTTATAAAAAAGTAAGGGAGCACAAGGGCACAAGTGCTCACTTTTTGGTCCCATAAAACAGCAAGAAAGCGCTCCCTTGTTCTTCCTCATGAGAGCGATCGCATATTTTTTACTGGGTATATTAAAAAAACAACAAATATGTATAGACTATTGAAAATTTTATTTAACCTTGATTTTGAATGGGTTTCAAATTAAGACTAAATTTAGAAGTATCAGGGAACTGCATGAGTGCACTTATTGTGCGTAATGCTTGCACTCAAAGGGAAAGTGGAAATCATAAACCCCTTAACAATGTATACAACAGACTTTCTGCTTACATCTCAAAACACGAATGTAGAAGCTCAATACTCTCCAGTAATGCACAAGACTTTTGGGAGTCTAGTCTTGCAAGTGTTTATGTCTTTGCAGTTGTTTTAAGCAAGGAAATGTTCAGCATAAATATTACAAAAATAATTCCTAGATGGGTAAAATATATAACAGGTCTTATTATTTTTCTCGAACCCAACATTTTTTCAAAATAGACCCACATTTTAGGGTTTCCCTACAGAAATAAAGAAAAAAATACTTTCTATCTGCACCGAATTTAACCCAATAGGGGCCAAATGTATGAGATGGTCACAATATTTTTTTTTAAATTTAGCATTTTTATTCGGACACACGTTTGCGTGAAGCGTTTCACCTTTGACAAATTTTGACAGCGCGCTTATATATAACCAAGTGTCATACCGTCACGTGTTACTTTCATTATAGCACAATTTTCCATGATCAGACAATGTACGTCTGATTTTTTGTGTTACTCTTCCAAAACTGTGGTAAACATTTTTTCTTTTAAAAGTTTTTTATCGAATGAAGTTGTCGTGTTTAATGCCAACTACTCCACACAAATTCAAGGTAAATATATCAGTCGTGTTGGTTTAATGTTATTCTTAAAAAATATGAAGTGTTTGTGAAATATCTATCGAGTGGTTGTGTGATGCTAGCCGTGATTTCAAAATGATACGTTTCACCCCACAAACTCTGTTTTAATGCGTATTTAGTGTGTTTAATGCGTTTTTATTGGTTTTTTGGCATTTTTCAATTCATTGCAACAAATGCGATCGACCATATCAATTGAAATGTGCCGACTTGGCAAGCATGGGACCTCGATATTAGCGATGAATAATAAATTTTCAGTCATTTTTTAATTAATTTTTCATTATATTTTTTTATTTATTTTTGAGCCGCAAATAAACTAAAAATTTTTTATTGAATTCGATGACTTTTATTCAGTATTTTAGTTTCTTGCTGACTTAGGAGTCTGCCCGTTTAAACATAAAAATGGAAAGTTTTTTGGTGAAACGCTTCAATCCATCGTTTTTAAAAAATCGAAAAACGAACATTGTCGAAGTATCCCCATACATTCTTGTCGAAATCGAAAATGTTCAAATCCGAGCGCATAGAAATTAAGAAAAATGCACATTCGTGCGATATAAGCTCACAACCTCGCTATCTGCCATCTTTCTGAGTATACTAATACTACTACTTACATTTAGTAGTACATAGGTCTTAATCATTCGTCGATAATAATGCCTAACAAATTCTGAGCTGGAGCAATGAATTGCTCATATTTCCTAAGCCTAGGTACCAATTGACATAAACAATGTGAGCGCAACATCCAACTGATCTTCTGCCTGTCAAACAAGTGCAGTAGTGAATATTTATAGCAGTTTTGCCGATTTGGTCTTTGTCGGTCGCCACCCATGCTCTCGTTCGCAATCACTTTTTCCACCTTTATCTCTCCTCACTCGCATTTTCCGTATCTGTCTCTACTTCATACTGATTCAATATGGGAATGCCGGCTTGTGCTCTTTTATTTTCCTCTTCCCTTTTGTTTCCCTTTTGTAACCCTTCAGTCAAGCTTTTGTTTTAACAACCTTCTTCTCTCTTTTCCTCCCACACTTTACTCTCCCCATCATCGATCAGATGTTGTGAAAATGGCCTGAATTTTAACTTTCCGCCCTTTCCCTTCCTCGCCAATATAATCCAGCGGCCATTCATTCCTCCCTCCTAACACTCCTCTTCCTATACACATTCCTATACAAAAAAGTGGGTGTGGCTACTAACAGAAATTTTTTACAATAAAAAATTTATTAATCATCACGTTCGAATAATAACCACAAATATTAAAAAAAATTAAAAACCGGTTCGCCGGTGATTAAGCTACATGTTCCCATAATACTAAATGGCATACTTATTGAGATCTTTCATTGGAAATACATTTCATTTCTGTTGGCCAAACGACTATTTTACCAAATACCCTTTTATTTGTTGTATTTTTTGGATTATTAGATATGTCGATAAATTTTTGTAACCTTTTTAGATATGTTGATAATTTATTTGGTAAAAGCTATTTTGTACCTTTCAATACAAACCCAATAACGTATCTGAAGAGATAAGAAAAGAATTCATTAGCATTTTAATCAATAGCACAGATATTTTTGCAGAAAAACAGCACAGAAAGCAAAAAAAAAATATTGCCGATATTTTTGATATAATCCATCTCTTTGCAATCTTGTTCATCAATCATTAATAATAAAAGTTAGTGAGGGAAAAAGTAAATGCTTGTAGAAAATAATATATACCAAAAAATTTTCTTAAAAAAAATAGCCCCCATAGAACAAGAAAAGCAGCGTCCTTCTTTGATTTAAAAAAATTATGTCAAGCCTACCTCATGTGATGGTCTTTTATTTTGCATGTGATGGTCTTTTATTTTTTTTATGCTCATCATTTCTTCGACACTCACAGCCATACAAAAAATACAATATATGAAAAAGTGTCATACTCTGAAATACTGGGGACACATACCAGAAAAAAGTGGTCTATTAAAATTATTTAAAAAAAAACTGCACAAACAAAATTATTATCGAAATGGCGCCTTGTTTTATTTTAAAATTATCTTAATTTACCATAAAGGTACTAAATTAGACATTTGAATTTTTCGTCATATTGTGAATTGGTGCAAGAGTAACAAATATTTAAAATATTTAATGGAAAATTACAACTTATAAACTTATTGGCAGCATATGAAAATATACTGCATCTGACTTATATGCTGCAAATGAACAATCGTCTGGAAGGCTGTTCAAAAAACCTGCTGATAAAAATAAAATAATTGCTCAAATTATAAGATTGCCACTTTGCATGAAAACCCTTATTAAAAAAACATTCTGTCTGAGCAGGGGTTGGAACCTCGTCTCTTTCGCTTAAGGGGCACGCACTCTACCAGTAGGCTACGGCCACCACAACCGGTCGTCTGACTAAAGCCCTTCATAAACATGGTATGACTTTCAGAAACATAAAACATAAACATATTATATTTGACGTATATTTGACATATTATATGACGTGTTCATGGTAAAAGAATACTATTTTATTCACAAACATATTGTGGACTTAACAGGGAAAAAAATAGCGATGTCAGTGGCAAAAATACATAGAAATATTTCTTTGATTCGATGCATCAAAATGCACATCGATATTTTTTAATACTTGGAGGGCATACATACATGCATCGACGTATCGATTTGCATAGGACTTGTACCATATTATTTCGCAACAAAATATGTTATTAATAAAAATTCTACTAAATTTCATAATCTCATAATCATTAGAAAAACTCTTGATTGCAGGTTCAAGTCATTCAATTTTATATTTTCTCGATATAACTTAAAACATAATTTAATTTCATAACTTAAAATTTAAAATTATAACTTAAAACGGATCATAAAAGAAGCCTTAAAAAATCGAAATTTCTGAGGGAAATTGCTTCATTTGTGAAACTTCATTGAGATTATATATAGTAAGAAAAGTTATTTTGTGGACGTTTTTTATGTGTCCCATTAAGTTTGACGTATTTCCGGCGTTCTTTATATTCTTTTTGCACAAATTACGATTCGCGTTGTTTTTGCTGCGTTTCTCAAAAAACCTCCAAACCACAATTTTTTGGACGCATATTAATTTTTTCGTCAAACTCACTTTTGTTTTTGCACAATTTTAAAACTAAAATGGCGGTTCAATGTACTAGAGATTTGTACATAGAGTGGATAATTTTCGATTTATCGAAGCAAAACATCGATATTTTCGATGCATCGATGTTTTTTCGACATCCCTACCACAAACTATCGAAACTCTGTCTTCTTATTAACATTTTTCGTCTAGTGTATTAAAACATTTTGATTTTAGTATGTTAAAGAAATCGTCTTATTAAAGTCATTATTTTTTAGGTTTTAGTAAAAAGCCAACCGTGATAGCCTATTTTCGTAAAATGTGATTAAACCTCCGCAAAAGAGTTTTTGAATATTATTTAAAGAACCTGTTCCCAAATAAAATACTTATTTAATAAGTTAATTTTTTACTGTTATTTAAATCCGATAATTAGAATAGTAGAGGAAATATCAGCTACAATAAAGTGGTAGTGTATCAAGTATTTGTATCAATATTTTTTGTCCTATTCAAACAATCGAAGAAAGTTAAAATCACTATCAAAAAACTATCGACAGTTTATTTTTATTTTTTACCAATAGTATTCCACCACTACAATGTAAACTGACCGAGGCACTAAATCAAGTTTCTATAGTTAATATTTGTACAATAAATCCAAGAACCACTACATACACATGAACATGCAATTCAAATTTAATTTTCAAAAATCAAACTTAAAGTGATAGCTTGTTGTCGGATAGGATATAAGTTTAGAATTACAAATCATATGTCAAAGCGTTCTTCACTACGAATATCTAGAAATTTCAATTCAAATAACTACTATTACTTACACTTTAGGCGTATTGATCATCAACACTGGCGGCATGAGTATCGCCTGGAGTACTGGATTTGGTTCACCGTTGATCCAACTGTCGTTATACATGAGAGTCTGCTGGTTTGTTGCGGCCATAATTGGTGTTCTGATTGGAGCTGTACTTGTTAACAATCTGAGCAAGAAAATCCTCTCGGTAAGTAGTAAAATCAATCATCATTTGATTACATATTACTTATAATCTTAAATTTTCAGTTGATATCCTCAACTTTAGTCGTGATTGGCGGTATACTCTTTATTGCATGCTCAAACGATTATGCTGCCATTATAATAGCACGTTATTTGAACGGTGTAGCCGTGGGTTTAATATTTGTACCAACACTCATTATGGGAGGCGAAGTATCTGTCAAGTATATGCGTGGCAGGCAAGCTTCATCCGTTGAGTCGATGTCATTCAGCATGGGTATACTTCTGCAGATCATTTACAGCACTTTGTGGACATACAACTATCTGTACACATTCGATTCTAACCAAATGCACGGATTATTGTGTATTATATTTGGCATCATTGCATTGATATTCGCCCAATTTCTGACAATTGAATCGCCGGTGTATCTTTTGGTGCGCGATCAAGAACAGGAAGCTTTGGATAGTTTGCGTCGCCTGCAACGACCCAGTTTGATTACATATGAGACTTATGAACAATTGGAAGCGCATAAGAGTTACATCGCTGAGAACAGGACGATGAATTTTGGACAAAGCCTTGTCCAGAGCGTACCAGCACTTTTTAAGCTTTGCGTCTATCGTGTAATGATCGCCATGAATTTCTCGCTTATGATAAACTCCGGCGTTATTGCAGCAAGCACAGTTTCACAAGGCATCACTTCTTGGCCTTTTTATATTTACGGACTTTTAAGATTGATAGGCAGTTTGGTAGGCATTTCCATTATGGACTCAGTGGGTCGTAAAAAACCTTTAGCCTTCAGTATGCTCATAAGCGGTGCCATGGCTATCGGTGTTGGCGTTATATTTGGCGATCCTTACAACTTTCTTCGCACCTCTCAAATGTCCACGGCACTCATTTTGCTTTTAATCTATCAATTCTTTGCCGGCATGGTTGGATTGTCATCATCGGCTTATCTGAGTGAGGCTTTTCCACTAGCAGTAAAGCCCTACTGCATTGCCTTGTCATTTATTGTTGAGATGCTAGCGCAGATCGTAATCACAGTTGCTGCAGTTGGAATCCGTACTACTGATTTGTCTAATTATTTCTATGTTTTGGCAGCATTTTCACTAGTCTTTGTTGTATTTACCTATATCTTTATGCCCGAGACTAAGAATACAAACTTACGAGAAGCTCAGGCTAAGTTTAAGGGCTTACTAAGCACAGGTTTCTAGTGGCAGTAAGGAAAGCCGCCAACATCGGTGGAGAGGTACAATTTTGTTAGTTTAATCGTTAAGTTATAACAAAATATCGATCAGTGATGAAAAAATTGTTTACTTGTTTTGATGTCAAATGAAAATATCAAAGAAATTTGAAAAAGTATATTATTAAACAATTATTTATTCACTAAAGTTTGTTGTTTATTATACAGCAACATTTTTTATTAATTACGCAATAAAAAGAGATAATATGCATTTTCTTACTTATTTGTTTAATCTTTTTTTTAATATTTTTATTTTCTTAATTTAGTATTTTTATTGCCAAACGCTATGAATATATTGTGTTACAGGTTAGAAGAAAACTTTTGTAAAAATAATTGTGTCTATATGTTAACAAACTATTGGTAAAAATCATGAATAACAATAGAGTTCAGCTACAAAAGCTGTTTTCAGCTTTCACTTTCTCCGCATTAAATCATCTTAAGAACCAGCCCAAATAACATTTAAAATATCTCAACGATATTGATAAGAGTGGTCCAAAACAATCTAAAGTGAGAAAAATTTACCCACCATAATATGGGTTGGGCTCAGGGACAACACAAGACATAACAACTAACCATGCGTTTACATAGATCTAATCATACATTAGTTTTCAATCTACTTTTGAGTTGACCTTTCGATAAGTTAACATCAAAAAAGCTACAGTTAATAACAAACGTACTCATGCAATTTAAAGGAGCGGTAGCCATATAATTTGTTCTACTAAAGGGTAAGTAAATTAAATTGTCAGAATTTCTACTGCTTCTACAGTTAGTGTTAAAATTTATAAGAGTTAGGAGTTTTGGTGAATCCAGCACACCAGTTATGAGTTGGTGTAAATAGACGATATCTGCAGACGTCCTTCTCTCATTTAAATATTGCATTTTTAATAGTTTTAAACGATCCTCATAAGGAGAAAGGTTTATAGTGTCAATTCCACTTAAGCCCCTTAGAGCAAACCGAACAAAAGGTTTTTGTTTTCTTTCTATACGTTCAACATGTACATTAGGTATGGACTAGTGTTGTATGGAGATCCTTAGTAACAAGGTTTGGATACGCGGTAACCCCTATTTTTGTGAGGTTTATAAAAAAAATGCATGAGCCAAAAAATGGGGGAGGTGGGTGGGGGTAAATGGCTCCTCATCGGGGTCAAAGGTGGGGGAAAACGAGACAAGATACACGAAACGCTTCACAACTCTCGCCGGGTCGCTCCTAGAGGGGTAAAATGTAAGACCGACTATTATTTTTCTCCTCCCACAATTTTTATGAACATACTAACCCTCTATCTGCGCTCCTTAGGGTGGCTCCCATACTAAATATTATTTTTTATAAAATTACCCGCCACCGCCCTAACTAGTCCCAGAGTGCCCCTAGAGGAGTCAAATATATGACCGACCCCCAATATTTTTGTTACCCCAGCAGTTTTTAAGAACATACCGAGCCTCCATCTTTAATCATTAGGGTGGTCCCCATACAAAAATTTTTAATTTTAAAAAAAAAAATTTATTACTAATATAAAAACATTTTTTTTATAATTAATACAAATTATATAGTGATAATTAAATTAATTAATTTTTATTATTTTTTATTTCAAAGTAAAAAATGGCATTAACATCGACGGGCATTGCGAGTAGTTTGAGATCACATACGGATCTCTTTTTGATCGGACAACCATGCTCGAATATAGCGGGAGCAAAGTTGCCGTCTAGACAACAAGTGCTTAGAATGTATTTTTATGGTACTGGAGTGCGTAAAATAAGTGCCGACGAAAATGGTTCTTTGGTAACCGACACTGTCATGGTTTTTTTGCGCCAAGCAATTTATTCCGACTAAACAAAAGAAAAATGTGAAAATAAAGGTGAATTCTTTGGTCGCAGAATGGTTAGCCTTACAAAAGAATACTTTAAGAGGTGGCGAAACACAAAGAAAAAAGGAGGCTGAGTTTGTCGAGAAATTAGATGATCTTTTTGACATCGCACATGCAAATGTACTCGAAATGGTGACCAACCAGGAAGATATTGCTTTTTTACTGCAAAGAGTAAAGGGGCGTCAAGGATGCATGGCGGGTGTTGACAAGATTTTAGGTAAAAAACAGAAAAGACAAGCGGAACGAAAAGGGCTAGAAGATAAGCGGAGAAAACGCGCAAAAATTCAAAACGAATCTGCAGTAGCGGGTAACTATGATTATTACAATAGAAATATAATTTTACAGTATAATTATGATATTTACAAATGTGTAATGTGTAATTTCAGTTGGCAAGATTTCATCCACTGAATCTAGTGAATCAGAAAATGAGCTCGAAACTGTCGATGATGCAATGGTTTCCTGTAAGAGAATACCAAAAGAAAGAAGAGGCGCAATCAAATGCATTACTCCGGATCTTGTGTCTGTTTTCGATAGATGTAAGACATCAGACGTAGCAGCAGTTCGGATATTGATTGCTGCTGCACGAGCTTTTCAACTTGATCCAAAAATGTATGTAATCAATCGAAAGTCCCTTCGACAAGCCCGTACAAAAAATAGACAGCAGATTGCTGCATTTTAAAGGAAAATCCACAGGTATGCCATATTAAATAAAAATTATATTTCTGTAAAACTTAGCACGAGTAATTTTACAGATGGCCGAAACAAAGTTTTTCAATGTGCACTGGGATGGCAAAATGTTGCCGGACTTGCAACGCACCAATAAAAAAGTTGATCGTCTTCCTGTCATCGTCACATACGATGGAAAGGAGCAGCTACTTGGCGTGCCAAAGATACCGTCGGGTCAAGGTAAAGGTAGGCGTATTGCGGATGCCGTTTACGGGCTTTTGCATGAGTGGAAAATCACTGACCGTGTTCAAGCAATTTCATTCGATACCACGTCAACAAACACTGGCCAATTTCAAGGTGCGGCAATCTTTTTGGAGCAAATATTAGAAAGAAATCTTTTCTATCTACCATGCAGACATCACATTTATGAATTGGTATTAAAAGAAGTGTTTGAAGCTGAATTCGGTAAAATGTCTGGGCCAGGAGTGCCGATTTTTTCCCGTTTCAAAGGGCAATGGGAAGACATTAAAGATAAACTTTATACTTCTGGCATAGAAGATGCTACGGTTGCAGAAAAAATACCAATCAAAGTTCAAGACGAGATCAAGTCTTTTTGTTTAGCGCAACTGAAGGAAAAGCAACCAAGAGATGACTATAAAGAGTTTCTTGGTGAAAATAGAAAGAAATACCCTTCTCATAATAAAAATGAATTAATTTAATTATCACTATATAATTTGTATTAATTATAAAAAAATGTTTTTATATTAGTAATAAATTTTTTTTTTTTAAATTAAAAATTTTTGTATGGGGACCACCCTAATGATTAAAGATGGAGGCTAGGTATCTTCTTAAAAACTGCTGGGGTAACAAAAATATTGGGGGTCGGTCATATATTTGACTCCTCTAGGGGCATTCTGGGGCTAGTTAGGGCGGTGGCGGGTAATTTTATAAAAAATAATATTTAGTATGGGTCGTTCTTACATTTCACCTCTCTAGGAGCGACCCGGCGAAAGTTGTGAAGCGTTTCGTGTATTTTGTCTCGTTTTCTCCCACCTTTGACCCCGATGAGGAGCTATTTACCCCCACCCCACCTCCCCCATTTTTTGGCTCATGCATTTTTTTTATAAACCTCACAAAAATAGGTGTTGCCGCGTATCGAAATCGAAAACTCGTGCACTAGTCCAACCCTAATGTACATTGTAAATTGGGGACCAAACTTGACTTGCATATTCTAAGTGAGGTCGCGCAATTGCATAATACAGCGTTGTAGTTGCGATGATACTATTAAATTCTTTGGCCCAGCGTTTTATTAACCCGAGCATAGAAGATGCTTTTTTAGAAATTTAATCAATATGAACGTTAAACGATAGCTTAGAATACATGCATATACCAAGATCTTTGACAGCATCTACACGACTTAAAGCAGTATCTTTTATCTTATAATCAAAAATGAAATTATTCCTTTTTCGCGAAAAGGTCTTAGTTCGGCAATTATCTGGACTTAGAAACATATTATTTTTAGAACACCAAACTTCAAAGGATTTCAAATCAGACTGGAGTAGACCTGAATTGTCTTTAGCATCTGTTGTTCCGTATATTTTCATATCATCTGCATAGATGAGTAGATGAGAGTGTTTGATTATGTGGGTTACATCATTAATAGCTTAGAAAAAACAGTAGTGGGCCAATGTGGCTACATTGAGGAACACCTGATTCAGCAATTAATTCAACAGACAATACAATAAATAGAATTAGATTGTGTGGCAGTTTATCAAATGCTTTACTAAAATAAGTGTAAATACAGTCGACCTGGTTACCTGAATAAAATGAAGTTAGGCAAAACGTTGTAAAATCGAGGAGATTATACACGATCGATCGATATTCACGAGTCGCTCAAAAAGTTTTGGAATCGACGAGAGTTTCGCGATAGGCCTTTTATAAATTTTATAAACCTTTTTTATAAATAGGACTTATAAGAGATTTTTTCCAAAAAAGTGGAAAAATACTTTTGCTAATTGATTGATTGAATAACATGGACAGTGGTTGACTTAGAACGCATCGTGTTAACACTGCGGCAGGAATTCCATCAGGTCCAGCATTAAAAACCTCATCGATCAATCCAATATACTTTAAAATATCCTCTGAAGTAAAGGATATAAAATCCAACGAAACCCTGGGTGTAGAGTTCATATACTCAAAGTACTCTTCATCAGGATTAAAAGTCTGAACAAAATGACTCTTTAAAGAGATTGGCAAATAGACCACAAATTACGACGGGATCGTCAGTAAATCCATCAGAAATTTTAAATGATGAAGGGAATCCATCAGATTTTTTTTTTTTGGTGTTTATGAAACCAAACAGCTACAGACATATTTTTCCATGCCCTATTCCTGCTGTTGCGAAGAGTCCTTTACTCCTTTGTGTACCAGGGGTAAGCGAAATTTTTCGTAAATTTGAGGCTATACGGCACGGACAGAGAAAACATTGCAAACATTTCCATATAAAAAATTAATTAATTCATCAAGAGTGTTATTATTAACATATTCTAAAATTACATTAAGTTTACTTTGAAGTAAATGATTCAACTTAAAAAAAATCAGCTTTTTTAAAATTTAATTCATAAACTTTATCTATTGAGTTAGACTTTACTATATTATCCCTGTCTGACTTGTACCATATGCTCAATGGTGGATGGTATTCATCAACAGTAGTCAAAGCATGTGGAGTCCTCTCAACAATCACATTGTTACTGTCTGTAGTTAAGACCAAGCCAAGAAGTCTTTCACGACTATTATAATGCATTTAGACTTAAAGATATAAAGAATAATAATTCTGAATTAAGTTAAATTCTTAAATATCACTTCGTTTCAGCATTTCAAAAGTTTGTAATTAAACATTTTTTTATGCATTCAGTTGTAACACAAAAGCCTTATTGGCCGATTATTATATAACAAGTCATATCAATGTTCCATATAAGCTTAATAATAAAAAATATGTAGCTATGCACCTAAAATGTTCTATTTCCCTATCACATATATAAACACATAAAACAACTTAACAACTTATTTCGAATCCCGATTGCCAGAAACCATAAATTCATTCAAGAAAAAGCTGAAGTCAACTGAAAGATCAATGAAAAATTAGAGAATGAAAAGTAGTTAAATATGAAT
This sequence comes from Dichetophora obliterata, assembly GCA_963920525.1. NCBI lineage: Eukaryota > Metazoa > Arthropoda > Insecta > Diptera > Sciomyzidae > Dichetophora > Dichetophora obliterata. The sequence goes on along the minus strand of OY986438.1, from coordinate 130,330,286 downwards.
TTGAAAGTGTTCCAAAAGGATGCTCTTAAATGCGTTCAAGGTTTTCGAAAAAGTACGCATTGAATTGGGCAGCCTGTTCCAACAACGAGCTGTGTGAACTAGAAAAGATCGTTCAAATGTCGATGATAGAATTCTAAAAATTAATATTTGTGTGTTTCTATTGGAACGACTCAAGGTTAATTTCTGAAACAAGTATAATGGAACATAAGATTTCATGAGTTTATAAAAAATCAGTAATATTCTTACATTTATAAAATTACGGCAGTTCAATTTCAGAAACTTAGTAACGTGTATGTATGCGATCACGTCTACGAATTCCATACACTAAACGTACAATTTTGTTCACAATTACTTAAATTTTCCTTTTATTATAAGAAAAGGTATCCGAAGAAACTTCTAAACAATAAGTGACACTTGACATGAGTAGAGCATAACTGATTTTATATTTAACATTCTTAGAGTGGATCCAATGTATAGCTTTCTTAGAGTGGATCCAATTTTGGAGCTTAAGGAATCAATATGGCAATCAAAGTTTAATTGGTTATCAATGATAATACCAAGGCATTTTATTTCTGTAACAAATTGGATCTGCTCCTTACTTATACGAATATCTAAAGGAGCAATAAAAAGTCAAAGTGGGTTAATTGAATGCGCTTTGTTTTTTTTTTAATTTATAGTGAGGTAGTTTTCTGATGTCCAAGAAGAGATTAGAGAAAGGTTGAAGTTGACTGTAGATTCAAGCACATCAGAAAACTAAGCTTCACCAGTAAATAGTAATTGAATGTCATCAGCAAAGATAAACGGTTTACATGCATTCAAGTCAAATACACTTACAATATCATTTATAAATAGCATGAAAAGCCGCGGACCAAGCACGGAGCCTTGGGGCATACCAGATGAAATGTCAAGCAAACTAGACTCATGACCACTGCGAGAAACAAATTGTTTACGATTGGACATATATGATAACATAAATCTACAGGCAGTATTTGATAATTTGAAGTGATGCTAGAGTTTTTCTATTAATTTTAAGTTGTTAATTCTTTTAAATGCTTTTGATATATAAAGGGACAACAAAATACCCATTTTATTTACAAAAACATTTTTTCTATAAGAGCCTGTTAAGCCAAGAAGTAGGATTGAAGTGAAGTAACCATTTCGAAAACCAGATTGACAGCCGTCAATCAGAGAAAAACGGTCAGTATATTCTATTACTTGTTCTTTATTTATATATTCAATAACTTTATATAGCGCAGGCAATATAAAAATTGGTCTAAAATCTTCCATCGACCTTGAAGCAGGGTTTTTCGGGATAGGTACATTTCTTGCCACCTTTCAACCTTCGGAAACTTTGAAGTTGTAAAAATGTTATTAGTGACCAGGGCTAGGACTTCGATGGCATGCCATCTTTTTTCTGCTTTTTCTTAGATATTTCCTGGTTTTGTAGAACGTCCATTTATGTTTCGTAAATTCCAAATATGAAAAGTTTTTTGGTAATTTTTTCGTCATTTTTCATCGTTTTTTATCGGTTTTCGTTTTCAGGTAATTTTTATTAGATTTAGGGCTTTTGTGGAAAATTTTTAGCGATCTTTAAGTTATTTTACTGTCATTTTTGGACATTTTTAATTCTTAGAGCATTTTTTGGTTTTTTAGGTCATTTTTAAAATAATTTTTTTCCGTTGCTTTCGTACCAAAATATGTAAAAATGCAAATTGTTAAACACATTCCTTTACTAAATTATGTTATAATTTGTTTTTTTTTGGATATACTTTTTAATACTATGAAACTAAAAGAGGAACTTACATCCGAATTTTCTTTTTACAAAAACATTTTGCCAGACAATCAACGTTATTTCACTTTTAATGACTTAAAAAAGTACCTTGTAATAAACTGTACTACAATGTACAAAAATTCTATGATATAAATTTTAAGTTTAGTAATGTTTTATTATTAAAGGTTTATTATTTTTTTATTTTTTATGTAGTTGTTTGAGTTTTTAGGTAACACTATGCGCCACCATTTTTGAGATTCACATGCCGATATTTTTTCTTATGGTCTCTGGCCTGCTTTACACGAAGATCGCAATAAAAATTTTTTCTATGGATGAGTTTTTGAGATATGACCTTTTTGGTAATTTTTCCACCTTTTCCAGGATACAGTGTCATAAATATCAACCTATCTCGACAACGGGTTAACCAATTTCAAAAAACTCAACACCAGATTAAAGATAATTAAATTACTTACAACTACTTTGAAAAATTTTGTCATATGACCCAGTAGTTTTGACGCTATCGGAAGAAATTCCAGATTTTTTTTTTTAAATCAAGTCGAATAATGTTTGAAGAAAAAAATCGAAATTGCAAAAAACTTCTCAGCTTATCATTTTGTACGTGAAAATAGTTTTTTGAAGAAAAGAACGCAGTACTAATTCATGGTAGAAAAATGAAGTTATGGTCTGTAAAAAAATGACATAATTAAAAAATAAAAACAAAACAAAAACAAATTCTAATCACATTTTTTTTATTAGTACAAATTGTTTTCGTTTCTCGTAAAATTAAATTAACTACCTTTGCCTTATAATTTTTATCTTCACCTGGCAGGTATTTTAGCCCTTTCAAAACCTGCCAGGCGTGTGTTTTGCACATACTAATGTTGAATCTAAAATAAATTAAAATTACAGCTTTGTGCGAAAAAGTTTTTCTGGGACAATTTTTGTACTTTTAGACCCGCCTGGTAGGTACTTGTGCCCTTCCAAAACCTGCCAAGCGACTTTTTTCGTAAATGATACAGAAAAAACTAAAACATATTAAAACTTTAGCATTGTGTTAACAAGTTATTCTGGGCCCTTTTTGTACACTTTCATCGTTAAAAAGGTATATATAGCAGGGTTCAAATCAAATAACAGACTTGCAAAAAAACTATTTTCCAAAAAAAATAATTTTTTTTCTGCTTAAATTGGTCAAATGCCCCAATGTTCGCTGTTACAAGAATTTTTTTTGCAGTGTTTAATAGTTTTTGATATGTGACAAGTATCTAACAGGATTAAAATTAAATAATAGACTTCAATAGAAACTATATACCTCATAAAATAATGTTGGCCGCCTATATCGGTGAAATACATCAAGGTGCAATGCTAAACGAATTTTCTCAGAAATGAGACCTAGTAAGATCGATTTATCATCCCCGTAAACTCCTTTACTACTCCTATCGGTTGGGCCGTTTTCGAGAACTCTTTTACAGACCAGCAAATAAGCAAATAAATAAACAACTAAACAAACAAACGAATATTGCTCGTTTAAGGTACTATTACAGTGTGTAAAAAATTAAAAATCAATTTTTTTTTCATTAAAATATGGTTTTTTAAGGTATTAAGAATACGTATATTAAATTTTAGAAAAAAAATCAAATGGAAAAAAGTTATAACATATATTATGTTCGTATGTCGCCTGATATTCAAGAACCTTTAAATCATTAATCGCGTTTTTCTCGAAACAAGGTTTTTCGAATTGGCTTCTAAGATATCTGGAGTTCTAAAGGGTGTTTTTTATAGAGTAATACAAGTTTACGAGGTACGAAAAAACTTCGAATCATGTTCCTATACCGATCACCATTGACAGTAACATTCTGACCATGATCGTTTTTGAAGACATATGGGCCAATGATTCCACCAGCCCATAAAGCGCACCAAACAGTAATTTTCTGTGGATGTAATGGTATTTCGACAAAAGCTTGTGAATTCTCCTCACTCCAAATACGACAATTCTGTTTATTTACGTACCCATTCAACCAAAAATGGGCTTCATAGGAAAATAAAATTTTCCATGGAAATTCAAAATGAATATCAATTTGTGCCTCAGCCCATTCGCCGAATTGGCGGCGCACACGCTGGTCGTTTGGTTTTAATTCCTGCACAAGTTGAATCTTGAAAGGTTTTAAGCCAAGATCTTTTCGTAAAATCTTCCATAAAGTGGAAGGACACAACCCCAGTTGCTAAGAACGGCGACAAATTGATTGATTAGGATCATCTTCAATGCTTTCCTGTACAGCGGCTACAGATTCTTTAGTGTGCACTGTTTGGCGTCTCACGGGATGCTCATTATCAGTAACAGTAAATGTGGTCCGAAAACGATCTATTGTTCTTCGAATTAGCAGCTCTGAAGGACGATTATGTACGTCATAAAATGGACGAAGTGCACGATAAGTTCGACGAACAGAACCATTATTTTGATTAAAAATTTCCACAATTTGCACGCGTTGCTCTGGTGTAGGTCGATCCATAATAAAATGTCAAAGCAAACTAAATAAAAAGCATTTATTAATGGCTGAAAGTTTCGGAAAAAAGGGGGTTTTTTGTACATTTTTGATTTGCTTAGGTTGAGTGCTCAACAACAACCCTTAACTCAAGAATGCACTTTGATTTTTTACTTTCAGACGCTTTGTAAATGCTGGAGACGAGAAGACAATTGCAAATATTTTTTAACCACGCTAAGTTCAACGCCATGTAGAAAAATCACAACAACTATTAAGACAAAAAAAAATTTTATTTTCTCATGAATAATTCGTCATTATGTAAAAAATTTGAATCATTTAAATTAATAATACTAGGTAAAAAAATGAACAAAATGGTGTATATTTTATAGCGATACACTGTAATAGTACCTTAATAGTACTAGAATAATTACAACAATTACGGTTGGATTTTTACAAATCATGTCATAAAGAGGTTTTAAGTTCGCAAAATCAAATTTTGGCGACCATTTTTTAGTTAAGTGCCTAGCAGAGGGCGCTATAGTTAAAAATTCAGTATTACGAAAACACTTGTTCTAATGCGCCTTCTGGCCCTTAACCTCTTCAATCCCGTAAAAAGAAATACGATGAAAAAAAATTTTTTAAGGTATTTTTCTTACTAAATAGGGTCTATTTAAGACATTTCTGCAAAAAAAATGTAAATATATTTTTGAAAGTAAAAGTTTTTAAATGTGCTCATACATTTGGACAAATTGTACTTTTTACTATAAATTCTTTATTTGTTGACATTTTTTACTTTCCAGACATTCGCGCCTTCTTACGCTCCTTTGCATTGTGCATTAAAAAATTTTTTTGGAAGTAATAGATTTTAAACGTGCTGATATGTGGATATATTGTACTTTTTTTACAAAAAATTCATTATACAGGGCTGTCCATATTCGAAGCGCCCATCTGGCAACACTGTAACTTTCCGCAGTGATGCCAAATCGACTAATGACATACCGCGTTTGAAGCGTCATTCCAAGCAAATGTTTACAATGGGACAGTACACGCCACGCGAACGCTCTAAAATTGTTGAAATTTACATTCAACAAAACAAGTCAATAGTGAAAACTCAACGTGCTTTCAAAAAATGAGCGATGAAGCTCATTTTCAGTTGAACGGAACGGTAAACAAACAAAATTGCCGTATTTATGCCACTGAAAATCCACAAGAGATTCAAGAGGTACCTCTTCACGATGCAAAAGTCACTGCTTGGTGCGGCGTTTGTGCTAAAATGCTCATTGGGCCGTTCTTTTTCGAAGATGATAATGGCCACAGAGTTACTGTCAATCAGGAGCGTTATCGCGATATGATAAACAATTTTTTCATGCCAATCGTTCGTCGAAAGCGTATCAGGCACTACTGGTTTCAACAAGATGGCGCGCCACCACACACAAGCCGCACTACAATCGATTTTTTGAAGCAATTGTTCCCTGGCCGTTTGATGTCAAAAAATGGTGATTTGGATTGGCCGCCAAGATCACCAGATTTAACGCCTCCAGACTTCTTTTTGTGGGGTTATTTGAAATCAAAGGTTTACGTCAACAAGCCAAAGACCCTAGAAGAGCTGAAAACCAACATCCGTCAAGAAATAACCGCCATTCCCATCGAAATGTTGAAGAAAACCATGGAAAATGCTGCAAAACAGGCACAATATGTCGTAGAGGCCAATGGCGACCATTTACGAGATATCATATTCAAGAAATAATGTAAGCAAATTTACTTGAACCCAATTAAATGATGTTCATAACGAACAGACAAAAAGTTGTGGTTTCTTTGATTTATTTAAAAATAAAATGGGCGCTTCGAATATGAACAACTCTGTATATCAACATTTTTTTACTTACCATACAGAGGAGCCTTCTTACGCGACATATTAGAGAAATTAAAAAAAAACTTATGAAGAAGTGTATTTTCTCTATCCATTGCGCCATCATTTGAAAGAAATAACGACAAATCGGAAAATATTTCAATACAAAAACTTTTGTTCGCCAATATGTGACCATTTTACCCGAAGAGGTTAAAATACACACAATATTGTTTCAAAAATAGCATCGAAAAAATTTTGTAAAACCACACTTAACATTATATGGAAAGAAAAGCTCAATCAATACCTTTCTAATAAGCTAAAATTCATGTAAACACCATGAAAATTACATGCTTTATTGCCGTTTAAAAAAACCGCTTTTTCGAAAATTACGAAGTATCTATTTTTTGGTGTCTGGAGTCTATAAAGAAAAAAATTTCCAAATTTTTTTGGCTAAAATTTGTGTATGATATATCATTATAAACTCATGATAAACACATTTTTAAAAGTAATTTGAAAAAGAGTTCTTAAAAAAAATAATTCAAAAAGCTAAGTTGTTATCAGGGCTAGGATTTCGATGGCATGTCATCTTTTTTCTGCTGCTTCTTAGACATTTCCTGCTTATTTATAACGTCCATTTATGTTTCGTAAATTCCAAATATGAAAAGTTTTTAGGACATTTTTCGTCATTTTTCATCGTTTTTAGTTTTCAAGTCATTTTTACTAGATTTTGGTCAGTTTCAGAAATTTTTAAATTATTTTATTGCCCTTTAAACGTTTTTAATTTTTAGAGCATTTTTCGGTTTTTAGGTCATTTTAGTGTAATTTTTAATTATTTTTTTTGTTTTTTTTTTCGTACTAAAAAATGTCAAAATGCAAGTTTTAAACGTATTCCTTTAACACTAGAGTCCCTTCAATCAAAAACATTACCTCTCGAGAGAGGAGTAGCTCTGTTTATAGACTTCGATGAAAAAAAAAAGCTATGCGCGTAGTGAAACTAACGAAAGTGTATGTAGAAAAATTAACACAAGCGTTAGATAAAAACTCAGGATAAGCTAGTATAAAATAAATTTTAGCTTAGTCATGTTTTACTTTTAAATTTTTTCTTCATTTTTTATGCAATTGTTTGCGTTTTTTGGGTAGTTTTTGTCAGTTTTTAGGTAGTTTTCTGCAGTTTTTAGGAAATTTTTGTCATTTTTTAGGTAATTTTTTGCAGCTTTTTAGGTCATCAAAATCCAAGCCCTGGTCATTACCCATCTGAGGGGTTCCACAGTACACCCAAAAAATATTTAGAATATAATTACGAATAAAATCTTTGTAGAAATACAAACAGAGGCTATTCGTGGAATGTACAAATGTTTTGTACATAGTACAAACGTTTGTAGTGTTGGCCACATGAAAAAAATTTTTGAATTCGTAACTTTGTGCATTCTACAAACGCTATTTTTTAAAAATCTATAATGTATAAATTTGTGAACTGAACGAACATTGTTTGAAAATATACAAAGCGGTGACAGCAGCGTTCGTATATTTGTTCATATCTTTGTAGATAAAACGAACGCGTTTGTAAAATGTACAAATATTTCTTTGTACAATGTACAAACGGTCATTTGTATTATTCACAAAGTCGTTCGTAGGCTGAAAAGAACAAACAGCTTTGTAGAATATTATAATTGTTTTGTACATAGTACGAAGCTTTTTTTTGGGTGTACCCTCCAAATTTCTAAACGAAACTTTTTGAGGGCTTCAGATTTTTCATAAATATTTGTTTTAATGTGAAGAAAGTTTAATTTTTACAAAATAATCAGTTAGGCAATCAATAAGAAATCATATTGAAATCCATCCGCTGAAATTTTTGCTAATACTTTTTCGAAGAGCGCCAATTAAGGCCTATTACGGTTCACAACACAACAGTAATTTCTGGTTTTATTGTGTACATTGCTAATACTTAAAATAAGACACAGCAGTATATTGCTGAGAACCGTTATAGGCCTCGAAAAGAGGGGTTCCATAATACTAAACTTACTCTACTATAAATTTAGAAATTTTTTTTTTTAGGGGAGATTTAGGAAAAATCGGGGAATTTTTAAATCTGCTGCGGGGAAAACTAAAAAATGAGTTGGCTAGTGAAGCGGTACCATTGGTGCGGTACCATTGGTGCTGCCACGATTAAAAAAAAAATTCTGCATAACAGCAGCAAAACAATTGGTTGACACATGCCACAATTTTTTTGGAAAACGCCGCACAGTTCTTTTCACTCTACAAATTTTTGAAATAAAAAGGAGTTCTCATATGATAGTGGAATTTTGTGCGCTTAGTTAGCTTAAGCAATATAATTAAGTTATAATAATACCGCCATTATAAACAAAAACTCAATAAAACACATTGCAACCACCTTCACTTATGGAGCTGTTGCTTTACAGCGAATGATATTATTATGAAATTTCTTTATTTAGAAGTATTTCCAAAATTGATTTTTTTAAAAAGAGCGAAAAAACCGGTATTTATATTTTCATAGTCTTTAAAATTAAGGTCCAAAATAATTAAATAACAAAAAATCCCGTCATTAATATTGATCAATTTTTTCAACTGTTTTTTTTTTACTAGATTTCTATAAAAATTTGCAAAATTTTTGTTTTGGTTTTTTTTTTAAATTCAAAATTCAAATTCAAAAAGTTGGTATATAGCAACGGTGGGCAAATGCTGCTCTTTGCTTAGTAAAGTGCGGCTCTTTTTTATTTTGATATTTAAAAATATATAAAAAAAATTTTTTTTTAAATATCATGGATTTCATCGTGATCTAGAGTTGTTTGGCCAACGATTTGAAGAAGAATTTGATGTGAACCCCGTTTTTCTTTACTGGACTTTCTCCTTAATTATGTTGTACTTTTTCGCCATGATACAATAACAAGGTAACTAATGCCAAAGTCAGCTATTCGAATAAAAAATAAAAATAAACTGGCCATTTCAGCCCTTGAAAGGACTTTGAAATTCAATTGAAAAACTTTTCTGTCTGAGTTGGAATTGAACCCGGTCTACCGCGGTTCTTTAGCTTAGGGGCCAAGCACTCTACCCACTAGGCTAGGAACTAGGTTGCGAGCTGCTTTAACAAATTCAGAACCAAGTTTTCAAATATTGGCCAAAGATTTGTTTAAATCTCATTTTTGTTTTGTTATGTTATCTATGTTAAATGAATTATTTCTGTTTTTGAAATTTGTGTGTAACAAAAAGATGGGCATATCGCACCCTAACTACAAAATAAGCCCCTTATTGAATACATTTCAACATTTAAACAACTGATTTGATGAACATTTAATTTATACAACGATTAATGTTGTTTAAGGCCTGCTTAAAGTTACGCAACCGCTAAAATGGGTTTATGAATCAGTGGGTAAATCTTTACATTTTTAGGAAAAGCTAAAACAATTTTGTTTTTCAAGCGACTCCACTCAAAATAAAGAGACAAAACTATTTTTTTTATATTAAAGAGAAAGAAGATGTGTACGACATGTTGACAGTCGATGGAGATAATCACTACGAATAGTTTTACTTGAAGATGTCAAAATATTAAAATTTTATTTTTTGCCCTATTTAGTTTAAGAGCGATATGTTACGTAAATCATTTAAACAATATAATTTTAATTTTTTATTATATAATTAAAATTTTTTTTAATACCTTTATTTATATACTCAGCAAACAAATTAAGGGAGTAGAAAAATTACTAGCTTTTAAAAAAAGCATTTTAAAGCTTGAAGTTTCTAGCTTGATGGTAATTTATAAAAATATATTTGAATATTCACTTTTGTTCACATCAAATTTTTTTGTTTTTACTCTTTGTTCATTGAATGTTAGATCTGCAAACTTTTGATATTATGTTTTATAGTTAAACATATTTTTAACACAGAACTGTCATGGATTTCCCTCACCCATTATTTTCGTTTTTTTCCTGTACATTGAAATATATTTGTTTGTCCGAACAGTCGTTATTTTTGTTTGTTTTTATTTGAGTACATTTATAGCAAACCATGACGAAAAAAAATCACCTTATCTTATCTTTGCGAACTCATTAGTCGCTTTAACTTATATGGCCAAAGCCAAAAGCCAATAGTGGATGGTGTTGGTCTTTTGACAAAGCTTTTTGCGGTCAGTCGCCAGTGTTCAATAACAGAAGCGAGAGTGCAATTTTTTTTTATTGTATGTTTGCGGGAGTCCAACAAATCAATACAACAACTATGGCAAACCAGTATCGAGTAGAAACTCATTAAATGTACCTATCAATGAAGTACGCCAAAAAATAAAAAAAAAACACGAATCAATATAAAAAAATCAAAAAAAATTGCGCTTCAGTATTATTTTCAACATGTCCTCACTGCTACTGCCAAAATTAAAGGAAAATATCAAACTATGCTGGCTTAATAGGAAGCAGTTTCAAGCAATGACAGCGGGTAACTGAGCATCTACTTAAGTTAACTTCGTAAGCCTCAATCTTCGAAGATTTATTCAACATTTGTCTATGTCTTTAGCTTCAACAATTTTTATGGCTGGTGGTATGAAGTTTGCCTGGTGCATATATGAGGAACCTCCAGCAACAATAACGAGAATTTATAAACAACTCCTGATGATCTCATGGTTTATGGGCGCTATACTGGGCTCATTGCTGGCCTCAACAATTGTGCAGAAAGTCACAAGAAATGTAGTGTATGTAAGTATTTTATATGCAGATACTTAGGCGCAAATCAGCTATTAGCAGAATCGTTGTGCGCATTTGAATGTTGGCCATCTTGCTCAAATTGACTTTCAAATCACGTAAAAACGTTTTTTTTCCCTCTGACATCTTTGCAATAAGTTTCATTTGTATTGTATTTACAACATATAAGACTTTTGCCGTTTTGAGCAATTACTTAAGTTAGAAACCAACTGACATAGCAAAAAGTAGGCTCATGTCGTCTCAAGTAGAGATGATGTGTTTCGATAAAGAGTTTCAATTATATACAATGTATTTTATTTTTCCAAGTCCATTCAATTAAAAGAGAAACACCAAAAGCTCCTAGTTTGTTGCTAATGTTTCCTTAAATTTTGTTTCCAAATTTGATTCTTGAGTGTAAAAAATATATCAAGTTTCTATTTAAATCTTTTATTTATATAAGTTTTTAAGGACTTTTGAGTGCGGTTTATTAAAATGAGCCATACACTTTTCTTATTTCTTAAATGAGATTTTTTTAAAACCATATCCGGCTTTATCTATCTTATCCCAAGAATCTGTTGTACTTTGAACACTTAACTATTTTTTTTTTTAATCAAAAAGATTTATTTAATTGAACTAGAAAACATACTGGCAGAATTCAAGCAAATAAACCAAAAGTCAGAGATAAAAGCAATATTAAAATTTCGTTACATGTACTATATATTATGCATTTTTTCTTTATTAAAAATATTAAGACATGTAACAAAAAAGACTAATGTAGAAATAAATTAAGAGGATAACTTTTTGAAAACCGCTAAAATATTTTAATTTAAAGTAAACTTTCTGAATTTCAGAAATCTTTTGAGCAGTATTGACAGAAATATAATGTTGTGAGGATCCTTTTTGCAGAATATAATTAAAGTCCAACACTGTCATAAAATTACTGTCATAAAATTAGGGTCAAGAGTTCCAAAACAATGATTTCTTCTTTTAATTATTAGCTGTATAAAACGAAGAAGAGCTATACCAAAGATAAAGATAAAGATGAAATCAATCGTTCAAGTATATTTTGCGAAATTTATATCACCACGAATATATTTTCAAAAAGATTTTATTGAAGAACTATATTGAAATCTTTAAATGCTATATACAGGGTGTCCGGTGTAAGAGTATGAATATTTACGGAGGTGAAAGGGGAGGTCGGGTCTATTTTTGAACCCTTAGGAGTTATTGGGTTAATTCTTATTTCCTGACTTTGAATCATACTATTGTGTCTAGCAGAAAAACTAACGCACGGAAAACTTATTTTTACAATTTTATTTGAAAGTCAATGAAATCACCTTTCTAACGGTGTATCAACGAGCCCACATCACTTAGTCATTCTTGAGCTGCGCTCGTGTGAAGATAAAACCAATCCGTTGAAACTACAAAATTTTCACATTGAGCGCTATGCGATTTTTTTGCTTAACTCGACCTCCTCTTCACCACCGTTAATATTCGTACTCTTACACTGGACACCCTGTATAAGAAATAAATAAATTATCTTCGACTTCCCTTTTTATGGGGCGTAGTTTTCATCCAAATTATTAAAATTTTTAGTTTAGAGAATATTTTCAGTATAAAAACTAATGTGCAAAATAATTTTTCAATACAGGCTTTGCTGTTATGATTACGTCATTTTGTATGAAAAGTGTGCGGAGTTTTTCATTTTTATTTTGCCAAAATGTTCACTTAAAGTGTACAGTAAAGAAAAAAATGTAGTCGCAAAATTGAAAGCCATTGTATTTATTTTTATGGAACTAATAGAGCTTTTAATTTTTTCATAAAGCCACTTTGTATGGAAGGATTTTCATTCGATTTTGAAAAATTTCATACTTGAATTTATGTGAAAATTTAAAATCATTAGATTATTTTCTGTGGAATCTAAAGATATTTTATTGTACTTTAACCCCGAGTTAAATTGTACTAGTTTTTGGAAATTTTTTCCTTCCAATCGTTTTGCTCTTTAGTCATAACTCGAAAGAAGTTTGGTTGTTTGGGGCCCCTGTATTTCTTTTTGATATGAAATAATTTTGTTGAAAAAATTATAAAGTTTTGTGTAATATTTATGAATTTATTTATAAAAAATTAAAATCATAAGAGAAATATCAAAATAAGAGATATAAATAGTGTTTTAAGTATGCATGCGTGGCGGCCGAGGCTTACAGGTAAGGAAGCCAAGAGAAACCTGGTCATCTTTCTGCATACAATAGCAAACATCAGAGAGTAAAAACTTCCAAATGAAGAATCTTGAGAACATGAGCCGTTCGGAGTCGGCATAAAGCACATTTTTCCAGTTCTCGATCATTTGTATACAAACATTTAATATCACTACAACTCAATTGAACATTAAAAACATGGTTTAAGTATTTTCAAGGACAGAATTGGGATGTGTTGCAAGAAAAATTTTTGAAATAAAATGTTATTTGGAAAAAACTTTTCAACACACAGCAAAAGTTTTCGTTTCAAAAGTTTTTGTGCTTGTAATGCAAAACAATTTAATGCTCTATTGGAATTTTTCAAATATCAGCGCAAACCCAAACAAAACTCAGACGTCTTTACACAAAAATTATCTTCAAAACTTCCTCTTTCAGAAATATAACATGATTCCTGAGGTGCATTCAAAAATTCTTAAATTTTTGGACTGCGTGACCGATAAAGAAATCGAAAGAAAACAACCCAAAAATACTTCACTAACCAAAACCGTAACCGATGAATTAAATTTCTTATAGATATTAAACTTCTCTTCGGAGCTTCATCGTTCAGCAAATAAAGAGTTTTACAATAAAACCAACAGCTTTGCAACTCTAAAGCCTAAACCTAATTATATAAAATCTAGATTGGGAAAATTAGTTTATTTGGGAAAAACGATCTTTGTCTCAAGAATTAATATTTACAATTTTAAGAATTAAAGGAGAATCGAAGAATTCATTTAGAGGAGACCGAGGGTATTTTTAACCGACTTTAAAAAGGAGTTCGTTGGTTTCTTTGTTTTTTTAATGTATGTTCATCGATAACTCCTAAAGCACTTGCCCGAATGCATATTTTTTTGTCCACAGATAGAGACACTGTACACTGAGGTGCTTATCTAAAAAGTGTGAGGAATTCGAAAAATTGGCATGGTGACCATAAGAATATAAGAAAAACACTGTATCTCGAATAATATTGACAGCAGGGTATTGAAATGAAAAAAAGGAGTAGACACGATTATGGCATATTGTGGTAAAAAAGGTGGGCGTTATTGGATAAATGGGCGTGGAAATATTAGAAAAACACTGTTACTCAAATAATATTGGCACCTTTGTAGTAAAATTCGTTTAAAAATGTGTAAAATTATTACAAAACACGATGAAGAAAATGCGCGATATTCGATAAAGAAGAGTGGCAATATTAGAAAAACAATGTGTCTCGAATAATACTTACACTAGGGTACTGACGTTTAGTACGGAGATATAGACACATTTTTAACAAATTACAGTCAAGAAAGTTTACAGAAAACACTGTATCTCGAATTATATTGTCACTAGGGTAATAAAATTTGTTACAAGAATAGGTAGAATTATAACAAAACACGATGAAGAAAGTGGGCGGAATATGACAAAAGGCGTGTTACTATTAGAAAAACACTGTATCTCAGTTAATATTAACACTGGAGTATTAAAATTCGGTACAAAAGTATGTAGAATTATAACAAAACACGATTAAGAAAGTAGGCGGAATTTTACAAAAGGGTGTGTCACAATAAGAACAACACTGTATTTCGAATAATATTGGCACTAGGGTATTAAAATTTATAACAAGAATGGGTGGAATTCATTCGAAAATTTATCAAATTCTTTAAAAAGGAAGCAATAAAAGCTTTTCAACAAAAAAAAACCGAATTCAAAATCATTACAAATTAAAAAGAAATTTAAAGTTTTTTCTATTAATTTCTTGTTCAAGTTTGATAATATATTTTTGTATAATATTATATTGAAAATCTTATTATTTTAATTTTTTTCTAATTTTTTTTACTGTCACAAAGATATTTATTTCTTTATGAATATAAAGAATATCTTTTTCATGTGACGAGAAGTGTAAAATTTATTTCTGAGCAATAAATAAGATTTTAAAAAAAAATTTTTGTTTTGTTTTGGAGTAAAAATAAAACTTACAATAAATTTTGTAAGCGAAAAAAACTATAACTCCTAACAGTTACGGTTTCTGGGTAACACTTAATAATATCATATGCACTTTCAGTACTCTAGCGCTGCTCTTTTGATGTCCGGTGGCTTGCTTACATTTATATATCCTGCACACATTGCAGCACTCTTCTTCGGCAGCCTACTCGAAGGATGCGCTTACGGCCTTACACAGGTGCAATCTTTAGTTACCGTTGGTGAGCTGGCAGACAAAAATTTGCGTGGCTTTCTCGTTGCCAGTGAAAGGATATCACTTTGGACTGGTATTTGCGTGCAACTTTTCTACACACGCTTCTGGTATGCATATCCGTCGGTGACAAGTGGCCACACGATGCATGTGAATCAGCTCCATGGTTTAATCATCGCATGCCTGGGATTTGTGGCCACATTGCTGACGATGCTGCAACGTTTAAATTCACCGACACTATCGAATCGCACGCTAATGGTGCCACACATTGCGGAATGTGGTATGCAGGAGGCGGAAACACTACAGAAAAAACCAGCACAACAACAACCTCACGTAGGCAAAACAACTGACATAGCGAATTGTGTGAGGAGTGCGGAACCGTTTGTGCCGCTGCATTTTAGGTTGCGCCTGCTGCCTTTGATGCAGCTACTGGTGATGCGCGGTTTTGTAGCGCTTTCAATGTCGCTGCCATTTAATCGTGCATTTCTTACGGCTAGCTGGAGTGGCTTTGCCTGTGACACAAACTGTCTGCACCTCCTGGCTGGTCTCGGTCTGCTGGGCAGTTTTGCTGGTGGCCTGCTTGTCGATGCGCTCGGACGACATCGATTAGCGGTAAGCTCTTTGCTGCTGGGCGGCATACTTATTTTTGTTGTTGGCGGCATATTTGACCACGCACAAAATTGTCATTCGGTCATTATGGATCGGCTGGATTTTGAAATAGCCGCCAGCCTACAGCTGATGTTTCAGTTTTTCACCTGCATGGGAGTTGGTGTGGTTAGCAGTGTGTACCTTGTGGAGGCATTCAATGGACACGTCAAATCCTTGTGCATCGCTGCGGTTTTATCCTTCGAGCATATCCTTCAAATTGGGTTAACTTTGATGGTTTTTCGCTTGGATTATTCGAATGGTGACCTATTTTTTGGCGTGGGTTCGTTGAGTATGATTTTTGGACTTGTGGTATTTTTCTGCATGCCTGAAACAAAGTTGCTCAACTTGGACGAGTGCCTGATGAAATTCAATAACGTATTTTAAGCTAAGATCCTGTAATTTTATATTTAGTGTTGTTCATAATGATTGTCGAAAAATGTTGGTGGAAACAATAAAAATCACCTAAAAATTAAAAAAAAAATATTTTACACAATACAACTCGTGGTTGCTTCTTGCATTTTGGATCTTGGAACTTGATTTCAGCTTTTTTTTTTATATTACATTTAGTGATTACTGTATTTAAGACCTGGTTTTAAAAACGTTGGAAAAAACCCATTAAAATATAAAAGCAAGTTATGGAATAAAGCTTTTTTTACCTATATGTATGCCATTTAAAAACTAAAACATAAAAGATAAAAATTTAGTGGTTCTTGCTTTTTTATTTTGAAATCCTAATATCATTACAATATTCATTAATATTTATCGAAACGAACATAAATTAACTCGCTTACAAAAGTATATAAAAGGAATTAAGATTTCTATGCTTGAACCAAGCAAATAGGCTCTTAGTTTACACGCAAGCGTAAATTTATCAATTCAGGCATTATTTGGTTAGAATTGAGCAAATTTAAAACATATGATCTTAAGAAAAAATGTTTGATTTAAGAAACATTTGCTTAAAACTCTAAAATATTTTGTCTAGATTCAAGTCTAATATTTGCCTGAAGTAAGAAAATTTGCTTAATTTGTGTAAACAATTTGCTGAAAATAAGAATCATTTACTTTATTTAAGAAACTTATTTTCCTTGATATATTATTTTTATAATCTTAAAAATATATATAAAATTTTTTCAGTTAAATATAATTTTAACTTAATTTGTATACTTGTATAATTGAAAAAAAAAAACATTATTTTTTAGAACTTTATTTAAGCTTAAGGCCATCAATTCATGGCCACTAAGCAGACTAGACTGACTACTTTGTTGATCGCTTCATTAACTCCATCCCCTTTAATAAGCTTATACGCACAACTTCTGTTTAATAAAACAAAATTATTTGTACATTTGTTGCCTTTCAAAGGAATTTTTTTTACTATTTTGCAAAAGTTTGAAAAAGGGACTGCTTCCTTGAATTGAGAACAATGGCCTTGATTTAAGTTAACCGTTTTCTACTTACAAGAATGTGTTCAGTTAAGTTTTTAATTTAATAATATTTTTATTAACCAACACATCCAAACAATCTGCGTTTGCTTAAATTAAGAAAAGATGTTATTGAATAAATCAGATCTTGTTCCAGGTTCTAGAATCAAGTATTTAATTGTTTCAAGCATTCTTTTATTTACTCAATTTTAGAAATAAATGCTCATTATTAAACGTTTTGTATAAACTTTTGTTTTTAACGCTGGATTTGAGCAAATTAAACTCACAGCTGTTGTTTGAGCAAATTGGCAGCATGTTAGAATTTCATGAGAGGTCCAACTAGATCTGTGGCTAAGTAGAGAGAAGCTTATGCATTAAAATTATTTTTTGTATGTTTCTCGAAAGTACAATATATTGAGAGTTACTGCATGAATTTGAGATAAAAATTCAAAATACCTCGAAATTATAGCACATAGTCGAAAGAGCTTCATATTGCGCGCAGTGTGTTGGTAAAACTTTAAAAGCGTTTTTCTCGAAACAACGTTTTTAATATGATCCGAATGAACTGAAATTTTAATAGGTTATACTTCATGCCAATGGCTCTCGCAGATAGTACAATTGTATATTTTAAATAATTTTTTCCTATTTTTGAAAATTTTTATAGGCGAGAAAGAAGTCCGCCATTTTGTTATTTCTTAATGAAAATATTTATGAAATATTTTCACTTTAGACGTAAAGAGCTTTTTAAAAAATAGTAAAATTAAAAAAATTGGCCCGGAGCATCCAAGGACTTTTGTCCGTAGTGTACTTTCAACGTTGGCAAGTAGACCAAATCGTCATAGTGGAGGCGATACATAACTTTTTTGTGGTTTAAGATAAGTAAAACTTAGCATATTTTTGTTGAAACGTGAGTATTTTTTTCATATTTTTAATTTTTTTTTTTTATAGAAAAATTTTCGAATAAAAAAAATAATGTGGTTTGTTACTAAAAAAATGTTCAGTAATATGTGTATTAAGTAGGGCTTTCAATCCCGAAGAGTTTTGGTGAATCCCGGGCTTTTTCCCAAAATGCCAAAATTTTAAAATAATGACATTTAGCTGTTTTAAAAGCAGGGACCGTTAATAACTCTTTCACTTAATTTCTGCGTTTTAGCAAAAAATGCATATTCTTTTTAAAAAAAAAAAATATTAATCCAAACTTAATCCTTATACTTATACTTAAAATATTCAAAAACATTAGAAATTTTATAAGACAGCACAAAGTCGTAATCATAATTACTAATGTATACGTTACAAAACAGTTATAACGTACAAAGAAGAATATAAGGGGAAAAAATTCAACAATAACTGGAAGAAGTAATCGAGTTCTTAAATTCTATTTTCTATTTCTAGGGCAAACATTTGTAAATTTTATGATTGAAAAAATATACCACTCCTGATTAAGCCAGATCGAAAATTTAATTGAATTTCATACTTAAAGTGGATATTAAATATCAAAACTCATATGCAAAATTTCAAGTCCATATATTAATTTTTGTGAAATTTAAAGAGACTGAAATATTTTGCACTTTGTATGGGAGCTAGGCATAGTTTCATCTGATTTTGCTAGTTTTCGAACTTGACCTTTATTTTTTAGATACAAGCTTAAGTAACAAATTTCATTACGATAGCTTCAAAATTACGGCAGTAATCGTCATCACAGACAAACAGATAAGCAAACGAAAGGACGGACGTGGCTCAATAAACTCGATGCTGATCAAGAATATATATACTTTTCTATACCTACCACGCCTTATGGGCGTTACAAACACATTGACGAAAAAATTCGAATGGAAAATGGGCGTGTCTGTTTGCGGATTTGATGCAAACTATTATATATTTCATATTTAACTGTACAAAGCACTTATACCAAATTTTAAAGCTCTAGGTTTGTTTATACTATTTTTATAAAAAATTCGTTTGGAAGGTGGGCGTGTCTGTGGGCGGATTTGATACAAACTTATATATATTA
The DNA here is from genome assembly GCA_963920525.1 of Dichetophora obliterata. NCBI lineage: Eukaryota > Metazoa > Arthropoda > Insecta > Diptera > Sciomyzidae > Dichetophora > Dichetophora obliterata. The sequence continues at coordinate 130,311,020 of OY986438.1, read as the reverse complement.
ATATATTTAGTTGTACAAAGCACTCATACCAGATTTCAAGGCTCAAAGTTTATTTTTACTATTTTTTACAAAAAAAAAAATCGTATGGAATGTGGGCGTTTCTGTGGGAGGATTTGATTAAACTTATATTTATTTCATATTTAAATCTACAAAGCACTCATATCCAAATTTCAAAGTTGTAGGATTATTTCTACTGTTAATGGCCAAAACTTGTATGAAGTCCTTCCACTGTGCGGCGTTACTGGCCCTGTGTGCGCCGATGTAGTTCATATGGCAGAGTCGTAACAGGACCCAGGAAATATCTCATTGTTGGAAAGAAGTTTCAGGCGGTTGTCACACACCTAGTGGAAAAACATTATGCATGAATTTTAAAACATTTTTTTTTATATGTAACTTACACCTTCAAAAATAATACTGTTGGCTTTTTCATACAAAATTTTAAAAAATTTTTACCATAATATGTTATGAAAAAATGTACAACAAACATATTTTGTCAAAGTAGGAACAAATTGTTTTCAATATGTCGCCCATTTCTTATTGAATTGCAATATGAGTTGCACTGACCACCTCCGATTTGGCTCAAATTTTGTGCTTAGACTAGTTTGTTGTTTGGAAAACCAAATCCGGAGTTTAAGGTTTTGAGATTTTTTTTCGCGGACCCATAGCCATGCCAAATTAGGGTCTATTTTGAGACAACGTAGCTCAGTCAATTTAAATGCGATTTTGGTAAATAGGGTATCATTGGAATTTTTATTTTGAGGGAAAATTATTGAACTTTTGAAAAAATTGCTGTTACATGACCCATTATTAATTTCAAATTTAAATGCCATCCCAGCAACAGGCGCTATAATTTTCTTTCATTTTCCTTATTTTCATTTTTTTACGTTCCATTACCTTTCCAAAGGTAAGAAATGAAAGTTCTTTATGGGTGCAGATGTTATGGCGTAAAAACTTTTTCAACGAATTCAACAAGCGTTGATATTTATTGTGAAAAGGCTTAAAAATATTTTACGTAAATAAAATAAAAAAAAATTTTCAAAGTGCATTTTTTTTTTTTTTTTTGTTAAACGCATCTTCTCCTTGCTAAGGGCCAATTTTTTAGTGCGAGCTTAAACTATAGTCAAATTAAACTGAGGTTAACTCACCAAAATTTTACGTTTAAACTAGGTTTAGACAAAAAAGAAACACATTATATGATAATATAAGTCAATTTAACTTCAAAGAACGCTAAAAAATCTAGTTAGACGGAGTTTAAACGTCCAATTTTGGTGAGTTAACCTCAGTTTAATTTGACTAGAGCTTAAGCTCGCACTGAAAAATTGGCCCTAAGTGGCATAAAAAAGTAGCCCTTTTCAGCCGGTGTCAAGATATTTTGGTCCCAATTTATCGGAAACAAAAAATCAAAGTGCATATTAATAAGATTACGACAATCTTAGTGTGTTGTTGGAATAATTAGCACTTCAGCAATCTAACACCGTAATAGCTTTGACACATTGGTATAGGTAATCTTGGTTATCTTTTGTAGTTTAAAACATAACCATTGGGGATGACACACTCACTATTTTTCTTAACTAGTTTAAAAAAAGAACGAAAAATAAAGTATTGCGCATGTCCGCCATCTTTGTTGTGACGTAGTTCGAGCTTGTCAAAGTGGCTAAATAAAAACGTAGTCACAATATATTTAAAGGGGATAGTTTATTTACAGCGATGAAAAATATCGACATTTTTTTATTGAAACTTGGTTTATTGATATTAAAAAATTACATTATAACTGTATTTATAAATAAATTTAAGCAAATATATTTTGCAGTACTATTGAAAATAAATTTATATGTAATAGAGGTGTTTTCTGCCATTTGTTCTCCTACGCAAAAAAAAGCTACGTTGCTTGATGTGTTTACAGCACTTTGATTGCTTCTTTGTTTTCATTTTGTTGTTTTTCTTGTTTGTTGAAAAAAAATTGTGAATTCACTTTATGGCCCGAATTCAAATCGTTGTTGCTCTCATTAAAATTATCTAAATCTTTAGTACTAATTTCAATTACATAAAATATAATTGAAAATTATAATTTACACGTACTTTAAGTGCACAATATTAGAAATTAAACTAAATTAATGCAATATTTCCTAAATGCTTGCAATTGTGCTGCTTGTGTTTACTTTTTGCTTATTCACATTTTTTGTATGTATTACTCTTGTCTTACAGCTGACAAGCTCGAGTGACGTAGTGCGTAGAAGATTTCAATTTTTGCGCACGGAGTATGCTATCTGTATATCTTTGTTTCAGAGAGAGCACAGTAGCTTTCAACGAAAGTGTAGAAAAAAGATTATTAAAATCAGCTGTTAAAACTCGTTTAGCTGCGATAAACGGCTTTCGGAAACTAATTTTGACTAAACGAATTCTAAACATAGCTTATCAGAAAATTAAACTAGAAAAGCGATTTAAACAAGTTTAAGTCTGCCAATGTGTCACTGGCATACACGGTTACCTCTGAATACCCTCAGTATTAAAGTTTCAATTTGTTATGAATTTTTTGCATGTGACTTCCTAAACAGCTCGTCACTATTTTTAGAGCAGACAAAGCTTTATCAAAATGGTCAGAATACGAATTTGTACAATTTTGTGACTTCTGATTAATTGATACTGAGGGGGCTTTTATGGCTTTGTAAGAACGGAGCTGTTAATTTTAAATTTCCTTAAATCAAGCAAAAAATTTGCTTAAAATAAGAATATCATTTCTCTCCGCGTATATTTAAATTAATTTTCAAAGCATACCATACAATTTATGGTAAATTAAAATTTTGAGAAGGTTGCGACATCTTTAGGTAAGTAGTCGAATAGATGTTAGACATTTTTAAATTTAGCAAAGAACAGAACCAGTATGCTTATATTAGGTCTGTTTCCGTACTAACTTCAAGTAATTTTAATAGAATGGAGAGTAACATTTTGCATGTTATTCTTCTCTCCCGAGCTTCAAAAATTTGTAAAATAATGCTTTCGAACAACTTCAAGTTACTTAAATAGAGTACGGAAACAGACCTATTGTTAACTGATTTTCTTGTCGGCAACTGTCAAAGTTTCATTAGGGATATTAACGATTCAGTGCACTTGCCAGTGCTGTTGAGGACTTGTGCACTTTACAACCATAAAATACACATACGTCAAAAATCTGCACAAGTGCTTTTATACTATTGCCTTAAACTTGAGGTCTTGAGCAGTTGTGCACTTGTGTGCATTGAAAAATTTGACAGCTTTGAAATAGTGATGGTGGTGTGTTCACAAAAACTTAACTGCATAACTGTACAAGTCATCAACGGCAGTGCACTGAATCGTGAATATCCCTAGTGTTTTATTGGGATTATTCACGATTCATTACAACTAGTGTCCGACCGAAACCAGAATTTTGGCCGAAACCGAAACTGCTTATTAATATGAAAATTTAAGTTTTTACTAATGATTGTTTTTATTAAGAGAAAACAAAAGTACTACTAGTACAAAACAAGCATTATTTGAATACTAAAGTTTATAATAATTTTGAAGTTAAAATTTAAGTTTACTATAATAATAAATGAAATCATTTTTTATTTTATTTTTTATTACACACTTCCGTACACATTCAAAATAGTATGCACCTACAATGTACATTTTTTTAGAACTACAAAGCAAAGTATTTCTGTTTTTCTTAAAGGTTTAGTATTATAAAAATAGAAATTTGTATTTCGTTTTCTTTTCCTTTATTCCACACACACAGAATTCGTTCGGAAGTTTAATTATCAATTTTTGGCTTAAGTACCTATAAAACTTTAATGGTAATTGCAATAGAGATGATGATATTGAAAATGATAGTATCGAACTCATAAAATTAACCAAAATGTTTTGCGTTAACACGATAAATCTAATTATAGACGAATTCATAATTTTTGTTTTGTACAATGCGTTGTAAATATTTTTATAAAACCAAAATTATATATTTGAAATTAATGATTGATGCAAGAAATTTTGGTAAAAATAAAGAATAGCGACAACTCTATTTTTATATCTTTTTGTTGGATTATTCGGATTTTAACCTTTTAAATCCAAATCCCAATTTCAGGCCACTGGCAATTGGCTTAGAAGTTATAGGCCTCCAAAGTTGGAAAATGGGCTAAAAATCTTTCTGTTTTTTTTAGTGTTCCGCGTTATGGGTATCAAAAGGAAGGTAATTCGAGTACCTATTCAACGAGGTATGTATCAAACAGTAAAATCCATTTATAACTTTTTAAGATATACTTATTATTATATTCACAATTTGTCTGGAAAACAAGTGGTTTCCCTTTTACGAAAGCACGACACTAAAAATGTGTATATCATTAAAAGTTATGCATGGATTTTCATATTTGAATAGGTACTTAAATTACCTTTCTTATGATACCCATAAAGTGTAGTTTTGTTGAAGTATTTAGAAAAATAGCAAGATTTGTGGGCTATTTTTTCCAACTTTAGAGGCCAATAACTTCTAAAATAATTGCGAGCGGCCTTCAATTTTTTCCGATTTGGAGTAAGGAGGCCAAATTCCATATAATCTGCAAAAAAATTCAAAATTATAGTTGTCGCTATTCTTGATATGTTCCGAAATTTTTACCAAAAGTTTCGGCTAGTTTCGGTTATTCGGCCATATTGAGGCTGTTTGTTATTGTTATCGGCTAGCAAAAGAAAGGATTTCATAAATCATTTATAAATTTGCCGAAAGAAAGTGTTAAAAAAATTTTAATACATGAATTAAATTGCAAGCCTTAGATCAAGTAAGTTTTTGACATTTGGTTGTGAAAATAGCCACCTTGCAGTTAAAACATTAGCTTCTAGCGAAGCAAACAAACTCATTTAATTTCTATGGTGCATTTCGACAAACTGTCCAACACCAATGAATACTGAAATAAATAAGAAGCAACTAGAACAGATGGCAACCTTGGTAGAGTTGATGGCGGTGATCTATAAATAGCTTACTGCTTTAAAATGTCATATGATTAAGTAGCCAAATTTGAGCGTTCAATTTGTTCTGTATAATTCAAATGAATGAATTCCAAAAGTGTGAAATTATATGCGACTTTAAACAGTAAGTTAATCACAGCTTAATCACTCAAACAGACTATTTAGTCAGCTAAGTGATTGACTCTATACAGCGTTGTTGTTGTTCCCTTCTTAAAAACTTTCTTGATCTAAAGCTCGCAATCTAATTCATGTTATAATTTAATAGATCATGAAATTAATTAACTAAAAAGTTTTAATTTTTTAATAATAATTCAATTAATTGATAAATGCTTGCTTTTATTTTCACATCTATTTTCCATTACATATAAATTAGAGATGAACAATATTTTTTTTACAAAATACCTAGTATCTAATTCTTTACTTGGCTCAAATATCTTATGCAAATTGTTAAGCCAAAATAAAGAAAATTTAGTCTACTTTCAAAAAAAATTGTATGTTTTTATTTATGAGTGCAAATAAACAATTGAATTATACATTTTGCGTTAAGTAACGAAACATTTATCAAGTAATTAGTGACTAAATACAGTGTGTCCTGCAATACAGTGCAACTATTTAAAGAGGTGAAAGGTGATGTTGATTAGTTGAGCAAAAAATCGTATAGGAGGGTGGTGGTCTATTTTTAATCCCTTAGGAGTTACACAGTTAATAACTATATCATGACTTTAATGCACACTATTGTTTTTCAGAAAAATCAGAAAAACCAACTCAACGAAAACTCATTTCAAGGAATAATTTGAAAGTCCCTGAATTGACCTTTCTAACTATGTATCAACGAACTAACCCTACTTATCCATTCCTGTGCTGTGCTCGTGCGAAATTAAATCAATCTGTTGAAACTACTAAATTTCAAGTTTGAGCGCAATTTTCTCTGAGTTCTGTGTTAGAAATCAATATTTGTTTGCAACAAATTTTTGATCTATTTAACTTTCTTTGTAATGACATCAAAATCATTAAAATATACCTAAAAAAATAATTAAGTTACTTATACTTAAAAAAATTTCACTTCGAAGTTCGAACAGCTCAAAAAATTTTTCTATTTTTTAAAAAAAAATACAATTGGATATCATTATGTTTAGAATTTAGTGTAATTTTTAAAGTACAACTAACTTTGTTATTTTTAAAGATATGTTTATGATTTTGATTTCATTGAAAAGAAAATTAAATAAGTCACAAACTTAATGCTAAAAATATTTTAATTTACTTCGCAAAATTCAGAGAAAATTGTTCTCAAACGTGAAATTTAGTAGTATCAACGTATTGATTTCATCTTCACACGAGCACAGCTCGGTAATAAATTAATCTGGTTCGCTGATACACCGTTAGAAAAGTAAATTCATTGCCATTAAAAATAAGTTTTTTGTGAGTTAGCTTTTTTGCTAAAAACAATAATGTGCATCAAAGCCATAAAATAATAATTAGCCCTGTAACTTCTAGGTGTGTGAAAATAGACCCATCTCCAATACGATTTTTTGCTCTCTCTAAATAGTTGCACTCTATTGCGGGACACCCTGTATATTCATCAAGTAATACGGGTAAGCAATCAAATGTTGCATCACTGTAAATCAATAAAAAGCTGTCATATTTTACAATGCACACAACTCCACAATTGCTCAATTCCTCAAGTTTAAGAGTTTAGAAGAAATACAGATGTGCAGATTTACGTATTTTTATTTTTCTCTACAAACTTACCTACCACTACTAATTACAACTCTTCGTCATAAATTGAGTATTTTAAAGTTTTTTTGAACTTTAAGAAGCTGTAAGAAGGTCTTAACTATCTTTTTACTTTGTAAAGCAGAAGTAGATCATAATCATGAGTTAAAATATAAACGACCGAATAAGGGTCGAACATGTTCTACGAACCATTCAAAAAGCGCACTAGGCTACTTCAAAACAATATTCTACTTGTAGAAACCAAAATAACACAAACCGTGCTTGATGTAAATAACAAACGGGTTGATGTAAATAACACATTCGTTGTTCAGAAGATTTTCTGAAGCACATACATATATGACAACAAAAATATGTTGAAATAATAAAAAAAGTATTGTTGTTGGTCCCGAATTTGATTTTCATTTCGAAAAATTGTTTTTGAGTACGTATATATTTTGTTAATTTCATGTTTAGTTGAAAATCACTATTCTTTGTGTCTAATAGCCCATTAATAAGCATGCTACTCGTTGGCAAAGACCTTCGCTGCCACCATGTATTCTTTATAGCAGCATAAAAAGCCTTTTGCTTGTTAATGTCAGAATGACCGCCAATTTATTTATGTTTAAGGAAAATAGTATCCAATAAACATTAATATTTTGGCAGAGTTTAAAAATCCAGATTTGGATTTTGGAAAAAAATGCAGCTTATCTATACTATTATATAAAAGGAGACTCACGCAATTTGATCCAGAATAAGCTCGGTAACCGCTGAACCGATTTTGATAATTCTTTTTCATTCGATTTCTATGGTAATATAGATTGTTATAGCTTACCAAGGTTATCGAAAAATGTATTCTTTAATTATTACAAAATCACGCATCTTATTTGATGCCTACATTCAACCAGCAGCACAATATAACAGCAAACAAAGCCTTGCTCTCTTTGTCGCGAGAGATTCGCTCAATGTAACACGGCAGCCATGTTGTGCAGTTAAGCTGGATTCACTGATAACATTCAGCACAAGGTTCATTTACAAGGTTTGGCACTTGAGAGGAATGTACTCTTTTTTTCGACTTTGCTTGAACTGTCACTGTACTTTTCTTTATTCTATGCATTCATTTTCTTGATTTCTTTTTATCTATTCTGACAGTTCGACCGAGCTCGCTCCCAAGTGCCACAACCTTATTAATGATCCTTGATTCAGTATGTTTTTGTGTGATTTAAAATAATCTTAATCAAGTTGAGAGCGTGCAAAAATTTTTCGCTCTGAGCGAAAACTTCATATAAAAAAACTTGCAAAACATGCTGAAGGTGATCAGTGAATCCGGCTTTACTTTCAGGATTCTTGCAAAAAAAAAAATTCTTACTTTCATACAGTGTTGATTAATTTTCTTTGCAAATGTTTTCAGGGGAGTTGCCAGAATTTAGTAACAAGCATTAATTATGGTTTGCAGTCTTGTCAGCCAGCTTTTTCCCACTTGAGATTGTGTTAGTATATCTATATATCTATACGAATATATAAAAGTGTTGTGACACTGCACGGATGTTTGACAATAATGCAAAAACCACAGGATCGATTAACACGACATAGGTATCAAAACATTTGTTATTTTAACTTTATCGTAATATGCTATGTTAGATTTGCCACGTCTACTTTTCATGCCCCCTTTTTGCAAAAAATGTTATATTCCAGACGATTTTGGTCGTATGAGACTAGAATATGGTAATCTACGTTGCATGGTTACTTTTGCTAACTTTACTAAAAATGAGCATGACCCACTTTAGTTAAATTCATTTTTCGAGGGATAAGCTTGGAGTAAAGCAAAGCGCACTAGGTTTAAGCTCAATTGGGCTGAAATTCTAGCATTCTATTGTTTCGAGTATGGGATGGTTTATGTGAAAAAATTGTACACCATTACCACCCAGAATTAATCAAAAATGTTATATTTCAAACGGTTTTGGTCGTATTAGAATAAAATTTGATAATTTAGTTCATACGCCTACTTTCGGCAACTGTTCGGTCTGCGGCAGGACAACGTCTGATAAGAATGCTGTATATATCAGAAAATTCTGATCGTCATGCATTGACGTTTCAAACGGAAACGACTAGCATGTGTTTTGTTCGAAGGTCAATTTACACTTTTACAAATTCACAAAACGATCATAAAACATTCATTGAATTGGGTCAGGACAAAGTCTACTATAACGTTAATTATGAATATATAGATAAGGAAATAGATTACAACATAGATTTATGTAATCTATTTCCTTGTGGTTAAGTAATATATAACTTTATATAACTTTGGAATAGTTTGAACTATTTTAAATATTTTTCACAGTATTATTTTTTAAGCTATATTTGAAAATGTTTTTCACATAAATTAGTTTTTAAGCTGTAGAACATTGCAAAAAATATAACAAAATATTTTAAGCGAATTAATTTTCATCAAAAAATCATAGGGGGATAGTTGGCCCATGATTTTTAATGATAGACACTGTTTTGTCAAAATAGAGCAATTTTTGCAGATAAATTATGTTATATGAAAAAATAAAGAAAATTAAAATTAAAAAAAAAATATGTACAACAATAGCAACTCTTGGCCTATTTTTGAGTACAAGTTGGATATTTTAGGGGTTTTTTGAAAATAATATAAAACATTATATTGGTGAGTTAACGGTAAACCTTTTCTCATTTTCCCAATTTATTTAATTGAACTTTTAAACAAAGAAAATTTTATGAAAATCGATTTGAAAATGGCGGAAATATTTGCTTGCTAAGTCAAAACATGAAATTTCAATAGTTTTTTCTCATTCTGAGACTTAAGAAAATGAGTTATGCTGAGAAAATCTATAGTTTTGAGATATTACAATAATTTTAATGTCATAACAACAGGTTTTTAAAAACATACATAATATCCGTACGAAATATTTCCGAAAAGAAAAGATTTTTACCGTTAATTTTATTAATCAACGACTGTCCAACAAAAATGCATTGTTATGCATAGAGAAAGTCTATAGTTTTTGAGATATCGCCAAAAGTTTGATGTCATTACAACGGTCTTTTTTTTAAATTTAAGATGAATATATTTATTTTCAGAATATATGTAAAAAATTACATTTTTTATTGCAAATTTAAAAAATTTTTTATCCCAATTTTTTTATAACCTGTTATGCAGGTCTTTTTCAAAAGCCAAAAAAAAGCCAGGTAAGTTTATGTCATCATAACAAATAAAGTTTCAATAAGTTATTCAAATTAAACAAAGTAATTTTTTAATATTTCTACCATTTTTTCATAATTAAACAAAACAAACACAATAATTTCTATATTTTGAATTTGATTTAATACAACTAAAAACTTTAATTTAAAGATTTAAACTTTTTACATGTTATTTAATATTTTTATCGCAGGCGAAGCAGCGGGTATTTGCTAGTATATGATATATATTGATATATTTAATGTATTTCAAAATAAAATTGAAATTTTCATTCAAAAAATGCTTTGGCCGCTATTCGACCCTTGTTCCATCATGGTCAGCTCATAGTTAAAAAAATCTTAATTTTTCTTGAGATTCTGTCACCAGAACTTTTGATTTGTTGGTATGTAATAATGCAAGTATACATACACAGAACTGCAAAAAGGAAAAATAAAAGTAGTCATTTCCGAAATATTTTTGCATGGCAAAACCAAATCCGGCCGCATTATAGCTTTAATCATGTCAAATTTTAAAAAAAAAACAGTACAAATTAAAAGTGCAAAAAAGTTTTTTTTTCTCTAATTATGAAGTTTTATAAAGAGGCAAGATAAACTTTAATGCTTGATATTTTGGTTATAGAAACAAATTTGCCCTTCAAAGCCAGTTTGAATTATATCAACAGCTTTCCTTTTATTCCTCAGAAATAATTTTTAAAAGTATTAAAAATTCTCAACGTGAATTATTTCATAAGATATTACAAGCTTAAACCGATAAGTAAGACTAAGGTCTCAAAATAAATACAAAAAGAGCTGTCAATAAGCACAAAGACTTTCTTTTGTATCTGAAAAAATCTCGCATTCAAAAAATATTTTAGAAATAGTCGTATTTGCTTAAAAACCTTAAAAGTGCATACGTTAAAATTTTTTTTCATTTTATGCTAGTATGGACTCATTACTGAGTCCAATCTCAGAAGCTTTTTTCGATCCCGGGATCAGTTTGGGTTTGGAAACTTTAAAAAGTAAATAATTCAAAACGTTTTTTATACAATTACTTATTATTTATTACTTGAAACAAAAAAATGTAATTTAATTTGCTTATAAAGCAACAGAAACAAAACATATCACATAAAGGGTATTCACAATTGCGTTGTTTTAGTGTAGTTAAAACACTCCGTGGTATTGATACCACACTTTACCGAACGGTTTTTATATTTTTTGTTGTTAAGCATGAAATCTCTTAAAACCAAAAGTGTGGTAATTTTAAGTAGCCCAATGATATGTTTAATGAACGTGGTTTTTAAAGTTCCATAAACAACTTGTCGGTTGCCAGTTATTTTCTAATTGCAAAAATGTAAAAAGCTAAAAATGCAAGTTAAACTTTTTTATGCCATATAAAAGATATAAAATTGGATAGTTAACTTATTTGCATAGTAACAAAAAGCTATTTGAAAGGGTGCTCATAATTGTGGTTTTAAACTATGGCTAAAAAACCAGAATACCACGTTACCGCACAATTGTGAATACCCTTATTGTTAATAAACACAAAAAAAAATTAAATAATACTAATGACTAGCAAATTGTGTTAACTTAAAGAAAAAATATAAAAAAATAAAATACAGAACAGTTTAAAGTATAATTATATAAATGTTAAATATTTTTTTTAGACAATGTCTTCATGTTTTTTTTTTTTTTTTGCTTAAGGCAAATTATGGCTGGAAAAGACTTTTAAAAATAAAATTTTTTGCTTTAATTAATTTTAAAGTGACACATTCAGCTGATCAACGCGTCTTAGTTTTCATTATAGAGTTTTGTTCGGATATTATTACAAATGCAACCCGCTGATGAGAAGCACCGCTCTGATTCTATGCTAGCTGGAGAAATAGTTGTACGATTATTATAAGCAGTTTGTCAGTTCGATCACGATTGCCTTCACCACTAAACAAATTAATTTCCTAAGTCAGAATATCTGACAATTTTTAAATACATAGCTGACTCCCGATGTTGCAAATTCTTATAAAACTTTGTAAAGTCTTTGCTCCAGTGATTCACACTCATCGTCCTAACAATCTTTTTCAGCCTCAATAAAAGGTTTTTCTAATGCTACATTCATATCAGCTTAAATTGAAATAGTTGCATTTAAATGAATATTTGTAATAGAAATTTTATATTTAAGAATCCCGGGATCCCGGAAAGAAAATCTAGGTATTAAAGGGGTTTTAATCGTTCGGGATCCCTGAATGCAATTCCCTTGTACCTATAGAACGTTTCATCAAAAAACAAACCCCCCTAATGGAAAGTCCTGACTACGGTCTTGTCATACCTCAAATACTAACGTTTAAATAATTGTAATGAAAATGCATTTGTTTTTTTTTTTTTGTTTTTCTTACAGAAAATCAATTTTATTCAGACAAAAAAATTATCTTTTTAGCCTTCTTTTGCAGATTTTGCGGTGTTTCATTTTTCCTTTGTTGTTGCTTCTTAAAGTTTTTTAACTAAGTTTATGTTTTTTTTTTGTGTTCGTTTTTTTCATTTTTGTTTTTTTAATTTTCTTCATTTAAATATTCTATGTTTTACAGAACTAGAAGGGAACTTAAAGAAAATATCAAAGGACATAAAACTTTTGAAAATTTTACGCAAAATAAAATTTGCGGATTACTTAATTTTTTTTTATAATTTTTTTTTGCGTTTTTTATTAATGTAATATTATTTCTGTCTTTATTTAGTTCTTTACATCTTTGCACTAGTCTTAGAGCTTAGGCGAAAAAGCAGAAAGCTTATAATTAATTAATTAGTTAAAAAATAAAACAAAATTCAACATTTAATGTAAACTTCTTGCTTTGAACGAAGAATTGCAACTTTTTTCAAATATTCTATAATTTTTCATTTTTAGAGTAAGAAAAATGTTTACTAATGTTTTTGTGTCTTTTTTTTAAATGTTATTCCGGCGCTTATTTCGGCCACATTTTGAGGGCATTCTTTAGATGCAGACGACTTCTCAAAAAAAGAGTCGGCAGCATTTTGCATTGCGGCGCCCTCCTCCTTCTCATCTACTTTTAGAGTTTCTTATAAAAAAGCTTTTTAGTTAATTTTATGTTGAAGCATAAAATTTTCAGCTTCTTCTTATTTTTGGAAGCTTAGAGCACAACGAAAAAACAACATATATATCAGGAGTTTAATAAGAAAACAACACTTAATATTTTAAGATTAAGTAAATCGGGAACTTAAAAGTATTCACAGTTTTTAAAATAGCAGCAACAAGCGGTTGTTTTCTTTACATACATACATGCTTATATCTCTTAAACTAGAAATTTGTTTTGTTTTAATTAATTCCTTTTCTTTTGCATCTGCTTAAAAAGTTTGCATATATCTTGCTAAGCACTCCATTATTTTGTATTTTTTTTTTCATTATTTTTCATACCATACTGTTTTGCTCATTCAAAACTACTAATACTGCTTTCAAAACTTTTCGCATGCTTTCAAAATGCTTTTTTTATCATTTTAATTTTTTACTAAGTGAGCTTCTTTGCTTTGCGTATATTTCGACTTTTTATTTACTATTTATCGCCTGTTTCAACTTGTTATTGTTTCTTGTAGTTCACTTCATTTATTTTTTTTTTCTTTTATTTTAATACACTATTTTTTAAATTTTTGTTTTTCTTAAAAAATTTTCAAAAAAATATATATTCTTCTTCATCTTATTAGCATAGTTGTAGAATTGGAAAAAAATTATTTTCGGTTTTTTGTATTCCATTTTCTTTATTTAAATTTATTCCATTTATAATTACCTCTTAATAAAAAAGTTAAAACACAAATAAATAAAACAGTTTGGAGAAATTTTTTATGATTATGTTAAGTCTAAGGTAGCAAAACTTCGAATAAAAAGTCAAAATAAAAAAATAATTAATTCATTAATTAGGTTTGTCTCTACTTCTTTCAACAATGCTCGTAAAAATGAGAGCTTGTTAACGTTATCCCGAAAATAGTAAAGGTTTTTTCGAAATATATGGGCAGATTTCGGAACGGACCCAATATCTTTATCGTGAAAAAGGAAAATCAAATAAAATCTTAGTGTCAAATAAAATCTTAGGCAAAAATATAATAGCTTCACATAAAGTTTTTTCTTAACTAGCCAAATTTCATTAACAACGTTATTTAAAATAAGCCTAAATAATAAAGTTATACATTTTTGAAAAAAAAAATTCTTAAAAACAAGTAGCCAAAACTTAGTATAATACTTAAGAAAATGATAAATTAATAACAAGAAAGACATTTCTGCATTGAGAAAATTTACTTATGTTTGAGTTACTTAGTTGAGTTAGCTTCAGACAATTAAATTGTGAAAAAACATGATCTAAAAGCAAATTTATTTAAACGAAAAAAAAACAATTAATGAAAACTCTCAAACAAGGGTCAATGCTAAAGGCTTATTCGATCAAATTTCGTATAAAAAGTTGCAAATAAAAACAATAGACAAAAATATAAGTGATTGCCCCAATATTAGAGAATAAAAATAAATATTTGAAAATGTTTTTGCTTTACCGTTAGCTACCAATTGTAATTCAAATGTCGACTATAAATTTAGTGTAAGGTTTTTGACAACAAAATGTCACAAAAAAGTCCACACTAAATTTAGAGTAGGCATTAAATCGACTGTTGGTAAGGTCTCCTGGTTTTAAAAATGTTAAAAAGATTCTAAGTAAGCCATGTACTTATTTTTCAGATTGCATTATAAAAAATAGTATTTTCGACATTGTTGAGATTCACGGCACCGCAATGATATTAGCAGATACTAATCTTTTCTCTCTGCATATTTGCAGATATTTGACAAATCTGCATATTTGTTTCTTTTAAAGCTATCCCAAAAAAATGTTCAAAAATTAGCTTGTTCCAACTAAGTTGGTACATTTAGAGTGTGTAAAGAGTCTGAAAGATGCGTTATAATATGCCATCTGATTAAATTTTCAGTGCGTGCCAAGAACAAAAAAGATAATTATATGTGACCTTCTCCGAGAAAAGGAACCTAGTGTGTGAAAATTAAGTTTTGAGAAAAACGCATTTAAAGTTTCATACGTTTTTATGGGGTAAATAAATTTTTATCAGAAATCTAATTCATTTCATCTTATTCTACACCCTTTTAGGTACCAGAATCCACTCTTAAGTCCAAACCCGTTTTTTGACACACTAGGTCCCTTTTCTCGGAGAAGGTCACATATATAGTACCCAATGGTTTGACAAAACCTTTAGTTCCTTGTCTTGAATTATAAAGAAAAAGTTTTAAAATCTACCATTTTTTTATTAATCAAGCATGTTCTGCATTCCACTTCCGTGTTCTTCATATCACTTTTTTATCTTGTATTTTATTTAATTTATTAGTATAATTAATTGTATTAACAAAAAATTTTTGTATAGAATACTATCAATTCAACTTTCGTATTCAATTATGATTTATTTTCACTTCCACTCGGCAGTGGAGCACAGAACATGCTTGAATATCTTTTATTCATAAAATTTTGTCTAGGTTTTGCTCTTTATTTATTTATTGCTCTTAGTTAGTGAGTTATTGCTGTATTCCATCTTATCTTTACCCCATCATCAATTGAGTCAGTGCCGTCACTCAATCTCTTATTAATATCGTTATTATGATTTGCATTCGAGAATATTGCAGTGAAGAGGTCACTAATTCATTGAAGTTACTTGGCCGTTACTTCGCAAAAGGCTGATAACCAGGGCTCGGATTTTGATGACAAAAAAAACTGCAAAAAATTACCTAAAAAAATGGCAAAAATTACCTAAAAGCTGACAAAAATTACCTAAAAAACGCAAACAATTACATTAAAAAGAAAAAACAAAAAAGAAAGCTTTAAAAATAAAATAAAACATAACTAAACTTAAAATTTATTTTATATACTTTTTATAGATAGCTTTACAATGTAGGTACATTTTTAAGTTATTAAAATTGAAAGAACTTCGATTGTCTGGCAAAATGTTTTTGCAAACAGAAAAACTTCTTTATCCCCTTTGTTCAAACTTCTCTAAACCCACTAATTTTTCAGCAATTTAGCATAAAAATATAGTTATTAAAAACAAGCATATCCTGGGTTTTTATCAAAAACTTGTTTCATGTTTCTACATACACTTTCGTCAGTTTCACTACTCGCAGACCTTTTTTTTCATCGAGGTCCATAAACAAAGATACTCCTTTTTCGAGACGTAATGTTTTTGATTAAAGGGACGTCTTGTTAAAGGAATATGTTTAAAAATTTGCATTTTTACATTTTTTGGTATGAAAAAAAACGAAAAAAAATATTTTAAAATAACACTAAATGACTAAAATGACCTATAAAATCAAAAAAATTTTGACCCAGAAGGGTGGCAGAAAGTTGGTGGATGTATTCAGAAGAAATGTGGGGTTGAAAAACTACTAGAACCAGCTCATACATTTGACCATTTTAAGAGTCGCGATTTTTTTTTTATTTACAATCAATTTTTTAATTTTTATATTTTTTTTTAACGATAAGCTTCAGCACTTTTTTAATTTTTAGAATCGTGACCCCTAGCAGGGTGGCAGATTGGGGGTGAATGTGTTCAATAAATATTGAGATGAAACAATAATAAAACCATCAAAGTTTTAAATAGCTCAATAACCCTCTATAGGTCAAATCGGAATAGATATGTACTATTTTCGAAACTTTTTAATAGTTTGTGTGTTTTTGCTTTGGGTTTTCCATAAGGGTCGCTGAGCAAAAGAAAAATTTAAGTTTAAAACGAATAATAGGACCACCTCATACATTTGACGTCTTGCGAAAAATTCGGTAGGGATATAAAGTATTTTTAACTTTTTTCTTAATTTCTTATAGAATAAAATTTTAGGAAAAGTACTCACATCTAATCACTGGGAAGATGCTTTTACTAAAATTCTTGCTTAACCCTCCGATGCCTGACAAGTTTCTGGCTCGTCGTTGCCTGACAAGGTCCCCAGGTGCTTTCTTTATGAATATGGGGTACGCTGCTTATAATTATTCAATTTTTTTCTCTCTGCCAGTACATATATCTATAAAATACAAATAAGTAACAAGAAAATTCCAGCAAAAACAAAAGTCATGGGCACATTCTATGAAAGCCCATACAAGGTCCCTTATGGCTAAGCCGCCATAAGTGACTTCAACTCGACCATTATAATGACAACTTTTACGTAATCTAATTCTTTAGCATTCTAAACATCCCATTTAAAGAAGTCAGGAAGACTGCCGCTTTTCGATCAAATCAAATTGAAATGCTTCATAGTTGAAAACTTCATAGGTCCCAGGGGAGCTTCTCAGGCATCGGAGGGTCAAAAATTTAGCTTGAAGAAACTGCAAAGACAAACGCAATCTTAATACTCCCAAGATATGCTGGGTACATAGAATATAGACCCAGTACACTTTTTAGCTATACAACTACTATGCACTCACTGCAGAGCACTTCTACACATCTATGAACGTGATATATTATTTCTTTACATTATGACTACTCTGTTTATGTTTCGAAGTAATTTTTTTTCATAAAAATAAAAATATGTAAGTTTTTTAAAGCATGTTAAATAAAAGATTTCATGACTGCTATATCAGAAAAAATTTTTTTAAAAAAATCTGAGCTAAGAAAGATACATGGATTAAAATCAAAGACAAATAAAAAGAAGATAAGTAAAATACATTAAATAAAAGAAAATCATAGAAACCCTACAGTTCAGCTGGTGGCAGCATTTCCCTTTGGACATGCCATTCCTCAAACCTTTACAGGTACGGCCCAATGGGACAGGAGAATTGTAAAGCTCATGATAATGCACGTTGGGTCCGTTCACACCTGTCAATGACATCGATGTGTTCAAAAGACGAACAAGATAAGATGCGAGGGGCATGACCCTACCCAGGGGGTATATGAATTCTCATACCAAGTAGTAGGTCCAAGTTTCAACTTGGAACTACTGGGAATATAAAGGAGATAAGAAAAAGTATATTTTTCAATAAATTTAGCCACACTACTATGAAGAAAAAAATTTTTGTGATGAGTACAGAGTTTGTGTACACACAACAAAAATATATTCAGGACATAGATAACCAACACATATTTATGTGATGATTATATTGAGTTATTTATTGGCCACAGCGTTCCTTAAAAGCACTATGTAGCCAATACAGATCTCAATACGTACTCAATACAAAAAAATCAAAAAATTTATGTCGTGAGTTCATTAATATACATATAAATTTTTCTTTCAGTGTACAGACAACTCAAAAAATTATGTAGGTACTTAAATTACTTTAGAAAACTCTTTTACAAACAATAATGCCAAATAAAATTGAAGAATTCTCATTTTTAGGCATTTAACTGATGTAAGGTTTTTACATAGCGACATATTAATAAAATGAGTCTCTAAGATGATTTTGATTTTGTGAAGACCTGAAAAAATCTTATTTTGTTACGCCCTTTAAAAAAAAAACCTTATAATAAAATATATTATTGCTGCGCATGTTTGCCAGTTGCCAACTTATTTGATACAAATAATAACATTTATTCTTTAGTAGCAATCTTTCTTTCACTTGATAGTTCATTTTTTAAATGAAATGTGATACATGAAATGTGGACTCTACATGTAATTGAATGGTATTGACATATCTGTGAATAGTGTATTCCACAAGACCTAATCTTCTCACATCTCTTCCAGCTTTTTCATGACCTGTAATAGTTTAGTTTTTGTATAAAACAATTTAAAATGGTGAACCAGTGATTACTTTTCTACTAAAAGGCTGAATTAGACAAATGTCAGCAAAAATTTCCCATGCTCAGGACTGTAATATATCTTTGTTCGACAAAAATGGTCAGAAAGACGACCTCTTTCAATACTGCACCGTAGTAACTCTCGATCTAAATTTGTGGTCTCAATTTATCCCTGCATTAGGCTGAGGCCAAACTACGCGGTCTTACCGCGATCGCTGCGCCGCTCTCACGCTCTTCAAATGCGGCTGAAAAATACTGAATTTTGCATGTATTTTAATACATGTACTCATCTAATGTATTTAATAATTGAAATTGACAGCGGTGCCGCGATCGCGGCAAAACCGCGTAACTTGGCCCCAGCCTTAAAGTTCACCCACATAAGAATTGAAATGTAATACTAAAAACCATTCGTACACTGAAAAAATAAACATGTTTAAGGAGAAACTTTAATTTTCAAGTGTTTATTTTCACACAAAAATTTTTGAATTTTAATATTCAGCTACAATGCCTTTATTTTTACTTTTTTATTTGTTTCAAGTTAATTTTAAAAGTTTTCTGTGTATTTAAAACTTTTTTAAATTTGGTTGAAAATTAAAACAACAAAATTAAACATTCAAGGGGTTTTCTCTATGTGTAGTATATGCCGTTTTACGGTGCAAAATTAAGAAATATGGAATCCTTTTTTTCTATTTTTTTAAAGATCAAAGAACCAAGGCATGCGCCTAGGCGAAACAACCGTGAAATTTAATTTGAATTGCTTTTCATCGAGGCTAGTGTTATGCCTTAAGCGCTGATTATAATCGACGGAACGGAACATTATAGAATGTTGAGAAATGGCACTTTACAACCTATTACATGAGTTTCTTATGAGTTCGATTGTAATAAGACGGAAGGGAGCGGTACGCGACGTTGAGATCTATTGATTTTTGATTTTTCCGCTGCGTTCCGTAACGTTTTGAGTAAAAAATGTATGTTGACAGATGCTACTATTAATTTTATTCTGCATTTGTTCTGTTTTCCGTATTTTTGATAAATTTTGATTGAATTCATGATTTAAAATAATAAGAAATGAAGCATTGATGGAATTTGTTGTGTAATAAAATATATTTTGAAAAAAAATTAATTCCTCTTCCGATGCTATTATAATCGCTACTCCGTTTGAAAATGTTTCGTCCCGCCACGATGACACTTCACTACGTTTCGTTCCGTCTATTATAATCAGCGCTTTAACCTCAGCAAGCATTTCCAGCCCTCAGTTGTGTTCCGGTCCTTTCATTCCACATTTTCCACATTTTCCACAATTTATTTCTGGATTTTTAGTTTTTTATAATTCTTAAATGTAGGAAAGCACAAATAAAGTGAAAATAACCATGCCCGAGCCCGGATTCGAACCAGGGACCTCTTGGTTGCAGTGTTGCCAATTTAGCCATTTTCTGGCTAGATTTAGCCATTTTTAAACATTTTTAATGAGAAATTTTTAAAAATGCTTTTAGCTATAAACTTAGCCAGTTTTGCAAAATATTTGGCCATATTTAGCCTTTTTTAACTTATTTTTTAATATATATTATGCATTCTAATTTATTCCGCATGCATTCTATATTATGCTCCGACTCAATCTTTTAAGTAAAGAAGTCATAAACTCTCTTGATTATACTTGAAAAATCGAGTCAGAGCAAATGATCACTTTTTATGCATTCCACCCAATGACAGACTATTTTTCGAATTTTACAACCATGTACAATAAAGTAATTGCTTCTCTGTGGTAATTATAGTTGATTTAAAATTATTGAACTGCCAAAAATGTCCAAAAAACAACAAAAATTTCGACAAGAGCGGAAAACAAATTATTTGTTTAAGGCTCATGCACATTAAACTGACAAAACTAAGGAAACAATTCGTTTGAAAAAATTTGAAATTTTGCATGCGGGATCTTATCCCTTCCAAGGTCAAATGCAGATGTGGAACGAACTCTCTGTCAGCTAAATCAACTAAGTATGGATTGCGGCGACACAACAAATATGGTCACAACTACGATGTAACACATCTTTATACTATACGAATTGATCTAAATGCAATATATGAAGACAGCAACGAAGACTGGATAGATATATAATATAGCAAATATAATTTGTTTATTTTACTTATAGTACATAGCTACTATATAAATATTTGCTTTATATTCAAGTGCAGATTAATATAGATATTATAATATTGTTTTTTTTTCATTCAGGCATTTTCAGCAATTTTTAGCTATTGAGAGCTGGCAACCCTGCTGGATTGATAGTCCAGCGCACTCTCCACTAGACTACAAAAGCCGACAAACCGCAACAACAAAATACAATTTAAAAAAACCGCACCTTATTTCCAATGTCAAACCCACTCCTTACACGCATTGGCGTCGGAAGCGGGGGGGAAAGGTGGGCAGTTGCCCCCCCCACTTTTTTAGCTAGATAAACAATTTAAAAGGAAAAGTTATTCAAAATATCAGTTTTTTTACAACGATAATATTTTTGTATTATATATTTTCCTCTTCTTTCTCTCTTCTTCATGTTCCATGTGAAGAAATTTTGGTGAACTTTTTTTGCACCACCATTTGTACTGCCCCCCCATTTGTACTGCCCCCCCAGATGTAATTCGCTTCCGACGCGCTTGCTTACACGACAATTCACGAGCAATAATTGCTTTCGCTGCAAGCAGTTTGTGGACAATTCGCCACATCAGGGGGTTAACGAAAGTCCCATTTCAATCCGAATAGCCAAAGACTGCTTGCGGCGAAAGCAATTATTGCTCGTGAATTTATGTGTGTAAAACGGGTCTATGCTAAACTGAAACCCATGTATGAGAGAAAGCAGAGAATAGGCCCATTCACCTTCATCCGAATCGGTCATCCAACGATTTGGCAAACAGAAATATACTTTATAGCAGAGATGGGGATAGTGCACTAAGCAATACACTAGCACTAAACATATTGAAAGAAATTTTATTTTTCACTATTTTTTAACCAACTTATGATAGTGAAGATATGCTTCACTATCACCAGAGACTTTAGTGCCAGTGTTATTTTATTGCACTATAACAAAATTTAGAGCTCAAATTTTGCACTAAGTTGGAGTGTAGTGCAGATTGTGTCACTGCCACTAAATTCAGTTATAGTTCAACAAAATAATACTATTACTAAAGTCCCCACACGGTTAAAAATTTTGGACAAAATTTTAAACTTTTTTGGATTACATATAGGACAACACCAAAAAAAGATTTTTTTTTTAATCCAAGTAAAAGTTAAAAAATTTCTAATCCAAAAAAGATTAGTTTTTAGTCCGCAAAAAGATTAAAAAAGCAATATAAATATAAACTTAAATAAAAAAAAAATCTCTACCCAGTTCATGATTTGAACTCACATCATCTGATTTGCTGGTCCAACACCTTATCCACTCATCCAACTCCGTTGTTAATATGGCTTCGCTTATTTTGCACCATAACGAATGCAAGTAAGTTCCTTTCAGGAACGTGGGTTTAAGACCCAGCTAAATTAAGTTAAACTTGGAATTTAAAAAATAGTACTTTTTGAATTAAAAATTCCTTTAAACCGAAGTTTGGATTAAAAAGTAGTCCAAAATTTTGAACCGTGTAGTGATAATGGCAAAATCTCGACTACACTCAGACTTAGTGCAAAATTTAAGCAGTCACTAGCTACATAAAAGCTGCAACTAAAAATGTTTTCACTCAACTTTCAAATAAAAGAAATATATAGTAATAAAATATAGTTTTCTAAATGGGCTAACAATATTGAAATTTAAAATTCATATTAGTGCAATTTTTCACACTTTAAAATGTTAAAATGTTTAAAGAGTGCTCTCTTTCTACTATTGCCATTTCTTTCAAAGTCAGCTGTGTGGAAAATGCAAACATAAGAAAAGATATAAACATTTAATTATTACCCTTGGAATTTGGTGTTGTGTAAAATAAAACGAAATTTTTGAAGCACCTTTGAGCGAAAGATCTTTGAAGAAATTTGACCGTTTTTTCGGCAAAGACGGAACATGGCTCCCTGCTTACAGTTCATAGTTTTTTATTTAATTTCCAATATTGTAGTTTGGCATTAATCAATTTTAAACTAGCTTAATATTAATGAGTAGAAACACCACAAAGAAGCATTTTTTACAAATTTTTATAAAAACAACAAGGAAGTTTGAGCACTTTAACTTTGTTTCCATTTTGCTAATTCTAGCTTGCATATTTAATATGATCTGTCAACTTCGTTTTGACATTTACGGCAGCATGCTCTCATCTCCTGCATCTACCTCTATCCTTATACCATGGCTGCTTCAGATGTTCTTCTATATTTCTCTATTACTTTATTAAAAAAACCATCCATCCACAGCTTCAGACTATAAAAAATGGTTTTTCTGTTCCTCAAATTCCTTATGAAAACATTGGTAATACTTCTTCATGGCTTGTTTTGTTTTTATCTTTAGATTACATGTAGCACAACAAACATTGCATTGTATTTTTTGCTTCTTGCATTTTTTGTTATATTTTTTTATTTTATTTTTTATTTTTTGTTATATTAACACTTAAGTTGTCAAACCATGCAAAATCAACTTTTCTGTATCTTTCACTTTTTCATAAGTTTGACAGATTTAGGGAAATATTTAGACGTCACTAACACTTGGATTTCTTACACCATGGATTAACCCAAAGAGGGTTTTGATTACAAACAAACATCAATTATTTTTTGATATCGATAAATCAAGAGGTATTTTTTATATGAATATTAAATGTTTGCTCAAGTGCTTGACACCATAGGCTAAAATATTCGATTTTATTTAAAACTAAAATCTATAAAGTTTCGTGCTGATTGATAAATTTTTAGAACTCATAACATTTGATCAAAGAAGTAATAAAAACATCTCTTGAAGTAATTTTTTTTTAAAAACCGGTATGCATTTCGTTTTAATGCAATTGTGCTTTAAAATAAGCTATCAAACATAAAAAATCGGATGACAAGTACCAGAGTTGTGATATTTAACTTTTCCAAAAAAATTTTATTTTCTTTCTTGTTTCAATGAAAAAATCGTAAAAATCAAAATTTCAAAATATTGCAACGAAATTTTGTTGAAATATTTTTTGAAACCACACTTAATACAAATCCACAAAATTGTGTGATCCCCAAAAATGAAAAATAATAAAAAAACGACATAACGGGGTGCTATAGCATAGTCCTGAGCTATTTTGTGAAAAAATTAAAAAAAAAAAATTCGGATCAAAAAGTTATAGCTGTTGAAACTTGACTTTTTCTCAAAAAACCTCAAAGCATTTCAAACATATAAACCAAAAAAATCAGAAAAAATTAAAAAATTATTTTCTTGGGAAAAAACAACAATGAATGTCAATAGATAATTTTGATTACAAATTTCTTTAGTTGGAACTGAGTTTTCACAGATTCGAGAGGGGAGGGTGGTTGAAAATATGTAAGCGACCACATAAATAGCAATTTGAAAGTCAACATTCTTTATCATTTTTAAAAGCTGAGATGCGAGAGACGATATTGTGGTATTGCGAAATTCGAATGCGATGTATAAAGCTTCAATAACTGTATCCTGTAGCTTTTGATAAGTATTTATGGATTTGTCTTGCAAGCTAATTGGAACTAGTTGGAAGGAATTTTTTATTTTTTTTTTTTTCAATAGAGCAGTTAATTATATTTTTAAGGATGTAGTCTGGAGCTCGGGCTTAAAAAAAATCATTTTTTCTTTCTTAATGGATTGCCATAGTACAATTTATTTAGAGTATACTGTAAAAATTTTAAACCACAATAAAAATATTAACGAAGTTATGGCGCATAGTGCGCTAAATGTTTTTAAATGCGTTTTTCTCAAAACAATTTTAAAATTTCTATCGAACCGAAAGGACTACAATTTTAATACCTTATTCTACAAGCCAATTGCTCTCGCAGGTAGCAGAATTGTATATTTTGAATATTTTTTTCCCCGATTTTCTACAAAAATGACGCGATTTTTACAAATTTCTGTTTAGAAGTATGCCATTTCGTAATTTTTTAATGAAAATGTTTAATTCTGCTACCTGTCGGATTGACAAGTCTACAGAACAATAATATCGTCGTTGCGCGTGCAATACCGCGCAACCGCCACTTGCAATACCGCGAATATTGCAAAAAGGCCAAAATTAATTTTATTTTCATTTTTATCATTAACAATTAATTCATTCATTTTGATTTTTCATTAAATGCTTGTTTGAGAACAAAGCAAATATATAACTAATAAGTGTTTTGTTCAGTTGAAAATACATTCAATAGTTTAAAAGAAAATCAGTTTTTCTGTACTCCGCCAAAATATTACTGGTTACGCAGTATGTGTGTATGAACACTTGGAGTTGCAGGCGCAACGACGATATATTTATTGCCCTATTTTGTAAAACGCACTCAATCACCTCACTTAGGGTTTTTGTCTGGCAATTCCATTTCCATATAATTTAGAACAAACCCTCTCCCTCAATGAAATTTAAAATATATTGCCAGATGAAAAAATCTAACGCAAGTGACTGCGTTCGTTTTACAAAATAAGGCCATTAATGTTTTTGTTTCAGGTGACTTCAAGTGCCGTTATCACTCGGGCCAGCAACACACCTTTTTTTTTTGGGTATACTTTGGACGTAAATAAATAAAAAAATTGTTTTGTAGAATTTAAAATGTTTATAATAACATAAAAACAATTTGAAATGATTGTATTTTATTTTCGAAGTTTCTTACTCTTTTTCTTCAATTCTTAACCCATTAAAGACTGCTCATAGATTGCGCCGTACGATTTTTTTCAAAATTTATCAGGAAGCTACTATAGGCCATAGAAGTTGCTTTGCAAAGTTTCAGGTTTCTAACTGTCACCGTATTTGAGATCTGCATTGGGTATTTAAGTACCCAATCGGTTAATCCGGGTTCTTGGTGTTAATAAAAAATGGCATATATGGCAACATTCTTTTGTCATAATGAACACCTGATAAATAGAGGATACTAGAAGCAATCTGACCACGAATTTTTCCCTCGATCTTTCCATTTTCTAATTTTCTACATAGTTTTTTACATGGATTTTGTCATTTTTGAAAATCGCACATCTTCGATCTCGAAAAGGAACATTTAATTGCATGAATTTCGTTTCACATTGTGAAGACAATAAATATTTTAATTTTTCCGTTATGTTTTAAAAAAAAATTCTTTTGATATCTCCTACCACTTTCGAGATATGGCCTTTTTCGTAAACACTTTTTTATGGGTATTTAAATACCCATTAGCCATTAATGGGTTAATGTAATTCCAAATAAAATCTATATATTTTTAATATGTTTTTATTATTTTTTATTTTATATAATTTTTCAAGGCTTGAGATGAAACACTAGAGATGAAAATAGGCAGTAACCGTTGTCAGCGATCTTTTTTTCATGACGCAACTAGGCGTTGGACTATCATCATTCATCATGTTCCTCAAATGAAACTTGAATTCTTTAAAAAATTGAATTGAAAACTGAACTTAATTAAGTGTGTACAACAAAAAAACACATACTTAGGGTATGTCTCAGGGCTAGTGTCAAAAAACTTTTTGAAATTCTTACATCAAATTCGAAATAAAACAATAAAACAAAAACACATTTTTAGGGTCCACCCTAGTGTCAAACATTTTTTAATACTAACATAAGATTCGAAATTCAGCTACTCCTTAATATTGACAACACAAACACAAAGAGAATGAAGCAAAAAACACATTTTTAGGGTCAACCTTACTTTAAAGAAACTTTTTTAAATTCTGACATCAGATTCGAAATCAGTGATCAGCGCATCTACAAAGAGCATAAATCCAAAAAAACAAAGTGTGTATAACAATTAAACACATGTTTAGGTTCCACCCTAGTGTCAAAAAAAGTTTTTCAAATTCTAACATAAGAATCGAAATCTGCGACCCCTCACTATTGCTAGCACATCCACAAAAAGTATAAAATAAAAAACACATTTTTAGGCTCCACCCTAGTGTCAAAACCCTTTTTGAAATTCTTACATCAGATAACACACATAACATACATTTGCTACAGTTTACATTTTTTAAAACTTAATTGCAATAAAGACTCTCACATATGATTTAAAACAAACACACAAATAAAAATAGCAAATGCGTTTTCACGGCCCTCCGAACGCTTCGGGTTATGTTATAAACACAATTGGGGCTGCAGGCGGGTAGCATGAAGCCTGTCAATATAGATCAATGTATTTCTTATGTTATAAACACAATCCACATTACACGCCGAGCTTGTCGTGCGGCTACAGAACACGCAGTAGCCTGACAATCTTTATTTTCTAATTTGACAGGCGTGTATTAAAAAATAAATAAAAAAGGCTGCGTTCAAACGAGAATCAAATGACTGAATTAATCCAAATTTGTGGTTTTTTTTTCCAGTTAATAATATGAACTATGCGACAGCGAAAATTAACCTGGATCATAATCAAAATTTTGATAACGCTCAAGATCTGAATCAATTAGTCAAATAGAGTAAAAAGAACAAAGGAAAGGATTACCTAAATCATTTGATTGTCGTCTGAACATAGCCAAAGATTGTATTCCACGTGTCAGCAATAATTCTACAAGTCAGTGGAACTTACACGTTGCACGCCAGTTGCCCCAATTGTGTTTATAACATTAATTTCCAAAAAGGTCCAGTTCTTTCACCAGATACTCAATAAGTGAACTGTTACGGTGGCGGTCATGGGCTCATCATGGTCATGCATTGCTGTTGTTTCAATGTATATTAAAAATTTGAGAGCGAGAGCAAGAGAGTAAATTTTCGCCACCACGGTCACCAAATGATTCGACAAAAATATGAAATCATAGCATCAAAACAGTGTTGCGTTGTGGAATTATTCACAGCATTTGTGTATAGGCTCGAAAATAGTACACTTTTAGTACGAAATGTATGAAAGCAGTAATGAAACCGGCTTAATAGCAACACTCATCGGTTGAAAAAAATACTAAAAGTAGCAAAAAGTGTACTGGTGCTTAGACATCATATGACCACCAGCATAACATACTTTCATCACACAGCTCATCAAACGAAAAAAAGAGAGTAAAAAGTGTCATGACCAGGGGTCATATGACCACCACCGTAACAACACCCTAACTTGTGCAAATGGAGGTAGAGTTTAGTATGAAGCATATAATTGTATGTATATCAATTTTATTGCGTACTGATTTGTGAGCGCCGGCAACCATAAGTATAGGCGAGACAGACGTGTTTGCATAGCTCTTGCATTGATTTCTGTATACATACTATTTAGTGCACTTAAGTCCTCTGAGGTTATAAGAGGTGCGCATTGTGACGTGCAAAAAAAAGTTGCGGAAGAAAAATATTTTAAAATGGTGAAATAAAAACGAAATATAAATATATATAAAAATTAAAACAAATATGAATCCTCTTTTTTCTAAAACGATGAAATCGCAGGTATGCTTAAAAAAAGGACCAAGTACCATCATTTAGGTTGAATATACTCATGAAAGGGAAGTAGTACTAAATTAGCGCAAAAATATCCAATTGGTTCCCAGGGCACTAGTATAGCGATAGCTCAAGGGTGAACTAGTGCTTTTCCGCCCTCACGCAATGTTTATTTTGTACAGTAGAAGCATTGGGAGGGGTATAATAAAGAACTAGTACTGGTGGAATCGGCACTAGTAAAACGCTAGTTTTATATTGCTCGCATTCCCTGGAGGGGGAAGAGGGAGAAATAGAGAGTTACGCACTCGTCTACTCGTTTGGTAGTCTGCTCGCATGGCAAAATTCATAGCAATGGCAGGTAAAATTCATAGCAAAACTAGACAAGGTAGTGTTAGGGCTGAACGTGCTCTCTTTCATGGTGACCATAACTCAGCCATTTTTCTGTTTTTGCCTATTTTTGCTTTCTCATTAGTTGCAGATTTTGTATGAGCTGTCAACTTCGTTTTGACAAATTCTTGTCACTTGCTTGAATTTTCGTTTTCGTTCACCTATGTTTTCCTTTTGTAGAGAAAATAAGCAGTTGTCAATGCTACCTGGATAATTCTGCCATGATCTGCTTGAATCTCAATACTCACACACCGGCATGTCAGCAGCTTCCACCAGGAGGAAAACGTCAGTACTTTATTTTGTTGTTGTGCAAGCGAACAGTTCAAAAAGCTAGAAAAAAAGCAAGCTTACTGGAGTGCTTTTTTCCAATGGCATGCAATGTTAAAATTACAATGGTATGTCGTACGTCGGGTCAGCAGCTTCCTTCAAGAGCAAAACGTCTGCATTTTATTTTGTTGTTGTGCAATCGAACAGTTCAAAGAGATTGAAAACAAAAACGAACTGCTGACCCAAAGTTTTCCAAAATAGGCCTTTTAAAAAAAAATCAAAGTAAGCTAAACTGGAGTGATTTTTTTCAATGACATGCAATGTTAAAATGACAATAGTGTGTCATACGTCGGGCCAGCGCTTTCACGCTTTCAGCTGACTTGTAAGCACTCAAAAAGGAATTTCGGAGTGCTTTTTTTCCGATGGGTCCCAAAAGGCCGGCATGTCAGCAGCTTACTTCAGGAGCAAAACGTCAGCACTTATTTTTGTTGTTGTGCAAATGAACAGTACATTGAGAGCGCTCAGTAACGGACACAGGAAAAAATGAACATAAGAAAAAACGAATAAAAAAACCGAGGAAAGAAAAGAAAAAACGCAGCATGAAAATAAGCAATTGTGTGAGGTATCGCAAAATTCAATTGAAACCATTGCTGTAGTTATTGTTTCAGTCAAAATGTAGATTTTTCGCTAATGCATTAAATATAAAAACGAATTGCTGACCTAAAGCTTTTCAATGAAAGCCTTTTAAAGCAGTATCGATGGAGGCAAATTCTAACCCTTATTTTCGATGAAATAAAAATTTCTCTCTCTCTCTCTCTCTCCCTTTCAGCAAGTCTCTTTTTGAGGTAGGCAAAATCAAAAAGAATGCGACGAACTGCTGACCCAAGCTTCATTTATAAGGTTGTGGCACTTCACAGAAATGCACTCTTCTTTCCGCCTTTGCTTGAACTGTCACTGTGCTTTGCTTTGTTCTATGCATTCATTTTCTTGATTTCTTTTCATCCATTCTGACAGTTCGACCGAGCTCGCTCCCAAGTGCCACAACCCTATAAATGAACCTTGTGCTGACCCAAAGCAATTCATAGTCAGCTAAATTGAAGTGCTCTTTTTCAATGGCATGCAATCTACAATGCCGCAGCCTACAATTTTTTTTAACAAAAATCCGAAAAAATGCACATTCAAGCCTAGTACTTTGTTCGTTTGCGTGAAATTTCGCTGGAAACATCTATTTATTTGTTGCGTGAAATTTCTGATTTAAAGTTTGTTGCGAGGAATTTCTATGGCAACGTTTCTCAGAGAGACTCTGAGAATAAGTTGGGAGATTTCATATAATATCTCTCTTTTCACTTCAAAATAAATAGGCAGTACAATTTAATTGTCGTCAAAAAATGTTGCTCAGAAACATGTTGCGATAATTTCACGCAGCGGAACAGAGTACTGCTCTGACCAACATGTTGTGAAAATTTTCACGCTTGTTTCGCAGCTGTCAATTTTTGTATACAGATTTGAGAGGAATTTCACATGAAACTGAACAGAGTACTATGCTTTTAGAAGAAAAATTCACATCCACACCAAAAGTTTATCAAAACTGATAGATCAAAAAATTAATTATTTATAACAAAATTTAAAGTATGCAACGAACATATAATTTATAGTAAATGTATATAAATATTTTATGGCTGCATGAGAAAAACATTTTATCAATTTTTTTTTGTACATAAATTAACAAAAATCATAAAAGTAAATTAGTTACATATATAAAAATAAATAGTTAATAAATCTCAAAGCATCAAATTTTTCACTTTTAAAGCTAAGAAACAGTGGGTGGCCTTTAAAATGTGAACTTATCTTTGTATTAATAAATCAATTAATCAAAAAATAGTTTTGTTGTAAAAACAATAAAAATTCAAAATTTCATTTTGAACTACCTTTCATATGACATGGTTTTTATTAACAAAAGATATTCCTGTTTTACAAAAAAATCTTATCTTTTCTGTCATAAAAAAACAACGCTACCTGTCATTTTTTTGACGAACTTAATTTTTCTTCAAAATGTTTTTATATATTTTACAAAATGGTCAAGCTTCAAAAATAATTTATGTGAAAAATGTATAGGGGAAGTGCATGTACCTCGATTGTACCTTGGTCCAAAGACTACTTTTTCATATTTACCATCTCTAGCAAGAAAGTGTTGCACTACCATTCGTTCTTTTTGTTTTCTTGACATTGGCAATGCTGTTATTGTGCCGCTTTAGTTCATATTTGCTCGTCAGCTAATCAACAACGAAATTAGCACGTGGTTCGTAAATTTTTGCGCTGTTTTTCATAGTTTATATATACGAACGCGGATATCTTTCAGTGCTAAGAGTCAATTACAGTAGATCGGTAAGGTTTATTCTTTAATTATTTTACTTTGAAAATTTGATTTATTCGAACAAAATAAAGTTTTGAACATTGTGTAAATTGTGTGCCTGACGTGTACCTTGGGCCAATGCTTGGAATGTATCTTGAGCCGGTCTAAGGTACAATATTTTAAAGGAAACTTTTATTATATATATTATAGAAACATGCCAAGAAGTAAGACTGGACACCATCGATGTCCTATAAAGGTAACAGACTTATCCGCAGCAGTCGACGACGTTGTGCAAAGAGGTTGTAGTGCTACATCTGCTGCAAAATCGCACAAAATCTCAAAATCAACTTTATTGCGCCATTTGGCAGCATACCGTGCTTCAGAAAACAAATCGTTCAAATACACGACCAAAATTGGTCATAAAAAAGTATTCAACAGCGAAGAGGAGGGAATGTTGATTACCTACCTTAAAACTGCTGCAAAGTTGCATTATGGGCTATCTAGAAAAGAGTCCATGACGCTTGCATACCAGTTTGCAGAAAAACAAAAAGAAGTTTCCTCAGACCTGGGTCGAAAATATTGCTGCTGGTAAGGAATGGCTTAATGGATTTTTGAAAGGAAACCCAACCATATAGTTGAGGAAACCAGAAGCCACCAGCATGTCGCGATCGACAAGCTTTAACAAAAAAATGTCGGAGATTTTTTTGAAAACCTCAAGGAGTGTCTCAGACGCTATAAATTTTCCCCAAGCCAAATATATAATGTCGACGAAACAGGAAATTCGACCGTTTACGTTCCACCAAAGGTACTTGCTGCTAAGGGAGAAAGGCAAATAGGCAGCATGACATCGGGTGAGCGGGCTTCCAACGTAACGATGATCGCTGCAATTAACGCAATTGGCAACCATGTACCCCCGATGCTTATTTTTCCTCGAGTGAACTTCAAAGAACATATGATGAAAGGAGCACCTTCTGGATCTATTGGCGCAGCAACTCAATCGGGATGGGTTAACGAGGAGTTGTTTTCAAAATATTTTGATCATTTTGTAAAACATGTAAAGCCGTCCGCTGAAGAAATGGTTCTTTTAATAATGGACAACGATGACAGCCATATTTCACTTCGAGTTATTGATGCAGCTAAAAATAATGGTGTAATGCTTCTAACTTTACCACCTCAGACATAAGCTCCAACCGCTTGATAGATCTGTTTTTGGACCATACAAAAAATTCTATAACAGTGTGGCAAATGATTGGATGTTCAATAATCCAGGAAAACCTATTACCATTTATGATATTGCTGAATTAATTGGTAAATCATACACATTATCATTTAATACGCAAAATATTGTAAAAGGATTTGAAGTATCTGGAATTTGTCCATTGAACGAAAATATTTTTGGAGAAGACGAATTTTTATCTGCTTATGTGACAGATCGTCCCTTTGCAAATCAACATGTAACAGCACCAGAAAGTCCCTAAACCACCAGAAAGCATCTGCAACACAACTTCAAGAGGATGAAGCGATCGAAACTTGCGCAGAAAATCAAGGTAGGTAATAATTACTATGCTTCACATAAGATTCTCAGCAGCAACCGTTTTTCAGTGATATTGCAATCTGGAGTTACACCGCCACATGTAATACGGCCGGCCATTTCCAAAAGCAGCAGCCCGGAAATGCTCAAAAGCTGGCAGAAAGAAAGGAAGGACCAGAATATTGACAGATACTCCTGAAAAAGAAGAAATATGGCAGACAAAAACCAAAATCAAATCAGAACGGGCAAAAATTAAGACTGTCAAAAGGAAACACCGAGATAATAACTCAAGCGCATCCTCAGATATTGAGAACTCTACTCCGAAGCCGAGAAAGAAATTATTACGGAAATCTAAGGCGGATTGCAAGCTCTCTGTGGCACTTGCACAGTGCGAAAACTCTGACTTCAGTGCTGAAAGCGACTTTTCGATAGAAGAAATATTTAGAGCCTTGAATATCCCCTTTTTGCTTATTTTAATTAAATTTTTTTTTTGTGGTTCAAGGTACAATACACCATGACCCGAGGTACAATGCCTGATTGTACGTTGGACCATTTTGGCTTTCTGAATAAAAATATTTATAACTTAAATTCAAATCGGATTTTCAAATTTTTCTTTCTTTACCATAATAGCTAATGAATCAGACAATAGTGTGTAGTTGTTATATTAAGAAATTAGGGGTTCTTTTAGAGCCGAGAAATGATTTAGCGCAAAGCGGTCCAAGGTACATGCAATTACCCTACCAATATCTCTTTCCGATTAAAAGCTATAGCTAAAAACCTATCAGCGCCAGTTATAGCTAAAAATCAAGAAATCTTATATACTTTCCTTGTGTTCAAAATATCTTAACACTTCGAGAACAATAAATTGAATTGTAAGAACACAAAATAAGACAAAGATGCACACTAGCATTGACTTAATATAAGAGTTCAACAGTTTAAATTGTAAAGTGTTGTATGTTAGCTCAATATTTTGTTAGAAATTTTTTTATATGTTTATTATTATTATTTCTTAATTGTGCTATAAAAATATAAAGTTAAATTCTTGTATTATAAAGTTCTGTAAGTTTGAACTGTAATTTACTAATTTATGTACAAAAATTAAATATATGTGTTCGCTCATTCAATCCCTGAGAAAGCAGAAGAGAAATCTGCGAAACGCCGGAGAAAAACATAATGTTAATAAAAGTTATTTATTTCAACTAACATTATATAAACTAGCCAGACCAAAATAGCTTAATTTTTTAAAATAAACCACAATTTAATATAAAGGTAGTCAAAAATGCAATTTTAAATTTTTATTATTTTTACAACAAAACCAACTTTTGAGTAATATTTTTATTATTTCATATTTTAAAGGTACAACGATAAAGCGCACAAAAGTGAGAAGTGAAAATTTAAAATTTCCAGAAAGGCTTTTTTATGTTTTTAACTGAAATGTATTGAAATTTAAAACTATTAAAATTTTTTTTTGTTGCATCACTGAAAAAATTTACCAAAATGGAATTAAATTTCACGTTTTCACATAAAAAAAAAAATACCAGTTTTGGTAAAATTTTCACATTTTGGCAACGCTGCATGCATTGAATGTTAAAATTACAATTACACCATTTGGTCATACGTTGGGTCAGCGATATCAGCTAACTTGCTTACACCCAAAAGGCCTTTCGGAGATCTTTTTTTCACGATGGGGTAGTTTGCTCGATATTCGCACGCATAAAAACAGCAATCTCACTGTTACGTGAAGGCTTCTACGAAATCACACTACCCGCAAGCTGCGCAAAGGAACTTCGTTCCAAAAATTTCGAAATATGCATTACAAATTAGGCAGGGGCACCATACTACATTATTTTTAAGGACAATACATGAAAATTTTTTTGAAACATCGATAAATTACTTCAGAAGCATCTTTAAAATATACTGTTAAAGTTTTAAAGCGAAATTGGCAACCGTTTGAAAGTTAAAAGCTTTGAAAGTTTTAAAGCTGCAGCCGCGGTTAGCCGAAGTTGCAATCAAGCTGAAAACTTTGACAGTGTTTTACTCAAAACTCAACCAACCAATTCGAAATTTTGCACACATATATTTTACAATATTTGCAAAAGTATGGGTCTGTTCGGAAATGCATCACGATTTGCAGTATGCGAACAACTGGCATTTTTTAAGTGTCCAAATTGCAAAGAGAATTTTTTTGATGCTAATGATGAGTTACGCTTGATAGACAAATTACACTTTAGGATGTTTGCAGTGCTGCAAAATTTGCCTTTTTCGAACATTTTGCTTATGCTAAAAAGCAGTTTCCGCATATTGATGCATTTCCAAACAGATCCTATGTCAGGGCAAGAGTTTTTAAAAAAAAAAATTGTTATTAAAAAATTGTTGGCTATCTTCTTTTTAAAAAAATACAATTTCCTTTGTTTTTTTAGTCATTTTGGAAAATTTTTTTTCAAAAATCAGGCTCTGGCATATTTAAGAGAATGTAACGTAGACATAAAAAAAAATTTGTTTGCTTTGTTTCATATGAATATGAAGAAGTTGCTTTACGTTTATAGCTAATACAACATTTTTAAAGATCTTCTTTGTCAAAAGATACTTATTTAGCTCATTTTAATTCTCTTGCAAGATCAGTCCCTAAATCTAACCGAATCAATTGGCAAAAATGTCGCTTCATCAATGAATGTCACCTTTACTTCCCTTAACCCGAATTACACTGTCGTTACAAAATAGCAACACAAATATAAACACTGAAAATGTGTTGATTTTAGTTTAAACCATTCTATATTTGCAGTCAACAGGTCATTTTGAAAACTTAAAAAAATGAACGTAGGATAGATAGTTCAGGTTAAATTGATCTCCTCGTTGTTTCTATTGGAAACTAAAAATATATCCATACGGTCAATTAAAGTTTAAAACTAAACGTAAGTGAATATATCTCTTTATTTTCTTTGAAATAACGATCCGAGATAACGATGAAAATTCCCAGCAAATCCCATCATCCCCAAAGACAAAAATGCATCGCTACAACTGATTTAAAATCCCAAAAATGGGGAAAAATCCCCACATCTGGCAGCTCTGTACACGACAAAGAAGATTTTAATATTACCCTTCAAACACTGCTCTTTGAGCTATTAATTGTACTAGGCTACACTTATACATTAGAGCGCTCTCGATCCCTTGCACATTTTAGTATAGAATTATTACAATACGTGTTCTAATGCAATTAAAATACACATAGAGAATACTCCTATTGTTTTTAATTTTAAAACACATTAATTAAGGGTATGATAAAATGGTAATTTTGTATCTCATTTTTTTAATAAAGCACATCCTAAGTTTATTAGTGTGCCTTAAAGAAATCAGTAGAGCCTTTAGATAAGCAAAAAGTATCACTTTGCTGAATTTTCACACAGATAATGGGCCATAGCTTAAAACAAAAATTTCAAAGGTTTGGTTTCGATACAAATATATTGTGGTGATTCGGGCTTGAATCGCAAAGTAAATCATTTAAAACATATGACAGTTTAATGTATCAGTTCTAAAGATATAAATAAAATGTTGAAAACGATTTAATAAATTAAGAGTTGATATGTGCTATAAATAAAAACAGCATGTCATAAAAACAAAAATTTAACTTGACTTCGAATAAGTAAGAAAGCTTTGAAACCAGCTACCAAAGAATTTCTTTCCACTGTCTAACATCTCTTACCAATAACGTTATAAAAAAATAATTGAAAGCAATTAAACTTAAAAAAAAAATAAAATTTTAAAACATTGTGAGTTGGTTTGTTTTTGTTTGTT
Organism: Dichetophora obliterata; assembly: GCA_963920525.1. Taxonomy (NCBI): domain Eukaryota; kingdom Metazoa; phylum Arthropoda; class Insecta; order Diptera; family Sciomyzidae; genus Dichetophora; species Dichetophora obliterata. The sequence goes on along the minus strand of OY986438.1, from coordinate 130,274,571 downwards.
AAGCAACAACATTTTTATTATTTTTCATTTCTTTTGCTTTTAACTTTTCACAATTTCTCTTTGCCACAACTTAAACTTAAAATCAGAGACAAAAAAAAATAGCCGCTTTTAATGCGCACTTCAGCTTAAAGCTTAACTAATAAGTTCAGAAAAGTTTTACAATTAATTTTAAATTTATTAGTTTCTAAGTTTTTTGTTTTTCCTTTTTTTTAATGTTTAAATTTTTGCATTCCTATTTCTTTATCTTATAATTAATTTTTAACGCAGCGCATTAAACGCCAAAAAAGTTGCTATTGCCACGATTTGCTACCATCTCTTATACATATATTTATTTTATGTTCTTATTTTTCTTGCTTTCATAAATCTAAATTGTTTTCTTTATAAATATGCAATTATTTTGCATAAATCTAAATTTTTTTCTCAAATCTAGTTTTTGTGTTACTACCGCCTTGCTTTACTTCACACTATCTTTTGTAGTTTAAAATAAGTTGCTGCTTTTATCATTTCATATAACTTAATCTAACAAAACTACGCGTGTTTCTTTTGCCTATTTTTTTCAGTGTATGTCACTAATTTTTTTTTTATTTTTTTTCTGGTTTTCTTTGACTTTTCCATGTTTGCATCATTTTCTTGGTTGCTTGCTTGTAGTTGTAAAATAATTAAGAGCTAAACTTATACTTAAGTTTGACTTATTTTGTATAGATTTTTATTTTTGCAAATTACTTAAAAATTAAATAAATTACAAAACTATTTACTTTATCTTTATTTTTTTAGTTTTTAATTTTCTACTGCTAAAAATAATACTTAAGTCTATGTAATAAAAAAAAAACACAAGAAGTCAACACTTAATTTTAAATTTTATGTAAAAGTTCCTTTTTGTTGTAAAAAATATATATGTTAGTTCAAAGGAAATTTCGTAATTTTTTGTATTTGTGATTTAATCTTAGTTTTTTTTTCTGTTAAGAAAAGCAACAACTCTAAATAAATAAATAATAGATACCTGTACGAGCAACATAAGATTAATTAAAAAAGATTTTTTCGGAATGTGGAAATAGCGCAAAATTAAAATATGTATGTGTTCAAATTGGAACTCGGAGAAACTAATAATGATAATATTTTTAATATAATAGTCAACAATTTTTTGTTTTTAATAATTCCAAAAGTGTTGTTTTGGCATTCAACAAATACTAGCCAGAAATAAATGCTCTTGATAAAACTTGTTGAAATTTCTATTGTATTTTATAAACTACAACAGTTAAGGTAACACAAATTTTGATCAAAGAAAAAGTTTTTCTACTCAAGAGCTCAAACCAATGCCTAAAAATTCAACTATTATAATTACAAAAATATATACAGTTTTTTGGTATAAAATCAGGCAGTTAAAGTTAAACTGTTTACAATTACTTTGACACTATGAGAAACATACTTCATTTCCACAGTGCCAAATAACACATACTAATATTTTTTCATGAATAAATAAAAAATTCCTGATAAAAGAGCTAAGAGATATGAGAATGTGATATTTGCTTAAGACAAGAAAAAAAATGAAATTTAAAAATTTAAAATAAAAATTATAGTAACAATTGGAAGCCCTGCAAGAGTTTAGTTAAATTATAAGGAAATAAAATAAAAAATATATTAAAGCTTAAACTTGAAAACTATTTGAAGTTTTAAAAAAGCTTTAGTTGCACAAAATCGGATTTTTTAAAATTAAATAAACACTTTATATAATTTTACGACATAAAATTAATGTTTTTCTTAGTGTGTTACATAGATGTGTTTGCTATTTTAAATTTTTGCTACTTTTCAAATAATTGTGTGTTTTTAACTGGAATTTTACGGTTGAAAAATATATATTCTTTATTCAGTCGCTTTATGTTTAACAATTATTTCTAGCTTTTAGAAATGCAAATTAAATTAATTTTTTGTTTTTAATTAATTTAAATAAAATAATATAAATAAAAAATTAAAAAATAAAAAAATAACTTAAGCCCAAAACTAAAGGAATGTTACTTTAAAAACGCTTAGATTAACTATAAAAAAGCAAACTCAAAAAATAGAATAAACCACAAATACAATAAATACAAAATTATATTTTTATGTTTAGTTTATTATGTATACATTTCCCTTTTATAAATTTAGCTTTTTCTGTAGAGATTTTTTGTTGTATTTAATATTTTTTTTTATTATTTGCATTTTTTTCAGCAAAACTTGCAATTTCTGTTTTACTCTAACTTAGCATCGTGTTGATTTTTTTTTGTAATTTAATATTTTGCTTTCAGAGCTGCTAACTTAAAATTAGTTTTTTCTTTTAAGCTTATTCTAGTGCTACAACTACTTTTTCAACTACTTTTTTTTCTCTTCTCAAATAACTTCTTTTTGTAGATTTTGTTGATGTTGTTAATGTTTTTTTCTCTTATTTTGTTGTTGGTTTTACTTATATAAAACTACATTTTCTTTCCTTTGTCTGCTTAAGCTTACATGATTTTTGTTTTTAACTAAATTTAAATTGTTATTGTTGCTGTTGTTGTTGGATTTTGTGGTGTCTGCTGTTCGCTGAAGTTTACTGTTGCTACTTAACTATTTTCAACTACACTACAAATTTATGTATTTCAATCTAAGTATATAAACCTGTCCGTCGTCTGTGTATACTTTATAAATATATAAACTAGTCTTGTTTCATAACTTTTGTTGTTATTGGTTACTGTTTCCTGTGATATAAAACAAATTGTTTTTTTACACTCAAACTTTTGCATTCCGCCCTTAAAATAGTCTCGCATAAATTTTCTAAAACATAATCCGATTTTCAAAATAAATATTTAAACTTTCATTAAAGTTCTCAAACTAAGCTCTTAACAAAACAACATGTTAAATAACATTTTTTGATCACTTTTTTTTCAAAAAAATGTCAAACTGAAGCCAGTTGTGAGACAGCCTTGAAGTTTAACCGAACTTCGTTTCCATTTTCAATAACTCATTAAAATTCTAGTGGCTATATTTTTTTACATTGTTTTCTACTCAGAATAACTCATATTAAATTTAAAACATCTCAGAAAAAAAACAAAGTTCGAAACCGTCAGTTGGAATTCAATAAAATCAAATTGAATTTAGAAAAGGACAAATTGAATTAAAAATTCAGTTGAATTGAAGTAAGAAGTCGCCAACAGCAATATAAAATAATATAATACAACTACAGTTTTGAATTTCGGTTGGCAGATTCTGAATAAAAATTCGCAATTCTACTTCTTTTTTCATCGCATCAGAATTCCTAATTTGACTTAACTATTCTGAATTCAATTGGACTACTCTAAATTCGGTCTGACTGTCCTGAATTAATCTCACTCAATTTAAGAATTCTGAATTGTATTTTTACCTCTCTGAAATATATTTCATTTGTGCATATCATTTCTGAATATTTCAAACTTTTTGATATTGACCTTTTTCTGACTTCCATCTCTAAAACAGAATTGAATTTGACAGTGTCGAATTAAAATAGAAATACTTTTATGAGACAGTCAGAAAATCTTTGGTACGGAAAAAAAACCCTGCTGATATTTCAAGCCTTGTTGGGAATTAATAATAATCTCAGAAAAATGCAGATTACCAATAATTTTAAAGCTCACTTTGGGAATTTCAGTAGGAAAATATATAATAAACATTCGCATTCTTCCCTCTTTACATCTCTATACAGTGTTGGTAATGTAAATAGCACACTATTAAAAAAATCTTATAAAACTTCGAAGCTCTTTGCAAAACAAAAATTTATCAAATATTCCTTAAAAAAAATTTTAAACAGATACGCACTTCATCAACATTTTTTATTTTAAGTTAAAATTAATTTTAAGATTCTACTAGGAAAAAAATAGAATATATATGTATACATAGGAAAAATGTACCTTAATTGAAAAAAAACAACTAAAATAGTAGAACTCTATATCAGAAACTGCGAATTGAGAATATAAAATCAAGAAAAAGTGAACCACAATCACAAAAGCTAAGATTTTCAAGAATAGAAAATCAATATGAGAAACTGGGGCCTACTCTGTAATGCGATTCGAAAACAAAATCACACCCTGTATTTACATGGTTTTTTGAACAATTTTTGATTAGTTCGAATTCAATGCAGACAAAAACAGCATTTTAAAGCAGACGTAGAATTTACTGCTTTTCGAATTGCATTATAGACTAAGGCCCTGCTCTCTTCTATGATTCTTCTTCTTCTGAACTTCTATGGTTTTTCTATGATGGAAAAAAACCATATGGACATATGAAGTAACCAATAATTTAAAGCGACGCACAATTTTAAAAAACTTTAATTAAAAACAAAATTTTAAAGGTACATAGTAGTGTTTGGTACCCAATGAAAGAAGATAAAACTGCATCACTATGCAAAAAAATTGTACCGTTTACCCGCAATGCACTTTGAAAGTTATAATTTTTTTCACTTGAGTGCGCGCAGTGACAAACGTGTTTATCTTCAATTTTGAAAGAATTTTTAAAAAATTATATAAAACTATATTGGAACCTTATGTTTAGGTATTAAAGCAACACAAAATCAATTTTTTTTTTTTTTGTGAAATTGTGTTTCTGTATATTTTATATTTTTAATTTTAATTACCCTTAAAAAAAAGTGTATTTTTACTATGTTTATGGAGGCATAGTTATGAATTGAGTAGAATTGAGGAAAACTGTTTCGATTATCGTAAGCTATGGACATTATAGCTACATTCTGTAAAAAAAAGTTACGTCATTGATGTTCATTTTCGCGGAATTTAAACTTTTTTACTATCAGCCGGATTTTGAATAATTTTTCTCGGGGAATCGAAAAAGGGAGGTTTTATTTTTAAGATAGCAGATAAAGACATCACATTTTTTTGTTCGCACTTATGAATATTGACGGTTGATGAACAAACTTGCATTAAAAATTTACAAAATGTTCTTGCACTTTATCTTAAAAATGAAAATTACCTTTTCTAATTCCTCGGAAAAAACTATTCAGAATCGTACTGTATAACTTCGTATCACAATCTATGATTTCATTGAGAAAAAAAAAAGTAAAAAATATATTTTGTTGTTTACTCAGAATGCATATTAAAAATCAGAACAAATTTTGCACATAAAATTTTAAGTCCATCTATTAATTATTGTAGAATTTGAAAAAATTTTACAGGTTTGATAAGGTCACTTTGTATGTACGTAGGTAGGTGTGGTTTCCATTCGATTTCATTGAATTTCATACCAAATGCGGATATTAAATATCAAAGATCATATAAAAAATTTCAAGTTCATATATCAAATTTTGTGGAATTTAAAGAAATTTTGCCGATTTAATAAAGTCTCTTTTTATGGGAAGTAGGCGTGATTTTTTCCGATTTTTTTTTTATCTTGATCTTTATATTTTAAATACCAAAATTCATTATGATACGGCTATAATCGGCTTTATTATGATTTCATTATGATACGGCTTAAAAAATACGGCTATAATCGTGTCGACAGACAGACGCACAGACATTTTTTTCTTATTTAGACCCATTCTAACAAAAAAAAAGTCCAAAGTTCCCTTCGTCTTCTAGGTGAATTGATACTAATTTTCAGGGTTCAATACCTCACTGTGCGACGATAGGAGTAGGTATCATAGATAGGCGTTTTCTATGAACATTAAATAGTCATTACCACTAACCGGCTACTGGACATGCAAATTTATTTTACATTACCATTGCATTAACAAAATAAATTTGCAATAGTAATATTACCATTTAATATTACCAATTACCATTAATATGTGATGTTAATAGAAGAAAAATTGCATTACCATTAGTATGTAATGGTAATGGGGAAAAATAAAATGGAAATGCAAGAAAAATTGCATTTCCACTAAAATTTAATATCACTAAAATTACAAAAAACCTCACCAGTACAATATTTTTCAAGAATAAAATTCTGCAATTTACGTTACCACTAAATTTTAAATACTTTTGAAAATATGTGTTTTATTACTATTATAAGAACCTTAATTAAATAATTCTTTTTCCTATTTATAATAAAAATCACAAACAAATTTTAATAATAAAAAATTGTTATGCTTATAATAGATTATGACATTTGCTTATTATCCTATGGATAGATTGTAAATACAAATGAAAAAAAAAATAATATCATTGTAATATATGCAGCATTGCATCTGTTGTAAATTACAGAATTGAGTAATTTTGTACTGGTTAGGTTTTTTGCAATTTTAGTGGTAATTTCAAATTTTTTCCATAACCATTAAAAATTTAGTGGTAATGCATATTTTTTCCATTACCATCAAAATTTTACGTTACTAATAAATTTTAATAGTAATTGTATTGTATTTCTTTCAAATATTGGCGCAATGGATAGAGAAAATACTCTCCCTCATAAGCTTTCTTTTAATTTCTCAAATATGTCGCGTAAGAAGGCTCCTGTGTATGGTAAGTAAAAAAGTGTAAATAAATAAAGAATTTATTGTAAAAAAGTACAATATGTCCACATATAAGCAAATTCAAAAACTATTACTTCCAAAAAAATATTAGGCAGAAATGTCTTAACTAGACTCTATTGAGTACGAATTAAACCTTACAAATTTTTTTTATTGTATTTCTTGGTGCGGGATTGAAAAGGTTAATGGTAATGCAATTTTTCTTCATTACTATTACATATTTAAGTTAATGTAATTTTTTTCCATTACCAGTACATTACCACTAATAATTCAATGCATTATGCCTATCTATGGTATGTATGCACAAGGTAGAAGAGAACAAAAACATTTACGCGCAAGCTTGGAGAGCAAAAATATTTCAAAAATCGAAAATACACTCTATGCACAAAAAAATATGCACGAACGAAAACAAACACAGACGAATAATGTCAAGCTGTAGGTGGAACAATGAAAAGGAACTATCGATCTTAACCCTAGAACCCATACTGTGTGTGTAGAAACCCCATTTCAAATTAACAGCCCTATTCTGGCAAAGTTACAATTGTTACCCAGTATTCTTAAAATTTCTATGTGTTTGTTGTAATTTTTTGATTTCAAAACGAAATTTCAAGCTCAAAAAACAAAAGGTTTTAATGCAATTTTTAAAAATTTTAGACAATTTTTATCAAAACTTATTATTTTTGAGCTTTGAAAATAAAAAATTACAACAAATACATAGAAATTCTAAAAATACTGGGTAACAATTGTCACTTTGCCAGAATAGGGCTGTAAGTGCCAGTATTATTGTTTTATCGTCACTATTGCTATGATTTTTGTGCTATATTTTATGTTTTAATTTTTAAAATGATTTCATTACTCTTGTTAACAAATTTAAATTTTGAAGAAATACCAAGAACGACATATATATATGGGTGTGTTACGTTAGACCTCCTGAACACAATTATTGCTATAATTTTTTTTTTTCATTTGTGAGTTTTGTAAGATAACGGTACTTTTGTGGTTTTCATGACATGGCTTCATTGAAACTTAATTGTAGGTAAAACTTTGTGTTCGATTGAAATAAAAGCAAATTGTTAGCAAGGTAAATTAATTACCTTTTTATCCATACACTGTTTGCTTTGATCGAGCAAAAAATGGTCAAATCACCTACGGGACTAAGAAAGCGAACACCCCACCCGAGTTTTCGCGCATGCAAGAGATCGTTTTCGGACATGTTTTTGCATGTGGTACATAAAAGCAATCGTTGTGTTGCGTGCTTACCATGTAATATTTTTTTTTTGTCTTTATTACTGTTTGTGATTTCAGTGTTTTCGAGCGCAAGTTGTGTATCATTTTTGATTTTTTTTTGTTTATTGTGTGGGGAAAATGATTGGAAAAATGATGGGGAAACTACAAATGATCATCATACCTGCCAACATCATACTTTCCTATGCAAAAATATAATAGAACAGGCCACATCTCCCGTTTTCTTTACATGGGCCCACTTAGGCCCAGTAGGTTATGCTACCGCCTCCCAGAGTGTTGCCAATAGGATGCTAGGGTTAAATTGTTAGAATGGGTCTAATTAATGATATTCATAATTTAAAACCATTTACATTTCGACTATTAACTGTACAGTGTAGTAGGATATTTAACAAAAATTTATTTGAAATCTGGATAGAAAACAAGAACTAGACTGGGTCTTATAGAAACGCAGAGATAGTGGCACTCCTCTTAACCCTATTTGTCCCACAATTATATATTTTAATTTTTTGGATTTTTGCATAAATGTAGATCAATTGGCGTTAATAAACTTCGCGAGAATTTTTGTGAAGGAATTTTGGGGATCCACATGGAGCCGCTGAGATAATTCAGGTTAATGTGTGCTGCCTGTGTCAGAAAATGTAACGAAGTAGCAAAACAAAAAAATTAAATTGAAAACAAAATGAAGCAAATTGTTTAGGTTCTTTTAATCTTTTAAACACATTTCCTTCAAAAAAAAAACAACAAATAACAACGAAATTTTACGTGATTTTTTAAATATAAAACTATGTATGAACAAAACGGGGCTAGAGCTACTTTTATCCCACTAGTATGTAGTATCACCATCTAAACTATTTCTATGACCAACACTGTACATTATACACGGTGTACTGGGTGGCCCACATCCGACTGAAGAGCTAAAACTATTCATAAATTTTTGTTTTAAGAATCTAATTTTCGTTTTTTTTTATGGAAATATTTTATTAAAATTAATATATACGCAAGAAAAAGTGCAATTAAAATTCAAAATATTATATTAAACCCTATTCTAAATGATTTTTCCCGGGGAATCGAAAAAGGGATTTTTCATTTTTAAGATAAAGTTCAAAAACATTTTGGAAATTTTTAATGCCAATTTGTTCATCATCCGTCAATATTCATGAGTGTTAGCAAAAAAAAAGGATGATATCTTTATCGGCTTTCTTAAAAATGAAAACTCCCTTTTCCGATTCTCTGGGAAAATTCATTTAGAATAGGATTGAATATAATATTTTGAATTTTAATTGCACTTTTTTTTTGCATATATATTAATTTTAATAAAATATTTTCATAAAGAAAACCAAAAAGGTCTTTAAAATAATTGTTTTACTTTCAACCTTTGAAAATACGACGTTTGTTGATGCCATATCACCTGATTCTGGTCAATATCGTACACCAATATAAGTATCAGCCCAATCATGAAACATTTTCTCCCGGGAGTTGTAAAAGGGAGTTTCCATAATGCAATTTTGTTTATCAACCGTCAATACTCATTAATGTAAAATAAAAAATGAGATGCCTTTATCTGCTATCTTAAAACTGGAAACTCCCTTTTCCAGCTACCGGGAGAAAATGCTTCATGATTGGGCTGAATTTCTTCCATATTCGTGATCAGGAAATTATAAAATTAGCTAATGTGGGTAAATTTAAAAAAATATAAAAGTTGTCATGGCTTAAAAGGGTTTAGCAGGTTACTTATGCAAAAATAAGAAACTTGGGACAAAAAAATGCACGTATGCAAGAGAAAAACCAACATTTGTCAACTTAGTCAAAAGAAATGTATTTCAAATGACTATTTAAAAAAAAATACAGTTATTTTGAACTCTCTAGTCTTATTTGAGCCATCCTGAATATTCGTAGTACAAACTGCTATTACAAACAGTTCAGTGCATATTCTTTCTAGCTGAAGTTTCTGCGCTCTTCCTTGATATACTGATATCTTAGGTGGACATACAAAAAGTGACATTTCTTTTTTGGGTAAATGTTTTTTTTTAATTTTTATAAACGAAATTAAGCTTTTAAAAAATGTTGAGTCTGCTTGATATTTGCTAAATATTGGTTGTGGTTTAGTCATTGCTTACTTACAGAGTCCCTAAATATTTCCCGTTTCCCACAACATCTAACTCTCACGACAAAATTTTCTCGTTACTGTTTCTTTAGCTTTTTTCAGCCTTTTACTACTACTTCTGCTAATCATTTTTTATATTCTTAAACTACCAGCTACTTTTTTGTTTTTTTTTTGTTTTATTTTTGTTTGTTTGTCATATAAAAAATTCTAGAGTATTCAGTGAGTTTCTCTAACTTGTTTCTTGCTTTTAGCATGATTTCTAACTCTTCTTGCTGTGCATTCATATTCGTCTCTGCCGCCGCTTTGTGTTTTGTGTTAGCTTCTTTTCCTTTTTTAACTCGAACTTTTTTTATTGAAATTTTAAAAATTCCAAAATGTTTGCCCATCTTTGCAGCGTACTGTCTATTCTTCTATGTATAAGGCTGCATTTAGCGTTGTTTTTCCAGCAACTTGACCTCCAACTTTGATAGCTTTGTTTCTGATTTTTTGCCTTGTCCTTTTCTGGTCTGCGATTAACTTTTTTTTTTAGTATTGTTTTCTTTGTTTTCCTTTTTTTGATTTCACTTAAAACTAAACTTCTGCTATTAGCTTAAATAGTTTGCTGTTGTTTTCCTTGACTTTCCTGCTATACAGCGTGGCTTTTTTGTTAAGTTTTATTTTTAATTTTATTTTAATATATTACAATATTTTCGAGCATTCCGTTGAAGTGCTTATTTTGCCACTTTTAAGAAGTTTTAATTTTTAAAATAAATACATAAATTAAAAAAATTGGCTTTACATACTTTTTTGGATTCTAAAGTAGTAGTTGTTGTTTATTAGTGAAAAGAAAAACTAATCAACAAAATTGTTCTAAAATAGTTAAGCATAGTGTACAAGAATCGAATTTTTAATCATTTCCTTTATAACATTTTGCTTATTGTTTTTCAATTTGAATACAGTTCATTTTTTATTTCAAGCAATTCAGTTTTCATTTCATCCTTAAAAAGATTTTGCTTTTAAAAAAAAAGTACTTTGGACATTTTTTTTTTAAACAAAAATAGAAGGATGTACGAAAAATAAAATACAAAAACACATTAAAAAACAATAAAAACAACAAATAATCAAACTTAAATACATTTTTTTTTAAATAAAAGCTTATAAATAAAGGCATTATTTAAAAAAAAATTCTTTTTTTTAATTAATAATTATTTAACAATATAATTTACAAAAATACTTAAATGTATTAAAAAAATACATTTATTAAGCATTTCCTTTTGCTTTTTTGTTTAACTTTGCATGTTCGTGTTGTTTAGGTTTCATTATCATTTTCTTTGCATGCTTCTTTTTTGCTGCTATTTTGCTTTTCCTTTTTGCTTGCATGACATGTTGTCTTGGCTCTTTCATTTCTGTTATTAATATATCTCTTTCATTTTCATTGTCGTCTTTCCCTAAGCGGCTTTGCTTCATTCGTTTTTTTATGTTCTAGTTGTTTGTTTCTATGCTGTTACTTTTTGCCGCCATATTGTTTTTTGTTTTAGAGCTTAAAAAAATCACTTTTTATGTTTTGTAAAGTTTTAATTTTTTGTTTTTCTTTTTTCATTACAATCAGTTTAATTTTGTTCTTTTTTTATTAATTTTTTTATTTCCAAGTCTTAAAATTTTCTATGTTTCTTTAATTTGTTTTCTGTTTTTTTCTACTTTGTTTTAATTTTAAATTTCTTAAATAATAATTTATGGAAAACATTGCATTTTCAGTGTTGTTGTTGTTGTTGTTGTTGTTGTTGTTTTTGATGTTGTTTTATTGATGTCACATTTGTTGTTGTTGTTGAAGTCCAGCAATCCATTAACTCTAAACGTACATCATCTGTCGAATGTGCGGTATTTGCAAATTATATCTAGATGAAGGGAATAAACAAAAAAGATATGAAATTAAGCCAAATTTTTCATAGTAAAAATCAAATTCTTTTTGAACACGATACGTTCTTGGACAATTGTACTGTATTTTTGCAAGTACATATGTGCCAGAATTAAATAATTGAATAAATTTTATCACCACAGGAAAAAAGAAAAAAATAAATGTTAACTTTTATTTAATAAATATTTCAACATGTCCAGTAGTGTGTCTCAAAAAATTTTTTTATTCTTAAGCTTTTTTTGAATGCTTATGGGCTTAAATATATTGAAGATTTTTTTTAGATTTCTTGGAAGTGGTGTAGAGGTAGCGCTATTCGGATTTTCTCTAAAAATCAGATTTTTCGGAGAGTTTTTGAATTCCAAGGTTTTGAGTCATCATTTCGAAGGACAAATGTCCAAACTTTACTTTAATGTAGATTAGTGTGTACCTTAGGGATCGTCCATAAACTACGTTACCAATTTAGGGGGTGGGGAGGGGTTTTGAAACGCACTACGATAAGTAACGGTAGGGGGGGCGTTTAGATATTGTAACGTTACCAAAAATTAAAAAAATCGACGAAAAACCTCTAATTAATAACACAATCATTTCAAACATTTTTAACCTTACATGTTTATGTTTGATCGTCTAAATTGATGGTTAACTTTTGTTTCAACTATTTCTTCCACCGCCTTTTCCCTCGACTCAGGAACCTTTTGGTATTCCTTCACTATCTCAGCACACGTCTGAAAAATTTGGGTCTTTGCTTTTGCAACAGGCTTTGACGTTAAGGCCTGAATGTTCTTGATCAAAGGAGATACCGTATGACATGTACTGTCCTTCTCAGAAAGAAGAAATCTGTTCAAGGTCGTGTCCTACCTGCGGCTTGTATTTCGTTTTTAAAACTTCTATGAATTGTCATAAGTTTGTATTATATCGTTTACAATAAATCGGAATAAAACATACTATTTAAATAAATCAATTTTCAGAAAGCATTTACACAAAAACACAGAACTTGGTGCAGCTCGGGTGCAGCCTTTAAGGGTTCTCTGTCAAAGACCAGGTGAATTTCTTTGCGTTTGAAATGAGGATTCACCTGAATGGGTCGACATTGAATTCGATGAAAAATTCTATTTTAAAGAATCCTCAACAAAGCTACCAGCTTCTTCTATCCCAGTGATTGAGAGCATCGAATCTTGGATCGCAGATGGAATAGCTTTTACAGATGATATTAATAATTGATTTTTTTCCAATTGTTCCTTTAATGTATCTAGTCATACTAGTCACTAATACTAGTGAAAATTGTCAGAGCTAGTCAAAATATATAATCATTCGAATGAATTAATTTCATATGTCACGTTACTTTATGGGGGGGGAGGGTTTTGAAAAGCACTACGAAAAGTAACGCAGGGGGAGGGGGGGTAAAAAAAACCGGAAAATCAGTAACGTAGTTTATGGACGACCCCTTAGCTGTTGGGAGGAAATTTTTTTATTGAGATATGAACCGTAACTCCCCCTGGAAAAGTTTATTTAGATACAAAACCATGTTCTGCAAAAAATTTTAAGAATCAGATAGCAGGAAGGCGGGATAATGGAAGGTGGACCATACCATTTATATGGGTAATTTTTTTTTAAAAACAATTAAAAATAATCATTACATTTTTTTTATGAACTAAAAACGTTATCATGTTAAACATCAATTAACTTTCTAACGAACTATCATTCGTCGAAATTGATTAAAAAAATCGAAATCTACAAAATTTTTTGTCTAGCGAAAATACAAAAAAATTCATAAAATTTTTTGGTATAAATTTTTATAAATTACGTAATTAAGTTTCTCCGACTTTGATAAGTTTTAAATAGAAAATTATCAATGAAAAAACTACAACACACTTTGTTGGGCAAAAACAATATGGTTTTAGCGACAAATTTTTTAAGTGAACTGAAGAGGAAATGTAGCGATTTCTGAAACAGGCTGTCTAGTCTCAGTGACTGACTCTATACAGAGTTGTTTTTGTTGCCTTCTTTAAACTTACTTGATATTCACAATTAAAATCATGTAAAAATTCACTTTGAACAGATCACAACTAATTATCAAAAGAAAATATTTTCAATTGAAGTATCTATCTACTTATTTAATTTTTTTTTTAATATTCAATTACTTATTAAGCTTAAAAGTGTCTTTCTATCGACATTTTTAGATTTGTTTTACTGTAAAAAATTAAGTTTTTGAAGGCTTTTGGATTCAAAAATAAATTTTTCAAAAGTTAATGGTAATCGAATTTTACCCCATAATTTTTAAACTTTAAGAACGCTTTTTACCCTTGAACCATTTTGTACAAGGCTACAGAAATGTTTTAATTTCTTAATGGAATTTTCATGGCTAGCTAGAAATAGGCTAAAAATCATTTTTGAACTTTTTTATAACCTTGACTTTCCAGAAAATTGCTGGTCGAGATCTCGGCCGCTGGGATAATTACAGCAATAAATTTTCTATGAGTCGAATAATATGAAATATAATAAAATAAATTTTCAGCAAAGTTTATTATGAAAACGGGTTATAAAGATAAGTAAAAATGAGAGCTTGTTCTACAGGCTAAGTAAATAATGCAGTATGCGTGGGGGTATAAAAATATAAGAAAAGCTTTTTTTATGCACTAATTATCCCAGCGGTCAAGATTTTGACCAGTCATCTTCCACGCTGTATGGCGATCAGGTGGAATAGCTTAGCAAAGTAGTTCCTATATATTAAATTTATTTGAACTTTAGGCTACTTGAAGCAATAACCCTTTTTACTTCTTTTTTTAAACAAGTAGTTACAATACCTTTAAAAATAGGCTATTTTTAAACCATTTTGTGCCTCCCAGGTAGGGATGCAAACGATTTATTGATAGTACCGTCACCGACGATATATCGTTCATAAAAATCAATGTTGACATCGATGTTCTTATGAGCGATACATAGTCAATACATCGGTCTGAAAAGGAAAAACATCGATATCGTTCGCTCATTTTTAGCCAATTCACAATTTGACATCAGGAAATACCACAAAAAGCTAACACACAATAACACAAAAAAGAAATATTCTGATGCATCAATAGCAAATGTAAGCGAAACAGGAGCGCAGATGTACGCTCTAAAGTAAGGATAAGTATTGAAACGGAACTATAGAAGCTTACCACCAAAAAAAATCGTTTGACGCCATCGATGCTCATTTTTGCTATAAAGCCTAATTTGAGGTCGGCAAATATGAAAAAAAATCCTTCATTCAAAAAACGGACATAAACAAGATTACAAAAACGAATACGAGATTTTTTTCTCACAAAATTTAAACAAAAACATCAATAAATTGTGCAAATAAAAAAACTGTGTTTTTTATGAACAAAAAAAAAAACTCGTTTTTTAAGTCAAAAAAAAAATGACAAAAAAAGAAATTTTTCATACAAAATACAGAAATTTTGTGGATTCCTTTTTTTCAGATTTTGTTTTTGTAAATTTTTCTACGTCCATACATTCTTGGAAATTATTCTTTCTTTCATATTTTATAATAGAGTGCAAATAAAAATATGGAATCTATAAAAGTAATACTTATATTTTTCGACCTCAATACTAGGCCTAATACAAATATGAAAACATCGTAAAAACATCGATATATCGGTCTTACTAACGATGTTTTTAAACATCGATAATTGTCAAGTGAACATCGATGTTTTTAAGAACTATGTTGTATCCCTACTCCCAGGTGAGACTTTAAAAAGGTGTAAGAGGGATCAAAAGTATTCGGTCGGAAGGCTAAAACACCAATCTAAATAAATTATTATAAATCAAATTAAATTCCAATACCAAATATTTTAAATTATTTTATGAAAAACGACAAAAATGGGTTAAAAGCTTAAAACTTTATTTTTATAAGATTTTCCATTCTAACAGATTTTTTAACAAAATATCCTGAGAAATAGAAAAATGTATCAAGCGATAATGCTGAACTTAATATTGTAAAAATAAACTGTTGTCAACGATACGGCAGAACGAGCAGTTAAGCTCATGGAAGATTTTAATAATGTCTTGTCACAAAAAGATAACAAAAAAGTAATAAATATTGCAAATTGTATCAGACGATCGCAAGAACTTTCCAGACACAAAAACCAACTCTTTTAAAGTAAAATCGCTTTATTCATGTATTGTTAGTGACGTATTCAGAATGACAGAGTCGTAACATAACTAAATGTTTTGTGGTTTTCCCATTTCTTAACCGATTTAGAAAAAAATAGCTTGTTAAACAGATATTTTATATTTAATTTGTTTATTCATATTTTATGATTGAAAAACTTAATTACGGAGTTTTTTAACCAATTTTGACGAATATAGCTCGTTAGAAAGTTAATTTTTTGCTAAATATAATATTGTACTGAGTTGGGTACAAACATTTTTATTCCGATAATTTTTATTGTTTTAAGAAAACAAAGCTAGTTTTTTCCATATAAATGGTAAGGACGAACTTTGGGGGCCTCGACGAACCTCGTCTTCCCGTTATCCGTTTCTTATAATTTTTTGCAGAACATGTTTTTATACCTAAAGGAACATTTCTAGGGGATTTATGCTTTATTGCTTGAAGTTGAAAAATAATGTATAGAAGTTTTGGCAAATGGTTTGGTGATTTGGGTGTCATATGTTTAATTTTTTCGTAAAATTTGCGTAAATTTTTAAAAAAACACTTCATAACATTAAAAAATTCCATCAAAATAAAAAAAAACCTAATAACGCTGTTTGATGTATGGTAAAATTTCAAGCAAATGGGTGTATCGATTACGAAATTGTTTAAAATATTCAACAAATATACAGTGAGAGTCAATATTAGAATACAGAGGATATCTTCAAATTCATTTGGACATTGTCCATATATTAAAGTATTACAAAAACAAATTTAAATGCATTAATAAAATTCATAATTTAGTGTTTCATTATTGATAAAGTTAAATTATAAATTGAAAATGATTTTTAAGATATTAGGCAGTAATGAAAAAAATCACCTATAAAGTGCAGTCAAAAGTTAGTATACAATTGACTACATAGCAACCCTTTTTGTGAAACACCATTAGGTCTGTAGATGTCTTGTGAAGACAGTCACTCATTTGTTAAGTTTGCATTAGTTTTATCTTGATTTGATTTACAATGGCGCGAGGAAGAGACCTTCCACAAGAAATGCGAAAACTAATTGTGCAGCCTCGTAAAGAAGGCAAATCTCTTCGAGCAATTCCTTCTATTGTAAGAAAAAGTCGTGCAAAAGTTTAAAAGCTCATCGAAAGATATAATGATCGTGGAAATACAGAAAATTCCTTGCGATGCGGACGGCCTATCGTACTGACAGATGGAGAAGCTCAAAAAGTTGTAAGAGAGGTGAAAAAAAACCAAGGTCCAGTGGAGTACAAATCTCTCAAAACCTCTCCCATTAACGTGGTTATCAAATAAGTGCGTCAACTAACTATTCGTAGAGTCTTAAATGCTAGCGGATTGCACAGAAGAATACCCCGGAAAAAACCTTGCATTTCGGCATAAAAATACCGGTTAGTCTTTTTGGAACAACGATATTTTTAGCGACGAGAGTTAATATGAGATATTTAGAGCTAAAAGAAAACGTAAGATCTGGAGATCAGCTAGCAGTGGGATACTTCCACAAAACTCATTCCAACCGTTAAGCATGGCGGAGGCTCAATGATGGTTTGGGGTTGCATGCCGGCTGCTGGGACCGGAAATATCGTATTTGTGGAGTCCTTAATGAATAGCCGAGACTACCTGCAAATTTTAAAAACAAATTTTATAGACAGTGTGCAAAAGCTGGGTACTAACATTTGACTGCATTTTTCAGGTTATTTTTTCATAAATGCCGCATATGCTTATAATAAATTTTAATTTCTAATTTAACTTTATGAATAATAACACACTATAATATGACCTTGATTTGTGCATTTAACATATTTTTGGGTTACTTAAAATATATGGACAACATACAACAGAACTTAAAGCTATGCCCTGTATACTAATTTCTGACTCTCACTGTAATTAACAGTATGGCGTTTGGGTTTGCCCTGGAGCCACCTCCCGATGAAGTACAAAAACCATAGGTGACCAGAAAAAAATGACTTCATATTCTCGATAAACTATTAGAAATTGTCTTTCTAAAACATCTTTGCGTAAAGCCTCACTTAAAAAACTTTCATTGGGAGGGAATTTTTAATGAAACAACCTCCGCAAAACACAAAATTAGTAAATAACTCCACAGGGGGTCACAATAGACCCCAACTTTCAGTGAATTTGTTTGCTTAGTTTTGCATCCCCTATCGTTTAAAATCATAAGACAATTTTGGGGCGTTGGGGTTTGTCCTTGAGCCGCATCCCGATGTAGCAAGAAAACTTTAAGTGACCCGAAGAAACTGACTTCATATTCGGTTTTATTCGGTCCTACAAAACTCTAAATAAAGTCGTTACACCCCAAGGTTTTTTCATGCTCTACAGTTTACATGCTTTCCCCCAACTGTTTGAAAAGGCAGGTTAACACGTTGTATACTTTTAGCAATTTCGTAATCGATACAACAACCAACGATTTAACGATTCAACTAACGGTTACAAGGATTTAAAAGCTATAACTTTGGAACAACAAAAGAATATCAAGAAAAAGAAAACTAGATGCGTGCCGCATAACTTTGGAACAACAAAAGAATATCAAGAAAAAAAAAAAAGACGGATTTTTAGGGAAAATCCGATTAGCGCGATCTCTAAGCCACTACCAAAATATTTGAAAAAATCTCAAAAATACTTTACCCCATAAACTTTCAAACAAAGATTGAGCAACTATGAAATTCGAAAAAAAATTTATTTTGGGACACCCTACTGTCCAGTAGGGCTGGAGCGAATTTAAAAAGTGCATAGCACCGATTTGACTCAGGACACATTGTGAAAGGTATTGTTGCAACAAACATGTACAGCGTGAATCAAAATTTACTGTCGCACTTATTTTCTGCCATAAATCAAAAGCACGGTGTAAGCTTAATTAAACAAAAATTAGAATTATTTAATTCTTTATAACAATTCATAATTAAATTCCAATCTTTCACCATTAATTCTTTTTAAAAATTTAAAACAATTTGTGAAAGACGAGCATGCGGCACGCATCTAGTTTTCAGGTATATCATCTGATATTTTCATTGATCATCGCTTACATTTATCTACCGTCATGTGTTTATGTTCGTTAATTTTCTCAGCACTATACCCCAAATAGAAAAGTCCAGGGGGTTTAGGTCAGGGGATGACGGAGGCCAATCGTCAACATAAATAAAACATGGCAATTTTGCTCTGCAACAGCTTTGAACGATTTTTGACTTGTGTGCTGGAAAAGAATCTTGCTGAAAACAAAAGTGACCCTCTTTGTAAATTTGCTTGGCATGCCACATAAGATAGTTCTTTAAAACATGTTCTAAGTATTATTCCGAATTATTTTAAAGCCTTTTTCGATAAGAAGAAGGGGTAATTTGCCTTTTTCGGAGAAAGCGACACAAACCATGGTTGACGAAGCATTTTGAAATCTTTCAATGGTTTTTTTCTTTAGAACTCGTACACTCTATCATTTTGCGAGTTGTGGCTTGCTTGCAAAAATAAGAGTTTTTCGTCTGAAAATATAATACTGCAATCTGCGTGCTAGCGAAGGATCTCTGCACTTATTTCCTTTCGCAATTTTATTATTCTTATTAACAAAACTTTTGAAAAAAATCATGCAATAAGTGGACAATTAAAAACCACATATGTTTTCCAGTGTTGCTTCTTTTTGTGTAATTGGTATTTCTATCTGATTGCATCTTCCTGCTCCGGGTTGGCCTTAAATTCAGGGCATTTTTTAAAATCTAGTTGTATGAAAAATGTGAAGAAGGTTGTACCCATGAAATGGAGGCACACAAAATTTCGTCCTGTTTTGATCACATCTTTCTGCTCTAAGATATCCTTAAAAATAACAAAAATTTAAAAAAAAAACTAAATTCAAAGATTTTAAGATGAAGCTATAGGTAAATTTAACTAACCCAAATAATTATTATATGCAATTTTTTCCAAGATAACGTCATCTTCTTATTCCCGAATGTCCTTGAAAGTGTCATATTTTTTAAAATCATAAAAATTTTTAAAAATGAGGGCCAACTCAGCATATAATAGGATAAACTAAACACATACAAAATTTCATTACGACCTGACCCCAAATGCCTACTTCAGAGTATCCTTGAAAATAATTTATTTGTAAAATTTATTTATATCGCAGTAAAGATGATAACGATCAAGATAGAAAAGTTCATATTAAAAATTTCATTTCGATATAATAATATATTCCTATTCAAAAATATCTTTAAATATCACGGTGTCCAAGAAAAGTTTATGTTTTTTCAATGTTGTAGTCATTTTCAATAGATTTATGATTGCTGATTCCGAACCTGACAGCAAATTTTTTCTATCTTTATTAGATCTTAGGATATATACTGTTGAATGAATGAAATATAAGTTTTTAAGGCATTCTTTCGTCATGATTAAAACTAATTGGATTGTAGTAAAATCTTAAAAAAAGACTTGAAAGATAAATAAGACTATATATAGTCTCTAATATTCAAATGTTTTATAGCATAATAGTTTTTTATTTTCAAAAATTTAGCATTAAAAGTGTGCGAGTCTAGCTTTTATGAAAATACATAGCAAATACTAATCTTAAGTTGCCTGTTTGTTTGTCCGTCTTCCACGTTTCAACAGTCTTTCACTTTGGAATATAGCATGAATAGGTTGAAGGCTATTTTAAAATCTTCAAATCTTGAGATTGCAATAAATGCAACTGCAATTATAACAAAATTTACAGGTATTGCGAATTTTTACAGGCAACACAAATAATCCTTAATAAGTCAGTTGAAGAGTATTTTAATTTTTATAAGCTGAAAAAGATCTTTACAATTATTATAGTTTTTAATTAATAACATACTATTTTTTGTGTGAGGTGCATACAAACTGAAAATTTTTAAACAGCATTTTGTATCATTTTCTATAAAAGCTGGACTCTCATAATTTTTTTTTAAATTTTGAAAATTACATGCGAACACACTACTTTAACAATGTGAAAATATAGATAAAAGCTTATTTTATCATTCAAGCCTATGTGAAGGATTATACCATGCTAAATTATTTTTTAAAACTTTTACTTAAATCTGCCTATTTTTTTATTTAAGTCTACATACCTTCAGATTCAATAGAGATAAAAAAAATTTTGTTGCCAAAATCAGAATCAGCGTGTATAAATCTACTGAAATTTACTACAATATTGACAAAAAATTATTTTTTTACACCTAGATATTTAAGGATATTTTAAAAAAGGAATGTGTTCTCATATTGAGACCAAATCTTGTACAGAAGATTTTCTACCTTATATTTATTCATTCTGTCTATTATTTTAAAGGAACTCCTGCAGCTGGAAAATGGGATAATATCGTATGAAAGTTGCTATTTAAAATCATCGCTCCAATATTTTTCGATTCCAATCATTAGAAGTTCTTTAAAAAATCGTTAAAAAGTGTCCTGTTTTTGGCTCAAAACTGGAGCAGAAAGATGATGTTCTATCCTTTCAAAATTTCGTGTCGTTAATGTTTGATATCATATCCCCCCTGAGCAAGTTCGATACAAGGGTTCTTTTTTCACATATAATTCCTTCGCCTTAATGGCCAGCCAGTAGTCCGCAGTGGTGCCAGAACGTGGTATTTCGCCCATTTTATAGGATCCTCAACCCTCAAAATGGCTGGAGGGATTTTAGGCCATTAAATGGGATTTTCGGTTTAAAATCTTAAACCTTAATATTAACGCAAAGTTAGTGTCAAAAAGCAGGGTACTTCTTTCGTGTGGTTTTTAAACGGTTAATTGTGTGTCATCGCTGCTGGTAGCGGTTTCTGTGTCAATCCGTGGTTTATTTTTAAAAGTGTGTTCAAATATTCAATGAATGAATTTAATTATATTACAGGAAATTTCACAGCGAATGCCGACTTCAGTTCATCGGAAGAAACAGCAGAGCTTAACCCTCGCAATATTTAAAGGCACAGATATTCTTATTCATAAACTTTATGACGAGCCACAACTATTATATGAATTATTATCCAAAATAATTTTAAAAAGTACAACCGTCCAATTTATTTCTTAAGGGAATACAATTACATAATTATGATTGCATTGTCAACAAATGAACTGAATTATCTCCAGAAAACGTGATTTAATAGCGAGTTTTTAGATAAGGCATCTTGTGAAGTTAAGTAAGCAAAATTAGTAAAAATAAACTGAGGGGATTTTATTAAAAACTGTCTAAAAAAAAACTAAAAAAACATAAAGATTTTTGTAAATTTCCAAAAACTTATAATTAAAAACTTTGGAATATTTAGAGCCCAAAATTGCTCTTTTCGTCAAAAAAATTCATAATAAATAGTACCTAAGTTCCTAATTTTTTAAAGACATTTGCTAATAAAGCAACTATCAATGGTGTTAAACTTTTTCTAAATCTAACCAAATTGTATTCGTTCGTTGCAGCCAGCATTGCTACATTTCAATGCTGACGCTAAACGAATTTATCAATCGTTACAGATATAAAAGAAATAAATTAAGTGAATAAAACATGAATTTAATTTGCGTTACTAATTCTGTTTTTAGATATAACAATATTAACTGTGTGCAATTTTCTTGTACAGAAAAACATTTTAAGTTATTAAATTCTAATATACAGAGAATAAAAAAAAAACTGGTACAGTATATTTACTTATGGTTATGTTGCATTATTTTTAAATATTATCTTTAAATTAAAATGTTAAAAAATTCTTTATTTTATTCTCTTTTAAAATAGTTTTCACAAAAGATATTTTCACATCTTTATCATCTTCCTAAAAAAAATTAACAAAAAACAAAACAGGCACATTTCATGAAGTCAAAAAAAAACTACTCTTCATAGTACCATTATCAAATCAATTTTTTGTTCATTTGTTGACGCTACATGCAATTTGTTGTTAATATTTTAAAAAAATTTTTATGTAGTTTAACGACAGCTTGAGAAAAAACAAAATGTATTCAAAGCAAACTTCAATAGGAATGATAAAATTAATTATAAATTAAAGTTTTTTCCTAAATGACCTCCATATTTATTATGTAGACTTTATATGATTTAAATACAAATTCTAAATGTTTGGTAGTTTAAATCATACTTGATTTTAAATACAAATTCTAGTTGTTTCATAGTTTAAAATCGTTTATTGAGCTTAAGGTCAAAGTTATAACAATTAATTTTTCTAACGAATCTTTCCAAAGAAACAACAACAACAACAAAGTTTTTTCAATATGAAAAGGAAAAAATCACTAGCTGATCTTATTGCACAATTTCACAACTATCAAACAACTAGAATTAGTATTTAAAATCAATTATGATTTAAACTATCAAACATTTAGAATTTGTATTTAAATCATATAAAGTCAACATTAATTATAAATCTTTGCGAAGAGAAGTGTTCAAAGAAATTTGCTAAAAGGATAAAAAAACCGCACTCTACGGTCTAATATAATATATATATGTACCAGAAAAATGAGTTTCTAAGTTGAAGTGTAAGGCCAAAAAGAATTTTATCATTAAAAATGCAAAGGAAAATAGGTCGAGTTAACGAAAATTCTAAAATGTCCAAAGAAGAAATAGCGCAAAACTTGAGCGAACACGTAAACCCACAATCAGTACGAACTTTTTTGCATTCGGAGGGCTTAAGAGGGCATACATCCTGAAGAAAGACACTGTTGTTAGCAAATAATATAAAGAAGCGGTTGAAGTATGCAAGTGAGTATGTCGGGAAACCAGTAGAATTTTGGAACTCAGTGAAATTTAGAGATTAGTCAAAATTCAACATTTTTTCATCGAATCGTCGATTTTTTGACTAGAGAAAGTATTTCATTAACTCTTTGAAGTACCATGGGACAAAATTTGAACCACTGAAAAATAAACCTTTGTGGTATGTTGGGACAAAGTTCAACCCACTCAGATTTGATGTTTATAATAAAATAAAGTAAAAATAAATATGTTGATTTTTTATGATTTAAATAAAAATTCTAAATGTTTAATAGCTTAAATCATTCTTGATAAAATAAATGTCAAGTAAAAATAAATATGATGAATATAATAAAAATAAATAATGAAAAAAGTATTTTTGATTTCTCTTTGTCTTGAACTTTAAGGGTATTTTTTTAATGAAATTCCGTGCCTCAAAGAGTAAAATACTTTTTTTTCAATTCCGGAAAACTTCTTATTTTGTCTCTTCGCGGTCCCAAAGTCCCGATTTAAGCCCAATCGAATATTTGTGGGACCATATGGAAAAAAAAACTAAGAGAAGAAACTGTTAAAAACAAAAAAGAGCTGAAAGTTGCTCAACAAAACATATGGGCGTCAATTGCACCTTACATCACACAACCTTTGCCTTTATCAATGCCAAAAAAATTGCAAGCCATTATAATGGATAAGGGCCATCACACAAAATACTCGTTTTAATATATAATGACACAAAACCTTTCTTTTTTTTAAATTTCTGCCGTGTATAAGTTTTTTTGTCTTCATGAAATGTACCTTTTTTTGCTTTTTGTTCATTTGTTTTAAGAACATGATATTTTGTTTTAAGAACACGATATGAAAAGTATTTAAAAAGTGATTAAAATAAACAATATTTAACATTTTATATTATATGGTTAGTGTACATAGTTTCAAAAATAATGCAAAATAATTATAAGTACTTAAACTGTACAAGTTTCTTTTTTTGGTTCACAGTATATTAATACCAAGTACAAAATTACCAAGCAATAAAATGATAATAATTGCATAGTAATACACATGAATATAAAGTATTTCGCATTTTTAAATTCAAACCAAAAAAGTAAAATATATGAAATATTGTAGTATAAAAATTTTAAGAATTAATTTTTGATTTGGGATTTTTGGTTTGCAAAAATAGGATAAGTACGAATTAAAAACAGAAATTTTTGTAATTCTGGCATCACTGGCAATTCAACTAGCTTGCCATTGCGCAAAAGAATTGTTTTTGCATGTGCATTTTGTTGTTGAAATAAACGCAAGTGTATTCGTCAAAAAACACAAACTAGCTTTTTTTAAAAAAAAAATCAAAGAACCAAGACATGCGTCTTATGCAAACAAGGTTTTGGTCTTTGACCTGAAAGGAAAGGAATTGATTATTTAGAGGAATTGATTGGAACCATACGTGAATTATTGATAAGGCGAAACAACCGTGAAAGAAAATTTTAATTGCTTTTAACCGAGGCTAGTGTAGGGATGTGCAACTGCCAGAAAAAGTCGACTTTTTCAACCGCTGAAAATTTAAAAGTCGACTCATAGACTTTTTGAACCTTTAGAAGTCGACTTTTCAACTTTTTTCGACTTTTTTTAAAATATTTTTGTACCGTTTTTGTAGGGCAGTTAAGAAGCAAATGATTCAACATCAATAATGTGTTTTATTGTTAAAAATAAACAAAAAAGTGATTCTTAAGTAAATAAGTAAAATACAAAAAAACAACATATTGCAATTTTAGTTCTTTTACAGATAATCAGACTTGTTATGAATAATTTTTCCCGGGTAATCGGAAAAGGCAGAGTTAATTTTCAAGATAAAGTTTAAGAACATTTTGGAAATTTTTAATGTAAATATCTTCATTAACCGTCAATACTTATGAAAGTAAAAAAAAATGTGAGTCTCTTTCTGCTTTCCTAAAAATTTAAACTACCTTTTCCGATTCCCCAGGAAAAATTATTAATAATTGGGCTGAATATCAAGCCCTAATCGCCGAATTAACGTAAGCGTTTTTAATTTTATTTTTGTGTTAGATATTACTTTAGAATAGTTTAACGTAGAGATGTGAAATTTTTGGAGTTGTCGATTTTGACTATCGTTTGCCATTTAAAAATTAATTTCGAAAAAGTGGCGCTTACGTTAATTCGGCGGTTAGGGCTCGAGCTGAAGCGAAACAAAAAACTATTCTCCGCATATGCTAAAAATGGACTTATTTTTGTAAGAAGGAGTGAAAATTGCGAGAGTGTAATGATTGATAGCTGTTACCAACTTTCTGCTATTGCTGCGGGTGAGCTGGAAGATACCGAGACTCATTATGATGGATAAGGCTTTTTATTATAATAATAACATTTGCGAACCTTTATAAATAACCTTGCGAAGCTTAGTATTAAAACTTCATTTCTATTTCCCTCTCTTTCTTCTCTTCTTTTTATTTTCATTAGTGAAGTATTCTGGTTACTATTTGCCTTTTGTTTTAATTTCTTATTTTTTATGTATTTAAAAGTTTTGTTTACATTAGTTAGCTTGTTTAATGTTTCTGAGTATTTTTTCCCATCCTATGATTGGATCTAACTATTATTGTAATGGTGTTAATGAAAATTGTAAAATCTTGATAAATGTTCTTTGTAGACGTTACTCTGGTCTTAATGTTGTGCATTTTAATGCTCGAAGCCTTAACTCATATAAGTTTGACTATTTTAGGTATGTGTTTGAGGAATCGTCCGTTGATGTCATATGTGTTTCAGAAACATGGTTTTGTTCTGACGTTGGGGACCAAGCTTTTGAATTAAAGAACTTCATCTTATTCAGAAATGATAGAATTGATAATTGTGGGATTGCTATTTACTGCAGAAAAAACATAAATGTTACAGTAATTAATAAATCAAACTGTGATAGTGTTGAGTTTTTAAATCTTTGTATATCTGATAGCAATACAAAACTTTTTCTTTCTTGTGTCTATAATCCTAACAAATGTTTAAGTCTAAATTCCTACTTCTCTCAACTTTCTGATTTAGCAGTCAACTTTGATTTTTTTGTTCTGTGTGGGGATTTCAATGTTAATCTTTTATGTCATGATAACATCTCTAAATCTATGTACGAAAATGTGTCTTCTGTCGGTCTGTCAATTTTTAGATGATACTATGCCCACGCGAATTTCCCATAATCATATTCCTAGTCTTCTTGATTATTTTATTGTTTCTGACCAATCGACTGTTCTTTTGTTTGACCAGATTTATTTTATTTCTGATCATGATTTAATATTCTGTTCTTTCGACATTAACTTATCTCGTACAGCTACCTCTAGGACTATCTCTTACCCAGACTTTAAATCTATAAACTTCTCTGCCCTCTATCGTGATATATGCTTAGTACCCTGGAATTATATATGGTTTTTCTCTGATGTTAATGAAAAAGTAGAAGCCTTCTCTAATATCCTTAACAATCTTTTTGTAAATCATGTTCCCACTAGAACTACTGTTTTAAAAAATGTTTCCTGCCCATGGTTTAATACAAATTGTATTAAACCAATGGTTTAATACAAATGTCAAAAATGCTATAAAAAAACGAAATAAAATGCACAGTTGTTGGAAAAAATCCCGTCGTCTGAAAATTGGGGAAATTACAGGATTGCCAGAAATGCTTCAGTTCTAGCTATTAAGCAATCGAAACGGAACTACTGCTCTGCTAAATTAAAAACTTCACTTCCTTCCAAAGTTCTGTGGAAAAATCTAAAAAACCTAGGAATTGGGAAAAAATCTAGCTCTGATTGTAACGTTAATCCTGACGTTCTTAACCATTTCTTTCTCTCCAGCAATTCTTCTCAAGAAAACATAAATATAGTTGATGTCATTGTTGAACCACACTTCCAATTCTCTTCAGTTCAATGATGTGGGCAAGTACATAATGAAAGTTAAATCAAATGCTGTTGGATAGAATGGCACCTCGATAAGATTTATAAAGATAATTATACCCTACATTCTTAGTCCGTTAACCCACATCATTAACCACTGTTTTACAACGTCTTCTTTTCCTCATTCCTGGAAAATTGCTAAGGTGGTCCCAATTGCTAAAAAATCGTCTGCGGTCGAAGCCAATAATTTCAGGCCAATTAGTATTTTGTCCTCGCTGTCTAAGGTGTGTGAAGCGATTATGGCAGATCAAATCTCAATTTTTTTGAATACTAATAATATGCTTTCTCCTCTACAATCTGGATTTCGAGCTGGCCATAGCTGTTCCACTGCTACTATGAAAGTTTTGGACGATATACGAAAATCATATGACGAAGGGCAGATTACTCTTCTCTGCATGCTCGACTTTTCCAAGGCTTTTGACACTGTAAATCACAACTTACTTTGCCAAAAACTAAAGTGCTGGTATGGCTTTTGTGATAATGCTGTAAGTCTTCTGAGAAGCTACTTGTCGAATAGATTGCAAAGAGTAAGGGTTGGTGATAGGTGTTCTCAATTTAATTTGGTACGCAGTGGAGTGCCACAAGGTTCAATTCTTGGCCCATTGCTATTTTCAGTTTTTATAAATGACGTTTTCTCAACTTGTAAATATTCTTCTATGCATGCATACGCGGATGATATTCAATTACATCTTTCCCGTAGAACTGGTCTCTTGGAGGACTTGAGTTGTAGACTTAATGAAGATCTCCAAGATATAAACCAGTGGTCTTTAAGAAACGGTTTGCAGCTTAATGTACTAAAATCTCACGTTCTACCGATCTCGGCATCTAAAATTTTTTTGAAAATATCCCTGACTTGTTTATAGGTGATAAGAAACTTAAACTTGTTACCAATGTTGTAAGCCTAGGTTTCCATATAAACTCAACACTGACGTGCACCGATCATGTTAACAGCATTATACGTAAAATATATTGTTGTCTTAGAAATCTTAGAATGTCTTCTGACTTTACGCCCTTAGAAACCAGGCGTAAGCTTGTAGTACAGTTGATATTACCTTTAATGAACTTATATACAGAACTTATATACAGCAAATTAGATTCACACTCTGAGCATAAACTACATGTAGCATTTAATCACGCTACTAGATATGTCCATGGCATTCGGAAATTCGATCATATTTCACAGTACAAGAAATCAGTTCTTGGTTGCGACTTATATAATTACCTTAACGCCAGGACTCGTATCTTTTTATACAAACTAATTCAGTCTAAAACTCCCTTATACCTATTTGAAAAACTACAATTCTCCCAGTCAGCTCGAAGTAATGTTCTGATAGTACCTAATTTTAAATTCCTTAATTCAACGAGATTATTTTTCATTAACGCCATTCGATTATGGAATTCTTTACCAAACCATTTAAAATCCATTGATGGAATTGGAAGCTTTAGACAAGCTGTATTTAAAATGTTTACTTAACTACAGAGTTTTGTTAATGTAACCAGTTTTCTTACTTTATTTCACTCTTTCCCTCTATCCTCTTTCATCTGATTCTTTTCTGTTTTCTTTATAATACTGTCTATCTTCATCTTTTACAATTCAAATACTTAAAAG
Organism: Dichetophora obliterata; assembly: GCA_963920525.1. Classification (NCBI taxonomy): domain Eukaryota; kingdom Metazoa; phylum Arthropoda; class Insecta; order Diptera; family Sciomyzidae; genus Dichetophora; species Dichetophora obliterata. The sequence continues at coordinate 130,245,491 of OY986438.1, read as the reverse complement.
CTAAATTAAATTATATTTTTAATTATAATAATAATCGTATATTTCTTTCAATTATAAACTTAAGTAACTTATGCTCAAAATTCAAAATGATTAATTTTTATTTTGTAATTTTTGTTATATGTAATGTTTTATTCTAAATTATATTTCTTTGTATAGCAAAAGAACTTGTTCTTATTATACTAATGTACTAAAATAAATAAAAAAAAAAATAAAATATATTTGTGCACAAGTGAGTGCACAATCAAGGGAACCACATGTCTTCACCAACTGAACGTAAAAAAGCAAAATGTTAAGATGTTCTGGCGAAAGCCTGTTTCGCAATTGGTTTGCTATAAGACCAGCATGAGGATATAACATTTCGGATGGCACCGAAGTTGCAACAGTTGATAAATATTTTTTACAATGGCCCAAACAAAAGGAAATTCAGTTTTCATGCATTTCCAGACAACAAGCGGATTTTTATTAAGTTTTCGATCAACAGCTGAGCGATCCAGATAAAGGTGCAGTTGAGTGGGCACCTCTTCAATTTCATCAGTTGTAGAGTCCATGCTTGTTTTAACCACCTCATCCAAAAAACATAATATGTCACTTATCGGATTCTTGATTATTAGATGTCGATGCCGCTATCACAACTTTTTCATTTGAAATCCTTGCTAGTCTCATCTCGGCATTCACAAGATCATCTTAATGGAAGGTGGGGGGGGGGGGGGGGGGTGGGGTAATATTTGCAGTAATTATTTATGTACTGCTGCTTACCAAGGTGAAAGATTGCTTGAAAAATCTCACGGATATTTTGAAATGCGTGCTTTTTGAACCTAGGATCTAAAAGTGTAAAAGAAGCGTATGGTTTTAACAATTCAATATCGTAAATTTTTTATGTAATTTCAATGACTCGTTTTAAATTCTTGCCAATTTGACTTAAAGCAGAACATTCCTGTTTTCTATAATAAAAACTTAATCGATTTGAGCGTAGTTTGAATATTGTAAATATAATTTAGTATTAACAGCCAAAGGCAAAGTAACAATTGTTAGCCAGTATTCTTGATATTTCTATGTGTTTGTTGAATTTTTTTTTTTTCAAAACAAAATTTGAAGCTAAAAAATAATAAATTTTTATAAAAATTGTCACCTGCTTTTCAAATAGTGACAAATTCATTAAAACATTTATTTACTTTGCTTTGCTAACGTAATCAGATGATACGCAATTGCTTTGCTACACTTCCACTTACAGTCTCTTTTTTTTTTTAATTTTGCCGACCACTATTTTACATTTATGTAATCAAGAGTTGCCAACGCAGCTTTACTTGTTGTTAAACAGCTATTTTATTAGTTTAGAGAAAACAGTTCTCAGATTAGCGTTAAGATTTTTGTTTTGCCAAAAATGAAAAAAGTTGAGAATAAAAGTCGAAAGTAAAACTCGATTTTCGACTTTTTTCAATATCAGAAAGTCGATTGTGAAAAGTCAAAAGTCATCTAGCAAAAGTCGACTTTCTACTTATTTCGACTGCGACTTGCACATCCCTAGGCTAGTGCTATGCCTTAACCTCGGCAAGCATTTCCAGCCCTTAGTTGTGTTCCTGTCCTTTAATTCCACATTTTCCACAATTTATTTGTGGATTTTTAGTTTTCCATAATTCTTAAATGTAGGAAAGAACAAAGAAAGAGAAAAGAACCATGCCCGAGCCCGGATTCAAACCAGGGACCTCTGGGTTGATAGTCTAGCGCATTCTCCACTAGACTACATACGTCGACTAAACTTAAGAAAAGGCAAAGAAAAAACTGTAAATTGTATGCACTTGTTCAGCGAATTAAATTGATACTTTTAATCGTTAGATTTTTACTGTAGAAAAATACTTCTTTTTATAATCTAAAAAAAAATACTTTTTTAGTCAAAATTTAACTTTCAAATGGTTATTTAACTGCCATTTTAGTAAATCAACATTTTTCTGAAGAAGTTTCAGCAGAACCTGATCTATTTTTTTATATAACGTGTCCACCGCATATTCAGGTGCTTTAAAAACCTCGAATTCCTGCTTAATTAATTAGTATTTCTTATACAGAAATTTTTCTTTAAAAGTTATACAAATAACATTTTTAATACACAGTTTTTTCGCTTGAAAAATTTGAATGGGCCCTTAAGATAAATTGCAAGATATTGTTTTGCGAGATGCTGGAACAACCTTCATAAAAAACAGATAAAATTTCACTTTTTCCTCAGCAATACTGCAATCAGAGTAGAATTATCGTTATTGTAAAATCTAGTAAATAAAGTACACAAATAAAAGCTTTGCAAATTTAAAGTGAAATGTTTTATTGTTTTTAAGACGACCGACCGAAATAATCGCAATCTTAATAAAAAGTAAATTGCCTTTGAGCTTAGCCAAACAAAGAAAACCACAGAAAAATGCATTTATCAGCTAATAAAATATTGATGACCATCAAGAAATGCCAAGGTCAAGTTAATTGTAATAGCAGATAAAACAACTCAACAACAAGATATGCGTTTTAATTGTAGAAAGTCACTTAATTTATTAATCTGATTTAATAGCAACGAGACCGAAGAGTAAATAATTAAGGGGGGCATTCTAGACAAAATATAGAATAAAAAAGTTTTCAAGTGCAAAAAGGGGTTAGTGACTTTCAATGGCCAAAAATTATCAACAAGATGGTAATCAAGAAACATAGATATCTTTCTTAAAATAAGTAATATTTACTGCGCCAAAAGCAAGTTCAAAATGTTAAGCAACATCTATGAATGAGCTTTGTTATAAATCCATAAAAAAAATTTTAAAAAAAATTGGTTCATCAAAAGTAATAGGAGTAAGGGATATTGACGAGTTAGGTCAAGAAAAAACTCCACAAAAAATGCTCGAAATGCTAAGAGTTGACGACAATCGATGCAAACTCACCTCTGTGTAACCTATTTCGGAGCACCTTGATGTTGATATTGTGTGTATGCCTCATCGGGTGATGCAGCCGTGCTAGCCTGTTCGGAATCTGTCATTGGCATTGTTGGAATTATCGTTGGTGGTGGATAATATGGATACGTTGGACTAATATACTGTAACGATGGAGAGAAGTTCTATAAAAACAAGAACATTAGTAATCACATAACATTGTTTAGTTTCAATTTCAATACAAAATTTAGATGACTGCTAAAATTGCTATATCAAAATATTTAACCATTCTTAACCATGTAAAACGAAAAAATAAGAACAATCAAATTCTGATTAATTGATATACTCAACAGTATGATAAAATTATTCTTCAATTTGTTTTCCTTATCATAAACATGTTCGTATTTACAATAATATTTAGATGCATTTATATTTATAAATATTTCCATGTATATTTATATTCATATTTATTTTGTATTCATTGTCATCTTTATTCACGCATCTTTATTCAATTTTAAATTCATGTTCATAATAATATCCAAATATCATATAATTCATATTTGTATTCACATTTATATTCATATTCAAATTTATATTCCGTATTCATATTCATATTTATATTCAAATTCATATTAATATTCCTCATGTTTATATTCATATTTATTTAAATAAATTTTCAAATTCATATGATTTAGGTTCACATGATTTTAATTCATATTCATAATCATAAGCATTATCATAATCGTAATCACAATCATAATAATAATAATCATAATCATAATTAAAATTATAATCATATTCATATACATTTTCATACCAGTATTTATATTTATTTTCAAATTCACATTTATGTACACACCTGATCAAATTAATATATTACACCTAGAATATTTCATGTATATTCATTATAAATTCCCATTTAAATAATTTTAACATACGGAGGTTTTTTAAGTTAAAGAATGCAATCTGGTAACGCCTTATATAGAATAATATAAAGTGTGTATCCCTGGTTTTTTTTTCACTCCCTAACTTTTTGTGTAAGGTTCGAAAATTTGCTTGATCAAAATAATAGATACTAGACAACATTAACTTATTTTCTGAGCTGCTATTTCAAATTTTGTGGAACTTTAAGGAAACGGTAAGTGCTTTCAATAGAAAAGTTGAATTCCAGAAAATTACTCAAAACATTTAATGTAGATGGGTTGAAATATGCACTGCACCACTGAAGAACAAATATTGGCATCGAACCTTAGAAAAGAAGGTTAACCTCTACGCAGATCTATTGGCAGATTATTAAATCGATCGCTGCATTTTGTTCAGAACATTTTTAAAAATAAACCAGCCAAAGAAACGCGAGGTAGGCCATTAAAAACAAGCCCGGCAGCTGATCGCCACATAGTGATGCTATCAGAAAAAGACGCTTTCAAATATTCCAAAAATATTGCAGCTGAAATGGGCAATGTTATAAGCGCTCCAACAGTTCGACGTCGTCTACAACAAGCAAAATTGCCAGGACACATTGCTAGAAAGGTTCCTTTGATGCGAAAAACTAATGTGGGCATGAGGTTAAAGTTTGCAAAAGATCACGCTAGCTGGGTAGGACCCGAGGGTGAGAAGAAATGACAAAATATTTTATGGAGTGACGAAACAAAAATAAATTTGTTCAGAAATGAAGGAATGTAAGACGACCTAAAGGCAAAGAATTTCACGTTCGTTTTACAAAGAAAACAGTTAAGCATGGTGGCGGAAATATTATGGTGTGGGGATGCTTTTCCTGGCATGGTGTAGGTCCGAGAATACAAGGACATCTTGAAAGACGTGATGCTTCCATATGCTGAGGAGAATATGCCTCTTTGTTAGGTGTTTCAGCATAACAACGACCCAAAACATACCTCAAACCTGGTAAAAAAGAGTATTGCAGACAGCAAAATAAATGTGCTTGCTTGGCCAAGTCAGTCCCCGGATCTAAATCCGATTGAAAACTTGTGGAGTGACTTAAGAAAATATTGGCCCTAAAACGTTTCTGTATAAATTACTTCGTGGCGGAATTAATTCGGAATATCTCATCTCAGCTCTAAATTTTAACATCCCAAGAAGAGGAACTAGACATTTTCTGTTTTTCAAGTTGAGTCAGTACAATTCTAATTAAGCTCTTCATGAACCTTAAGGATGTATGTGCAGTGATTTCAATAATAACTTCAATATGATTAATTTTTCTGATTCGGCAGACGTCTTAAAATGGAAAATTATATTACATTTAAATAATTAAATCAATTTAACTTCATCCTATTATACCTAACGCAATTTTATAACAATGTAATATCGGTAATTGAGATTATTCTGTTTCTCCTTTTTGTCTCGATATTATGTTTTATAAAGTAAGCACCATCAAATATAAATCGTTTTTAAAACTTGCTTTTAATTATTCAATATTTTAATTTTAAATCGGATTATGATTTACGTGCTCACGTGGCTTCCTGATTTGAAATTAGACTGTACTCACACTATCACCTGGATTGGTGTGCCAGAGTATATATCTTTTCCACAACAAGTTTATGCCTGCGTTGGCCCAAATGCATTTTCAACTAATTGGGATTTTGATTTGGCGGATATGAGATTTAACTCATTTCCACGTAGGTCCTTGGTTTGGAAAATGGCCGCAAGCCAGTTAAAATGAGTTTAGTGTTTTGGATTGTTTTTGAAATCAGGATTGTTTTTCGAGTACCTTAAATTGATAATCACTTTAATTTAATTCGATGTTGCTTATTTATATAGAATTAAATATACTTAAATACGCGTTTTATATATATTAAATTTTTAAATTCCGCTGAAAAGCCAATTAATGTGCTTAGTGGAAAATCCTAATTGCCAATAGGGGGTATGTTTTAGTACGTAGGTGCATTCTGTCTGTCCCGGCTGATCCGGGCAGGATCTAGAATGTTAATCGTGCGTATAGAACGGATGTACGTATCCTTGGAATATTTCATACTTCCGGGCGAAAAGCATGCCAAATAGAATGGAAAAAACTATTAAAAATAGGAGTGAATACACAGGATATTAATTGAATAATAAAGTTAGTATAAAATAGAGTACAATTTCTTTAGGTTTTTTAAGTTTTATGAAGAATTTTGAAATGTATCTATTTTTGATCAACACAAATTTGTGCAAAAGTTTTATAATTATTCTTATGTCCACTTATTTTAAAAATTTTCGCTTAAGTTCTCTGTTTTTCGACACACATGTACAACAGAATTAATGTGGTTTTAATTTTTTTTAATAACTTCAATAAAAACTAATTTCGTTTCTGTTTAATGAAAAATTTATAAGTGTATCTATTAATTTGATCAGGTGTGTATGTTCATTTGCATGCTTATATATTCATATGGTTCAGATTCATATGATTCTTTTCAAATTATTCATATTCATATGATTCATATTATTCATGTTCATATGATATTCATAGTAATATTCATATGCTTCATTCGATCTATCGTTATTGAGTAAAAATAAAAATTTTAAAATGGAGCTTTTTAGCACTTTCATGAAAGTTTTTCATTTTAATGCTACTTACAGAGTTGCCAATTTGCAATGTGGCTAGTTGAGGCATCATCGTTCCATATGGCACACCGGTTTCGCCACTGACCATCATTGAAATGCCACGTGGTTGAACCTGATTGACGCCATCCGGTTTATAGGATGTGACGCCTAGTTGTGGAGCAGCGGCTGCCATCTGCATGTACTGTGAAAGAAAAAGAACTGTTACAACGTTTTCTCTTATATATATTCTTAAAAAAAAACAGTTTTTATTGCAATTTTAATTCTGTTTTAGAGTAGATTTTTTGCTTAATTTAGATTAAGTTTCTGTATTACTGCAAAGCATTACATTCACTTACCTGATCATCTACCTGAGTGATCGGTTGTGTCATCATATAGCCCGGTATCCATTGTGAACCAGCCATCGGATAGCCACCCACCTGTGGGGCGCCAAAACGCGAATATGGTACGCCCAGCGGAGTACCCACATTGACACTAACACCATTTTGTTGCATGCCTGGATCGTAGGCCACCGGAATGCCTTCGGCGGAGACATCACGCCACGTTCGAGCACCTTGATCGGGTGTTTTGAAGAGGTTTTTCTTTTTCGGTCCGCCATCGGCAAATTTCACCAGCAGGGCATCTTTGGCACCCGGTATTGTGTTGCCGTTAAACATCTGAATGATTTGCTCGCATTTCTCGCGACTCTCCATGCGTGCAAAGCCAACACCTGTTGGTTGGGAGTAAAATGGGAAGGCAGGAGAGGTTGTATTAGACTTTATTAAACCTTAAAAGATTTCTCTTCAACTCAAACCTTTTGAATTCATCTGCTGATCGCGTAAAATTCTTGTAGAAACAACTTGTCCATATTTGGACAGCATGTTTTCGAGGTCTGTCTCCTTGAAGTGTGGAGGCAAATTGGCGATATACAAATTTGTGGGATCCTGTTCTTGTTGCTGATTAGTTAATGTTGGTGGTGTTCGAGATTAAACAAATAAACGTGATACACACACACGCACACAGAAACAAAAGCATATAGTTAGCAATACATAGAAATTGTGTGCGAGAAAAGGTACACATGATGTAACAGAGCGTTGAAGAGAAAAAAGACAGAGAAAGTAAGAAAGGGAAAGTTTCAATATTAATTTATATTTTCTAGTTATAAATAAACGTTGGTAAATTTTCCTTAAGATGTTTTCTTAGTTTTTTTGTTTGTTTTGTATTCGTCACATTTGACTGTTTTGTTAGTGTTGAGTGTATGTTTGTGTGAGTGTGCGTAAGTGTGTGCAAGTGTGTAAATTTATTGTCGGTGAGTGTAAATGATAATACTAGCCCTAACATTTAATTGCTTAGTTTAGGTTAAACGGTGTGTGTGTATGTGAGTTTGTGTAATTTAAAGTTTTCAGAATCCTTTTGACCCAGGTTTTGTTGGAACAAACTTTTGATATTACGTATATCTAAGTATTGTGCGGGTCGAAAGGCTTAAAAAGTATTAAGGACTTGAATTAAGCTTTAAATAAAAAGCGAAAACAGCAAGAGTTGAAGTTTTCTGTAAAACTTGTTTACAAGATTATGGTTCGGTCTAATTTAATACCTCGTGACTCGCTATTAGTTGGTTTAAATATATTTGGAAGAGGAATAAACGAATAACAAGTTAAATATTTTTAAATATTAAAAAAAAAACATTCTGTGTCGATAAGCAATCGTTAAGTTATTTATGTAACTGTGTTCCACGCATATATCTACAGTTATGGACGTGTAAATAGCACAAAGTTAAATTTCCAATAAATGTTTAAATTTTTGAATAAAAAGTGTGTCATGATGTAAATTTTTTATTTTTTTCCGTTATCATTTTTTTGTAAACAAAGCTGGTTTTTAGTGGACACATAAATGGCGTAAATAAATTAAAACATGCAGTACTCGCGTTGCTTTATACAGAATCACGTGATATTCCGAGTAAAAATATAAGTGAGCAAAAAGCGGTCGATAATGGTACGCACAAGGGTCAAACAAGGCCTAAAAATAATCCAAAAAACCTAGCGGTCGAAAGTTGATTCGAATTACGGTCGTACAAGGCCTAAATTAAGTTGTAAGGCCGCTGAACGCACGTTGTATCCCACAGAATTTTTCTTAGCTCTTATTTAGCAGCAAACTTATGCGCAAACACAAAAGCAAGTCTCACTTGGCAATGTTTATGTTGATAAGAATTTTTTTGCGTTTGAAGTTAGTTACAAAAAAACTGCACTATTTGGCCGATGAACGTACGCTGTAGCCGAGATTGTTTTAAAACGGCCATTCTACGGCCGTTCTTTGGCCAAAAAGTCCTGCAAACGACCCTTGTTCGGCCAAGAAAAATATTTAAAATAAGGCCTTTTTCGGTCGCTGTTTTGTCTTAGCTAAAAACGTTTTATTTTTTCTCGGGATTTTGTGAAGTTAAACAATAACTTATTTAAAGTATTGTGGAGTAATAAATTATTTCAAATAGAATTATGAAAACGTACAAATCTGTGGTCACAAGGAATAACGACTAAACTCAAAGTATCGTAAAAAACGATATTTTAATTGCAGGAACTACGTTCCATTTTTTTGAAATATATGAACCGTTCGTTACAAGCAAAATATGTGCAGACGTACGTCATGATCAACTCTGAGCAAAAAATGGATATCTGCATACTTCCAAAAATTGGCGATAAAGTAAATTCCATATCTCTTTTTAACGATATTTTGAGTTAAGTCATTATTCCTTGTGACCACAGAAATATTGAAGAGAGAAGGATAATATTGAAAATGTTCAAAGAAGGAAGAGGTTTTGGGAATGGTCTTATGAATAGTTTTGGAAAAAAGTGTACAATGCAATTCACTCATGGGAGAAAATAGCGATGTTTTAATCTCAGGCAATATTTGGAAGCCAAGGCCTCGAAAAACAAATATTCATACGCTGTAGTGAAAAAGTCTAAAAATTCTCCACTCAACTCATCACGGCATATGGCATCTGAAGTGAATCAGTCTTTGGACTTAGAAATATTCAGCAGGCTTTTCTGTCAAAAGGCGATTGAACGAAGTAAATTTGTTTGGGCACGTTTCCAAAAAAAAGCCACTTTGTCAAAAAAGTATCATTAACGTTCGTCAAAACCAATCAAGAAAAGAGCATGCATTTCTGGAAAAACGTATTGTGGAATGACGTTTCTAAGATAAATAGGATTGGACGAAATGGTAGAATATTTGCTCATCTTACTTATACTGAACACAAAATGCCAACAAATCTTAGAGAGTATGAGTTTCATGTAACATGTGAAGCTTTTATAAAAAACAAAGACAGTACAAAATATTTATTATTTAAAGGTTTATACAACACACAGAAAAAAAAAACAACAAATGCAATTTGAACACGATATTTACACTTTTTTCCAGAATGTGTCATTTATTAAATATTGGGGGTTGGAATTAATTTTAAAGGTTTTTTTTCGGTTTTTGAGCATTTATTTAGAAACAACGGTACAATGTATATTATTCAAAGTATTGTCCATCGTTAGCTACAACATTTTCCCATCTTTCCGGCAGCATATGGATTCCGCGCCGGAAGAACGATTCGTCTTTTGAGGCAATCCACGAATCGACCCATTTTTTGGTATCCTCGTAAGAAGTGAAGCGCTGCTCAGCCAAGCCATGCGTCATCGATCTGAATAGGTGGTAGTCGGAAGGGGCTATGTCTGGGCTGTAAGGCGGGTGGGGTAGCATATCCCAATTCAGCGCCTCCAACGTTTCCTTGACGGTTCTTGCAACATGTGACCGTGCGTTGTCATGTTGAAAAACCACTTTGTCGTGTCTTTTGGCATATTCCGGCCGTTTAACCTTTAATGCTCGGCTCAATTGCATCAATTGTTGTTGGTAGCGTTCCCCAGTGATGGTTTCGTTATGTTTTAGCAGCTCATAGTACACGACACCCTTCTGATCCCACCAAATACACAGCATAAGCTTGGCGCCATGAATATTCGGCTTGGCCCTCGATGTTGATGCATGGCCGGGTGGTCCCCACGATTTTTTTCGCTTAGGATTATCGTAATGGATCCACTTTTAATCGCCAGTGACAATACGATGCAAAAAACTCTTCCTTTTATGCCGTTGAAGCAGTTGTTCGCACATGCAAAATCGCCGTTCAACGTCTCTCGGCTTCAACTGGTACGGCACCCAATTTCCTTGCTTTTGAATCATTCACATGGCCTTCAAGCGTTTGCCGACCGTTGATAAGTCAACTCCCAATGATTCTGACAATTCTTGAAGGGTTTGACACGGGTCTTCATCGAGCAAAGCCTCCAATTCCTCATCTTCAAACTTTTTCGGCTGGCCCGGACGCTCTTTGTCTTCCGTATCAAAATCACCACTTTTAAACCGACGGAACCAGTACTCACAAGTAGAAATCGATGGAGCATAGTCCCCGTAAGCCTCAGTAAGCGTGCGTTGTGCTTCAACCGCTTTTTTCTTCAAATGGAAGCACAAAAGTAAACCTTCCCGCAAATTGCGTTTTGTTGGAACGAAAGTCGACATGTTCACAGAGAAAAAAATATATGTTGTTTACACTTCAGTGGAATGACACATACTGAAAAATGAAGCTTAGACAATGTGCTTTGAAATGAATATAGTCACAGGTGTGCCCGATGCGATCTATTGATAGTTACGCCATCTCTTAGAAAACCTTTAAAACTAATTCCAACCCCCAATATTTTTTTATATTTTAGTTAATGAATTATAACTAAAGTTTGAATAGTTGTTAAACATAAACATGTTGTTAAATATAAACCTTTAAAAAACTAGTCACTTCTTTTTATTAAAAATATTTACGATAATGCAGCATAAGAAAGAATACATACAAATGGTGCCATTTATATGTCCATATTCAACTATCTTTACTTTTAAATATAAGGGTACTCACGAATGTTCGGGACCACAAAGCTTGAGAACAGCTGGCGCTATTTCAATAATTATTTTTCTATTGGATAGTTTTGATATGCAGTTAAGACATAAGCTATATAAAAGTGCTAATCATTATTTAAATAATTAATTAAGATTAAAAGTGCATAACTATTCAATTTTTGTATTCTTATCCTCTGCGAGAAAAAAGCTCTGTCTTTTTAAGGTCAATTTAAGCAACATCAAGGTGGTGTGCAACATTAAACAGGCTGTGCACTGATAAAACTTTATAGGCGTTGGTTAAGAGGGCCTGGACAACTCCTGTGCAGTCCAAAGTTGCTATATTGAATAGCTTTGGAATTCTAGGTCGAACAGCCTCGGAATTCGGTATTCCACCACAATATACACGTACCGTGCCCCTAATAACATTTTAAAGCGTTGGGCAAGGGGGCGATGCACCCTACATACAACCCAAATTTGGTCAAACAGCCTCGGAATGCGACCACAACTTACACGTGCCGTTCCCTTGAGTACATTTTAAAGCCGTTGGATAAATTAGCGTGGCACCTCCCATAGATCGGAGGGATCTATCAGCTTTGGAATTATAGATCGCAATCACAGTTTACACGTGCAGTTTATTGGCGTTGGACAAGTGGCTGTGGCACCTTTTCAGCAGCCCAAATTTTCTATAAGCCACAAATCAATGGAACTTAATAGTTTGACACATATGAGTGAGATTTGCTCAGCATTTATTTTAAATTAAACATGATAGCTCTTTCAAATTTTAAGCAATATCTGCATAAGTATTATAAGCAAATACAATCTGGAGCTTCTAGCACAACTTAAGCCAAAGTTATGACACAAAAACAAAATACCCTTTCATATAACTTATAAGGCGATTCAAAACTTGGAAGCATGATTTCTCGAAACTTTGAAATCAAACTTAAGCTATTATTGCTTACCGACTCAGAATTATTAATCAAAAGGAAAAAAACAATAAGTGGACTATTGCTTCAGACAGGTGATATTTCAGAAAGAGGTTTCTTTCATAAATTTGTACCACAAGAGATATTGCGTTGGTATCCACAATTCAAATCCGTAAATATATTTAACAATTTGTGTTTTATGTTTCATAACCCGTTTAATTTTGCTACTCCTCATCAGCTCTTTTAAATATGTATACATATACTCTTAGTGTAAATACTCAAGAATCTGCAATATATATATATACATATATATTTTTACAACACCTAGCAAAAAACTTACTACTGATTATAGCTGCCAATATATGACTGGTTGATGTATAATTTGTGATATATTCTTAAAGTAATTAATGTATAGATATATATGAAAATTCTTAACATAAACAATATTATTTTTTAAATACTTGATTCGGCCGGCACACTAGTTACAAATCTAGTTACGAAATGATGATAGACTGCGGGGTTTAATAATTTTTCTGCTGCTTTAAGGCGCTATTTTAATAACAATTTCTTTACATTAGCTAACAAAATTTTTTATATATTATAAAATTAAACTATATTTTTTTGGTTACTGCTAAAAACGCGCTATTTTTTTTAAAATTTCTTTATAAAAAAAAATTAATACTAAAATGTTATTTTTCAACATTACTATGAAACATGAGAAAAAAAAACAACTCAATTCTAAAGGTATCTAAGAATTTTTGATATTTAATTAATGATATTTAACTGAGTTTTTAAAATACAAGGAACTGTTGTAACTAAGTATTAAACACATCTTAAAATATTCTATAATACTTTTATTGATATTAGTCAATACTAATCATACTTTTATGTTACACTCTGTTGACACTACATTATTTTGTACTATATTAAAATTTGTTATGTTAAATTAAAAATTTGTTAAGATTATCGCAATTTATGAATGGGTTAAGAATTAAAGTGTTGTCATTTTATTTTGGTTGGTAAAAGTGTTAAAAATGTCGTGCTTTAGTGTTTGGTGAGAAGCATTGTGGTTTTGTTTGTTTTTGAGATTCCCACATCTAGAACTTTATTTTTTTTTTATGGTTTTTCTTTACGATTTTTTTTTACTTATACAACAATTTTACTTAATACAAGAGAAAATAAGTCTTTACAGTTTAACATGAACTAAAAGGGACATTACTTTGTTAAAACTTGTTAAAGTTTTAACATTTGTCTATTCTGACATATATCTATTTAAGTTACAGATAATTTTCGAATTGAAATTTTTCTAAGAACAGGCTCAATTTCAAATACGTATGTAGTCTTTTGTAATAAACAAATACAGTCATGAATTTAAGAGCTGGGTAAAAGGTTGCATTGTCAAGATAATGTTTCAAACTTAAGACTACTAACAATTTCGCTTGCATCACTCTTGCGCAAAAAAAGTGTTTTCGAAAATTAAACAAAAGTTTTTTAAAGAAAATCACTCCACAAAGGAAGCAAGTACATTTTAAATGAAGCCAGGGAATGAGAAAAAAAACATAGCTTTATATTTTTTCCACTTCATTCGTGTATAGCGCTGCGTTCAATCACTAACACTATCTCTAACACGCCGAAGAGATAGAGCAAAACAAAATGGTAACGTTGTGGTTTACGTGCACAAAACATTATTTGCTTTGTTATGGTTTTTGCTCGCGATCGTAAGCCAAACCAAAAATTGTAACAATCTGAAAAAAGCAGGCATGCCAACTGGTGGAGAATTCGCCGATTTGCGGGGAATGGGTTCAAATATGCGAGGAATTTAACAATTCATCTAGTTTTTAATGATTACACTGGTTTACAGCCAGAATAAACAATGAATGCCACTACCCATTTCTAATGTAAAATTAATCTTGTTCTTGCTATGACCTCGTTTTCGAGATATTACCCACTGTCGTTTTTTTACAACAAAAAAGTTGGTTCTCCAGAACCAACTACAATAATAAAACAAATAATATGTGTATCAAGTTAAAGCTAATAAAATTTCCTACAAACAGTGCCTAATTGGATATTTTGTTAGGACATCAATATACATTGTTAGTTTTGGTATATTTTACTTAAATCCTATATTTTTCCGAAAAAAATAAGATATTATTGAAAAAAATCTATCTAGAAACGTAAAAGATGTAATTAATTGAACGAAAGCACTCAAATTGAGTTATTGTTTGTGTACGCATTTCGCCTTATTTTATTATCATATAAATACATAACAAGTAAGGGTTGTTGTAGGTAAACCAATTTGTTTGAAAATTTTTATTGTTCATAAGGCATACGTGTCAAATCAGGTGTTTTGAAAAACAACACAAAAGATACAAACAAATATGCTACAATTAAACCAGCTAACGTTTAGGGCCAATTTTTCAGTGCGAGCTTAAACTCTAGTCAAATTAAACTGAGGTTAACTCACCAAAATTCGACGTTTAAACTCGGATTAATTAGAAATTTTAGCATTCGTTGAAGTTAAATTGACTTAAATTATCACAAAGTGTGTTTCTTTTTTGACTAAACTGAGTTTAACATCCAATTTTGGTGAGTTAAACTCAGTTTAATTTGGCAATTTTTTAAGAGCACAGTCAGTCGTGAGCCTACCTGGTTTTATTGCACCATGTCTGCTGCAACGCTGGCGAGTTGTTTTAATGAAATAGAAGGAAAAACATTCCAGCAAAAGAAGCGCACACTTTGTAACGAAAGAAAGAAAATTAACTTAAAAATAAAATGAGTAAAAGACTGCAAGAATTCCAGTGTAAGAACGATACAAATATTTTGTGATACTCTTGTGCGGTAAATTTACTTTCGAAAAGAATCGACTCAATTTTACGAATTTACTGCAAACGCCATATCTTCATTATTTTGGTATTGGGATGAGAATATTTATGAACCATGGACGTCAAGTATTTTGTGTCAATTGTGCAAATTAATATTGTCTGAATGGAGCTCCAGCAAAAAACGATACATGATATTTAATGTTCGGATGATACGGAAACGACCGTTTTGTCACCTAAGCGCTTGCTATATTTTTTAGACCAAGGATACTGGCGTTGGAAGACACAAACGAGTGATATACTCCACTGTCAAGACCGTTTCATTGATGTTTCATAACTTATTTGTCCCGATTCAAAGCGTGAAAACAATCGGAAAACTTTCGAAATAGTGGAGCCGCGAGGAGCCACTGTAAAAAGCAATGTAAATCATAAAAAGAACAAAAACAAAACAAAAAATAAAAATTACATATACAATGTAAAAAAACAATGTAAATGTTGAAAAGTAAGAAAAAATTTTAAATCCTTATATTGCTACTAGTGTCCAACCGAATTTTCGGTTTCGGTTACGGCCAGTTTTGGCCCTTTTCTTCGGTTTCGGCTATTCGGCCGTATTGAAGCCGATTTTTGTTTTGTACAATGCGTTGTAAATATTTTTATTAAACCAAACTTATATATTTGAATTAAATGACTGCCATATGAGGCCGTATTGAGGCCGAGTAGCCGAAACTAGCCGAAACTTTTGGTAAAAATTTCTTTAATCATTTAATTTAAATATATAAGTTTGGTTTAATAAAAATATCTAAAACGCATTGTACAAAACAAAAATTAATAATTCGTCTATAATTTGATTTATCGAGTTAACGAAAAAAATTTTGGTTAATTTTATGCGTTCGATACTATCATTTTCGATTTTATCATCTCTATTGCATTTGATATTAAAGTTTTAAAGGTACTGAAGCCAAAAATTGAAAATTGAATTATGTGTGTGTGTGTGTGGGATAAAGGAAAAGAAAACGAAATATTTCTATTTTTATGATACTAAACTTTTAAAAAATAAACGCAAATACTTTTTTTTGCAATTATATAAAAATGCGCATTGTAGGTGCATACTATTTTGAGTGTGTACCGGAAGATATAAAGAATGCTATACTTTTCTAAAAAAAAAATTATCTCATTTATTATTATAGTAACCTTCAATTATTTAGTATAAACTTCAATATTCAAATAATTAACCTTATTCTTGAAACCGCGCTCGCTCTCAAAACGACGTCGAAACGAAATTGTTATATTCTTGAAACTTTTAATTTCGACGTCGAGATTTGCAGTCATTGTTCACTCAATTATTGAGAAAACGTCGTCAAATAAATATTAAAATTTTTGATCTTCGACGACGATTCATTGATGAAAGTGAGCTCTCGACAACGACATATTTTTTTTTATATTTTTTATATTGTTTCCTTTTAATAAAAAAAATGTATTTGTTAAGTTTTTAAATATTCATATTAATAATAAGTTTCGGTTTTGGTTTCGGTTTCGGCCGAATATTCGGTTTCGGTTAAAATTCCAGTTTCGGCCGGACACTAATTTCAACAACTTTTACTTGTTATTTATTTATATGACAATAAAATAAGAAGAAATCAATAAATAGACAATCACTCAATTTGGGTGCTTTCGTTCAATTAAACACAACTTTTCCTTTTCTCAATATATTTTCTTTAACAATATCTTATTTTTTTCGGAAAAGTACAGACTTTAAGTAAAAAATATCAAAACTAACGAAATATTTTGATTTCTTATCAAAATTTGCAATTAGTTTGGAAGTTTTTTGTAAATTTTTCTGAAAAACGTGAAAAATCCTAAAAACTTTAATTTATTTTGCCGAAACTAAACGCTGAATCATGTGTAAACACAAAATGATTTAATTTGATATATTTTTTTGATTATTGTTGTTGCTTCTGGAGACATATGCTATTAAGTAGGACCTAATTTTTGTTTTTTTAGCAAAACTAAAGCGGGCAATATCTCGAAAACGGAGTGACAGAAAAAAAAAGAATAATATTTTCGGAATCACCGATCGGTTTTACATTACAAATGAATAGTGGCATACATTGCACAAACAACTTTTCGTTATTTGTAAGCCAGTGCTATTTGGTGTTATTTGCGGGGAAATGAATATTTTATCTAATATTTGCTGGAAATTTGATTTTATATTACATTTTCTGATACACAATATTCTTCTTAAAACATTAAAAAAATTTATTTAACGTTAGCAAAAAAAAAATCCTTGATGCCAAATTAATTTTTTAATAATACATTTTTGTTGAATTTTAATACATTTTTGTTTATAACCTTAAAAGTTATTGCATAATTGATAAGAAAATTTGATAGCTTCAAATCGCGACTCGGAAACATATTTTCCTTTTTGATAGTTTATTTTTTTTCAATTTATAGTGTATTATACCTTACAAAAGGTAATTGTTTTTATAATATTTATAAAATCCTTACATTATTTATTGTTTTGTGCAATTAAAAGAAATCTATAAGAGGAGTAACAACATCGGTTAACGTGGTATACGCGGCTTCTGTGAAACTTCCATTTATTTCGCTAACTAAATATTATTTGGACACCATCTGTTTGTATACATAGTTTATAGAAGAATATTAGCAGCATATGCTTGGCAATAAACATGTTGATACCGTTGCTTTTCAGTTGGCGTACAAATAAAAGGTCGATATTTTTTTGTGAGCACATTCAAATAAGTGTTATGTTCTAAATATTAATGGCCTTATTTTGTAAAATGCATGCTATTCCCTAACTAAGGGTTTTTTATCTGACAGTTCTCTTTCCATATGAAATAGAGCAAACCTGCTCTCTCTCACTGAAATTGTCCTTAAAAATATATCACCAGATAACAAAATCTAGCGCAAGTGACTGCATTTTTTTAACAAAACAAGACAATAAAAGTTCAAATCAGTTTTTAGAAAGAAAATTAAAGAAAGAGAATTAGAATTAAATTAGTATTTGTCATTACCAGGGCTAGGATTTCGATGACATGTCATCTTTTTTCTGCTGCTTCTAAGACATGTCCTGCTTATTTAAAACATCCATTTATGTTTCCTAAAATCCAAATCTGAAAAGTTTTTGTGACATTTTTTTTCGTCATTTTTCATGGTTTTCAGTTTTTAAGTCATTTTTTGGTCATTTTTAGAGCATCTTTCGGTTTTTAGGTCATTTCAGTGTAATTTTTAAGTAATTTTTTTTTGTTTTTTTTCGTACTAAAAATGTCAAAATGCAAATTTTAAACGTATTCCTTTAACACAAGAGTCCCTTCAAATAAGAATTTGCAAAATTTTTGGTTTGGACTTTTTTTTGCAAATTCAAAATTCTATTTTTTGCATTTTTAAAAAAATCAAAAAAAGCCGAGTTTGTTCTTAAAAAAATTATTTTATATTGTTATATTCGGTTTAAAATGTATTTTTAGAAAAGTTATTTCTCTCAGATTTATTAAGATAACATCAGACACCACCTTTCAAATTGCTAAAATACAAGAAAACTTTAACAAGTGCAGTGCATAAATTCGTAATTTTTAAACAAAAGTATTGTGAATTTACATTAATATAAATATTATCTATCGAATGAAACAAAATTTGTGCTATTCCAAGCATACAATTTATTATTATTAATTTCCGCTGCGCAAAGCACTGTTGGCCAGCACCAACAACATTAGCGTTACCAAAACCTAGAACAGTGTTCAACGAATTTTAGCAAGAAACATTTACTCAAACCAATTTCTCAAGAAAATGCTTTATTACCTTTTTCTCTTGCGAGATGAAACTCACCGCAACTTTTATCTAACCAAAATGCAGAAGAAATAATTTTGTGTAACAAGAGAATCGCAACAACCTGCAAAACGACTGCAGAAATGAACGCAACCTTTGGTACGGTTTTTGTTTACGATCGCGAGCAATAACCACAACAAAGCAAATAATGTCTTATGCTCGTAAAAAACAACGTTACCATCCTGTTCCGATCTCTCTCTTCTGTCGAAAGTGCTAGTGCTACCGCTGTGTAACAAATACATGACTTTAAGAAACAAATATATAAATTTTATTATTTTGTAAAAAATATTATTTTTCTTTTAACAATAAGCTCTAATAGCTGAATGTTTAAAACATTTTGTATATAATGCTAATTCGTTATATTATGAATAATTGTGTAAATATTACTAACAGGCCGCAGTTTTTCAGGGCTTCGCCAAGTTTTTTTTTTGAAAAATCTCCATAAGACAATAAATGTTAAACGAAATAAAAAATGTCTTCTTATATTTTCTTTTGTTTTGGAGCGCAGCACTGCATTTATATGTATCTCACTTTTCGCCTTGCTTGAGGCTCATCTGCTTTTTGCGCTGTGTTTAGCTGAGCAAATAAGAGAGTAGAAGAGAGCAACATGGGGTTTATAAAAACTCTCGCAACATAAACGGGTAAAAAGAAAATGATTCAGCAATAGGCCCGTTCTCACTTCAAATCGCACTTTTCACACTTTTCATCTAATGATTTGACAAACAATTTAATGAGTGTTCAAACTCGTTAAATCGCCATCAAATCCATAAATATTTCTGTTGGTCAAATTGTTTGTCAAATCATTTGATGAGCGATTGATCAAAATGAACAGGCAGGGATGATTTCTTAAATAACTGAACACTTTAATAAAATATTATTATCATTATTAGCGCAAAAATGATATTTAAAAATACTTTTCATGAAAATCGGCCCAGTATTTTTGGAATTAAATAGTAACATTAAATTTCTACGTCAATGGTATAGATGTTTGAAATAATTAAAATTAATAAGGGTTCTCATCTAAGCATGTAAACATGTAAACATGCATAGCATTTAAACTTTTGATGAGCGATAAAGTGTAAATAGCGTAAATGTCGACAAAATGACGACTGCTTAATTTTAAGCCTTTTAAAAACCTTCATTAACATAGAAAAATAAATAAAACGTGTTCATATTTACTTCAACTACTTTAAATATGTAATGATTAGCGCCAAAGGCAATCCTCATTCACACATGTTGATTTACATGCTAGTTTACACTACAAAATAGGCTCGGAAATGATGTAAACTCACGCCCATACAAATTTTGACAGATAGTTTACGCGCATGTAAGTTCACAAGGTTTACAATGTTTACGGGTCAGTTACATGCTTAGATGAGAACCCTTAATGTGTTGAATGAAAAATATATCATTCGTATTCTCAAAAAATAGTGGCATGGCAACCCTAGTAAGAGTCTTCATTACGAAAATAATAATTGCGCTTAGAGACCGTATCGAGCATTGATTTTGTAATAAAAAGCGAAAAAACTTTAACTTTTGACTTTGAAAGTCTATAAAATTTTGAGCAAAGAAACCAAATATTTCTTGTTTGTTATTTCTTAAAAGGAAAAATTTGCCTGATATTTTACAATGTGAGAGGTTCTAATGGTACCTTCAAAAAAATATACTTAAATTTGGTCAGTATTCGCAACATATTTGATATATTGACATATACTTTATCTTTGTACGATGAATATTAAAGGCTGTAGGCATACCCTAAATTGTAAATAAAAACGCTACATGTGCTTGAAAAAAATTTGTGATAAAGACCCCATACAAAAAGCGCTGTAAGACGTAATTATACGTCAAAACAACATCGCTTTTTGTAGCTACGTCAAAAAAAATCCCTGTTAAGAAGCAATCTTCTTAATTTGTAGGATATACAAGACTTGCTTTTCACACCATCATGTTCTCGCTCTCTATTGAGCTACGCTCTTAATTCTCTAACAATTTTCAGTTCCGCTGAAAGTGCAGAAAATTTGCCCATTCCTACTTTAGACGAAACATCATGTTTTGTTTAATGATAAAAAACATTATTGCTTTTAAATAAAAACAAGAAATGTTTGGGCCAAATATAATAAACTATAAAATTTTCTTAAATATATACAACAACATTTTGTAAAGCTCTTAAACTGTTTTTCCACAGTTCCACAAAAAATCCACAGACAAAATAAAATATACCAAGCAAATAAAAAAGGGCTTTATTCTTAGCTCTGCTTTTAAATTCCAGAACATATTAAACCAAAATTTGTTAACTTTACAGCTTTTTACAACTTTAGTTTAGAAAATTGTAAATCAAAATGGATCCAAGCGTTCTATCTAAGGATCTGGACTAAAAAATTTCTATATATCTCTATATTAACCACTAGTACTTACTTAACATGGAATTTTTAAATAAACACAATATCTGTTTGTCTAAAATTAAAGAAGTTTATAAGTATTAATATAATATATTTAAGAATTAGGTACATAAATATAAAAGGAGACTATTTTTTATAAACACTGTGATGTAGTTGTTACATCTACATAAAAAATGACTATATATATTTTAGTTTATAAAAATACACAATATATAAATCTATATTTACTCTAGATATAGAGTAATTAATAAAGTTCTAAGTAATTACTATTAAAAACTATAAGAGTCTGCCTACAAAACTTATTACTTTGCTTATTGATTGCTAAGATTTTAAAGGGGAGTAAAATAAACAACTTTGCAGCTGAATTACTAGGAATTAACTAAGCACTAAATTAATGTCGATACAGAAAGTATGTATAAAAAAAACGGTTAAGTAAAGTTTTGTTTTAAGCTAAGAATTATGTATTTTATGTATATATTGACTAAAAACTAGTTAGAGGGTCATTGGGCGGGAATATTGACTACTTTTGACTAGAGGAACACAGAAATCAAAAGTGAAAAAATTATATGAAAAAAATAAAAGTTTACTGCAATTAATTACCTGGCAACATCCTGCAATATGTTGGGCCAACAAACAATTAAAAACCAAAAAAGTTGAACAAAAACACCATAAAAATAAAAAATAATTCCATTGAAAAACATGGCTAAAGTTTAAACCAGATATCAGACGCGGATGTCAAACAATAAAAAAAAATGTTGCTGCCTTTATGCATTGAATGTCTGTCTGTCTGTCAATGCGTCAGCGTGAGTTGTGAGCTTTATTGGGTGTCACAATGATAACGTCAACGTCGACGTAGCTGCTGCCAACACTTTAACAAACAAGTGACAATCAGGATAATTGCTCGTTTTAAGCTTTGTGCAATATTTGATTACCAGCGTAATGAAGAAAATAAGCTGAAAAATAATCAACTTTATAATGATGATGATGATGATCAAGCCAACTAACGTCAACATACAGACAACGCGTGAAAGACACACCCACTGCCGGCTACACCAAGGAGGGCGGCACAAGCACTGGTTGCATCGTCAGCCATCATCATCAGGAGCACTAGCTTGGGCGGACGACAAATGCACAGAACTGCACACAAAAGGATAATTTATGAAAAGTATAAATCAAATCATAACTCGTTGCTGAATGCACTGCCAGCGAGCCGCCATTAAAAGTATGAGTGTGTTTGTGTTAGCCACTACGTTGGTGTGGGTGTTAATGTGTTTGTTCAAGCAAGAAGTTTTTGTGGGTGTGGGTAGCAGCAACAACTTGAGAAAATGTTCTTTTAATTAAAATCGCAGCTCCTTAGCGCTCGCTTCCGGAGTACAGCTCCTCGAGACTGTCTTTGAAGTACTCGATAAATTCCAAATTTATTGATTTCAGCGCAGCGATAAGTCGTGAATGGAAAAACTTGTTATATATTAGCTATAAAAAAATTTTGTAAAAAATTATACCTAGCACAACGCTTTAGTTTTAGCCAAGGAATTAAAAGAACGGTCCGAGTTGTAAATCATATAAAAACCAGGTTGTTGCTAAAAAATACTTTTGATTGCCCCAAAAATCGGGTGGATTTGATAAAACTTTTAATGTTGTTGAAAACAATTGAAGAAATTGCAATAATATTTGGAATTTGTGACCAATACTAGTCAGACAGTTGATAAGATCCCTATAACTTTCTCGATGGAGATTTTAACGCAAATTTTAACACAAATATTTAACATTAACATCTTAACATTTAACGCAACAAATCTGTGGACTTTTGACAAAACAATTTAATTTAACAACTTAAAACCCTTTAAGTTGATATGAAATTTATATAGACTTAAGCAGATAGACTTAAGTTGTTTTGTCAAAAGTCCACAGAAATAATTATTTACCACTTGCTAATTTCTGCGCAAAAATTTTTGTCTTCACACAAGTAAAAATTTCAAATAAATCAAAAACAAATTTCGAGACTACAATAGATGTAATTTGTTCATATCAGTATTACCATTTGAAGCACAAACTAATGACAGTGCAAATATTGAATAAACATACTACCTACTCGTCTTTTTGGAGTTTACTCCTTCAGAATCAATTTTATACCCGCTTGTAAAAACTTGTCGGTGATGACATTGTAATGCAGAACTGTAAGCGGAAACAAAATCTAGTTTGTGCTCACTTCTTTATTATGTTCACATTATTATCTTTTCATTGTTCAAACAACAGTTTGACTTTATTCGTCTGTGTGGCAACATCGTGTTTTCTAACTGGAAGTTTTGCAGTGAAGTGTGTTTGTGAAAATTTTAAATCATTATTTTTAAACTAGAAAAAAGTTGTATGAACAAAATGGCTAAGTGTTGCTAAATATAAATTCTGAAATGATTTGTAAAAGGTAAACAATTCGTTCATTAAATTGTAAAAAAAATAGTGGCGTCATTTCCTTTTGTTTGCTTCTTTTGGGTGTACTCTTTTTCGTTGTCGTTGTGTTTTTGGCGTAGAGGATCTTCGATCAATATTGTTTTGGTTCTCTCCAATTTTGTGCGTCACTTTTTTGTTCTCTCTTATCTTTTACATACCTTCTCCCATCTTCGCTTACTGTGTAAGGTAGATATCATCAGTGTTTTAGCGGCGATGCCTGAACAAATGTATTTCGGAATTGTATACAGGCGTTGGAGGCCTTGCAGCTACATCGTTTTTAAGAAGTCATTTTGAAAAATTTTAAAATTGTAAAAAATATAGCATTTTATAAATAGTGAGAAATTATATTTGGTGCTAAAATTGGTTTTTTATTACATGAATTAAATTGCGAGCTTTCAAGTAAGTTTTAAGAAGTTAACAACAAGAACAACTCTGTAAAGAGTCAATTGGTTTTTTATAATAACTTATTAAGGCCTTATGGGTCTGATCTTTCGATTGGCAAAATAAAAATTAGAGATTTCGTAACAAAAAAGTTGACTGTTTTAATGTTTATTATCAAAATCACAAAAAAAAAAACATACAATTTTTTCTAAAATTTTGACTATGATCTATTTTTTACAATTTTTCTCAGCACAAAATTAAAAAATTATTAAATTGTGGCTGTAGAAAAATTTAGAAAGGTAATAAAATTTCTATTTAATTAATAAAAATTAAAACTTCTTGCTGTGAAAAAAATGTAAAAAAGTTAGATCAAAGTCAAAGTTTAAGAAAAATTGTGTATTTTTTTTTTGTTTTTTTATAATAAATATTAAAAATCACCTTTTTGCTGTAAAATTCCACTTTTTATTTCACCAATCGGTAGAGAAGACCCATAAGCCCTTAAATAGGTTATTGTAAAAAACCAATTTTAACAACAAATATAATTTCACACCATTTATAATAAGATATAACTTTTTACAATTTTAAAATTGCCCATAATTTCTTTGTTTGGAGAGAGAGGTTCCAATTTTCAACATTTTTATGAATATTTCTTATATCTTATATTTTCTACTATGACAAAGAACAGGTCATATCCAAGGTGTGATGCAGAGCACTTATTCTCCAATATGCTGCACCATACTCGATCGAAAGACGCGCTTCCCATATAACTTTTTCGCAATCCGTTAATAACTCTATTTTATATGATTTCCTCAATGCCGATTACAATTACGTATGGAATGAGTTGAATGGTTTGAATTGAAACCACCTTTCAACCTTGAAATTGAGCAATGCTGTGTCTTACCTATACTCGATATTCATGTTCCAAAAATAAAGAAAAAAACGAACTATCAGAGCCGTGGCTCGATTCAAATCTTAGAGAATTGAGAAATCAGATAAATCAACTTTACAGAGTCATTAAAAGCGCCGTCATTGCATGTGATGAGGTAAGTACAAGATATGAAGAACGGTATAAAGAGTTCTTTGTCAAGTCTGAAGAAGATTATAAGTTTAACACCAACTTCATTGGAGAAAGAATTATTTAAGACCCTAAAAATTCTTCAACTTTGTAAACGTTTAGTGAAAATTTACCCGTCATCTATGTTTAAAGGAAATGTTACTTCTTCCATTCCGCAGGAGATATGTAGTCTTTTTGTAGATCACTTCAAGAAGGTCTTCTCTTTACCTTCAACCTATAAATACCACTTGTTTGTTTAATCAACCTATCTCGGGGTGATATAATCAATTCCAATTAAAAACCACCTTTGTTAGTACAATGCCTAGACCAGTTAATTACGCTCTTATACATAATTTTTAACAAATCCGTGCAAACAGGTGTTTTTCTATCTTTGTGGGAAAACGTTTCATCTAACGCCAATTTATAGGGGTATTGCTAAATTGTCGGCTATATCCAAACTTTTCGAAACAATTATGTATGTGAAACTTACAGACCTAATTGAAGACATAGTGGATGAAGGTGGTATGCCGTAAAATTATAATTCCGAAAAAATTGAGTTCAAAGTTTCGCATTTGTACTGAAATCTATACTAAATCAAACTTTGTGAAGAAGTTATTTTCTAAAATAGCCACATACATGGTTGTTTAAGGTTTAAAATTGTTTGTATGTATATTACATTTTCATCTATGCATAGAACAGCAAAAATCCGAAATGCGACATATCACCTTCATCCACTCAAAAACTAAAAAACTACAAATCCTATAGTTCTAGTTTCAGATGTTCTTACTAAAATGCAAAAAGGACATCAGATATATGCAGTCTACACCGATTTCAGTAAAGCCTTAAGATTTCGCGTTGATCACGAAATCTTAACTATACAACTAGAAAAATTTGGAATTTCTGGTTCTTTACTAAAATTGCTCAATAGCTATCTGTGTGAAAGGTAATACACGTTCTTTGTGAAAATAAAAACATTTATACTTGTACAAAATTTGTTTTTTTTATTATGGAAAAATTAGAGGCGCAGAAAAAATTTTGCTTCAGGGCGCAAAATGGAACCTGGGAATTGAAACGAATTTTGTATAATTCGGAGTTTTTTACCAAAAGTACATTTTTTAAATTGTTTATTTATGAAAATAGTACAAGTTCGGAGCCACATTGAACGATTACCTACCCCTTTGTTTGAAGTAATCGAAACTTTTTTAGATTTTAAGCTTGCTTCAAATAGAATGTTCCACATGGAAATTTAACAATATTGAACTTATTTACATGAATTTATAACATTTACTTCCTTATTATCGTCGATTTATGTACGATCGTCTTACAAATCGCTCTTACTGGCTTATTGCTGTGTAATTGGTAGTAAACATAAATAATTTAGATTTCACATAGTCAATGAAGACAAGCCTGAAAAATATGAGTTTTTAAAACATTTACAAAAAATGATGAGCCAAACACTAAGCGAAAGATCTTGTTTTGACAAATAAATTTTTGTAAAAAACTTGTCAGAACCTCAAAAAAATAAAATATAAGTAAAAGTAAAATTGTTGTCGTTGAAAACAAAATACTCAAGAATAACTGAATTAAGCACAAAAAAGTTGAAAAATTTGCAGTTTAAAAAAACAAATATTAAAGTTAAAGACTAGAAGTAGGAGGAGGTGGCGGTATTGAGTAGATGGATTTGTAGGCATTTGGATAAATTGGTTTATGGACTAGAGTGGAATGGAATTGGAGCGGGTTGTGAATATTACTTGCATGCAAACAAACGTACAATGGCCGGCCTATGAAGCACCCAGATACCCACTTTGGCCATCTGAGCTTGAACTCCTTTTCCTTGCAGACCCCTTACAGCGCCTTCGGCATATGCTGGCAGCTCGAAGTCTACGAAACCGTAGCCTAGAAAAAGAAACATTTTGTTTTTGTCGATTTTGTTTTTGCATAAATTTTATTGAATTTTTTTTATATAAATATATAAAATTTTTTTAATTTTGAAATTCATCACAAATAATGCAACAAAAAACAAAATGCAGGTTAAAGAAAAGAAACAAAAAAAAAAGAGAAAAAGAGAGAGAAAAAGGAAATAGACAAGAAGCAAAGATTAATAATTTTGCATTTGCAAAAATTTAACAAATAATTATTATTTTCTTGCAAACAATTATTGGTAACGAATCAAGCTGATCTAAAACTACTTTGTACTAAATTTGTACTAAAACAAGATTGATTACAAGATTTTTTACTTTACGCTTTGATATTCTATGTTAACATATTGTTTTTTTTTTTTTTATTAAGAAAGTTTATGCATTATTTTTTGTTGAAAAAAATGTGAGTGAGAAAAAAGAAAAGTTAAAGATTAATATATAATTTAGATTTAAACCTAAGAAAGACAACAACTTAGGAAGAATTTTAAAAGAATAACAAACAGCCAAAACGATTCGTCGATTCCATTGGAACCAAACATTTTTATATAAAGAAAGCTTAGAAAAATCGTCCGAAGTTGTTGCTTGTAGAGAATGGCACCTTTTGATTTCTTCTTTAGAGTTTTCAAAATAAGAATCAAAATATTTTGGAATGTACCAATTTTGTTTTTTTTTTTTACGAAACCACATCAAAACAACACAAATTAATAAATGATGGAACTGATGAAGAAAAAAATACCTTTACATTTGTTTGTTGTTTTATCTAAAATAGCCTTTGTCGATATAATTGTTCCGTATCTGTAAAGAAGAAATAAATTTTAATCGATTAAAACAAAGTTAAATATTAATAAAAATTGTAAAACAAACTGGAACGTATGTATAATATTGAAAATTAATCCCTTAATTATTTTAATGGAAAATCAAGAGTAAAGAGCTATGATTTACTCAATTCAAGTCATTGCAATAGGTGTGTTTCCGTACTCTTCACTGTGTAAGATTTGTGTAACTTCTGGTAAGCAGGGCTACCAGATGTTTTGAACACCTTGTCCCCTTTTGCCACTTCGAAAATCCCCAAAAATCTCCAAAACCCACCCAGATCCCCGAAAAGATTCGATTTTTGAAATTTTTTGTTTATATATTTATTAACTGATGTAGCTTTTGTATAAAAAAAATGTTTATGCAGCAATATTTGAATCATGAATCATGACAGTTTCAATATAATAAGAATACATTTATTCAGCATATAACTTATATGCTTATAAGCATTTCAAATTTAAATAGCAAAAATAGTTCGACATCCTGAATAAAAAAAAACTTAAGTTAACATTTCAAAAATACAATAAAGCAAGGAGTTATTACCAAACTATAATTTTTTAAGATAGATAACCATTAAAATTCATTTGCTCCATAAAAATACTCTATCACAGTAAACCATTAACTGCTTGAAAGACGTCAATTTTATGTTGCTTAGTTAAGTCTCCTTTTTTATTTTTTGGATACATATTTGCCAAATTAAAACGAGTTAACATATCTACTGTTGGGAAAAAATTGCGGCAGCGTACAGAAAATACATTTTAAAAAAGCCACAGTTTCGATAGTATCGTAAGTACAGACGTAGAATTTTTTTTATACAGTAATAGAGAAAAATTCTTGTTTTTTATTTATATTTTACAAAACTATTTTAAAACATTTCATCTTCTAAATAAAAATGATTCAAAAACGAATTTGTTGTTGTTGTTGCCTTCTTCAAACTCACTTGATCTAAAAAGCCCTCAATTAAATTCTTGTTAAAATTTGTTTTGTTTTATAAAAACTTTTCGTTTGATATATACATTATATATGTTAATGCTCTTTACTACAGGAAAAATAAATAATTCAAATTTTTCCGATATTTATTTCCATTTATTAAACGTAACTTTGAATTACATTTAGTTGTAACCAACATAAAAAACTAACAACAAATTTATCATTAAAAATATTAAACGAAAACTTTTTATAAAACAAAACAAATTTTTACTTGAATTTAATTGTGAGCTTTTTTGATCAAGTAAGTTTAAAGAAGGCAACAAAAACAACAAATTTGTTTTTGAATAATTTTTATTTAGAAGATGAAATGTTTTTAAATAGTTTTTAAAAATATGAATGAAAATAAACAGAATTTTTCTCTATTACTATATAAAAAGGTACTCTACGTCTATACTTACGATACTATCGAAACTGTGCTTTTTTTTAAAATGCGTAGATTTTTTTTTGATATTTTTTTAATGCGGTAGAAACTTTTTTGTTTATCTTTTCAATGGTAATTTTTGTTGTATTTAATTTATGTTATTGTGAAAAAAGTAACTTTTTGTCGGAATTGTTTCACATTTTAACTGGCAACCTTGGCTAGTAGTAGTACATTTTGCTCTTTAAAATAGAAATTCCCTGATCCATCTTCATACCTGTACACTTGAGGCCAAAATTCTTTCAAATTTGTAGGTAATCAATAAATTGTTCTTTCCAATTGACGAATGGCAGCTTGTTCCATTGATTCTCATAAATACCATTAGAAACTGTTGGATCTTAAAATTTCTAATGATCTCTTCCACCTGAGAAAATTTGCCACAATTTAGAGGGTTGAAACAGCGTACGATAGAAATATACTTATATTTTTTAAATGTCTCTATATTTTCGGGCAACCGCATCAGTACTTCCTTAATAAGTTGTTTCAGATATATTTTCTATCAATATTCTGTCAGTATTGCCAGATATGCAATTTCACAAATGAAGGCTTACCACACGGTTAATTTAAGCTTTTAAGTAGATTTTACTAAAACTTATGTTTTCCTCTTATGAAATCCCCAAAAATACCCTAGATAGAAATGAAAATCCCACTCAAATCTACTCATCCCCAAAGTTTAAACTCTGTCCCTTAAACTAATTCAAAATCGCCAATATGGGGACAAATCCCCATATCTGGCAGCCCTGCTGGTAAGCTCGAACTGAGAGAGTAAAAATAAAATTTCAGAATATTGGCAAAAGTACGGAAACAGCTTCTAGCAAGTTTCGAGCACAAAACAGCTGATTCTGACAGCAGACGAGTCAGGCGTAAATAGCGCCAATTAAAATTGTCGTAATTTTGTTTGTGAAGTCAATTTTTTAAGCTATAAAATCTTTGAAGCTATGTTTTAAGTTATAAAATTACTTTAAATAATTTATTTATAGTTAAAAATGGAAGATCAAAAGAAACTACAATTTGTAAATTTATTTTTAGCAGCACAATTTGTTGAATATTTGTGAAAAACATAAACAAACATTTGACATTTGCTTGTTCTTCTTGATGCTTCTTCTTATTGATGCTTGTTCTTAATTTACTCGAAGTCTTGATTTCTAGCACTCTCTGTGCACATTCTGTGCTCGAGAGAGCGATTTTATGCTTGTTCTTCTTCTTCCATTTCTTACACAGAAAGTACGGAAACAGAAAATAGCGACTCACAAGTCACACAGTGTGAGTACGGAAACAGACCTAATGTGTTCTAGCTCCATAGTAATGGCTTTGAGCAAATAAATAGTTACACTGAGAAAAGAATTTCTTCTACCAACTAAAATTTGGTCAGATTTAAAAGTAAGATCTTTAAGTAAAGTTATGAAGACGGCAACAAAAACTCTATATAAAGTCAATCACACAGCAGCTTAATATATTTTTTTTATATTTTATATATTTTTTTAATTTTATTTTATTTTTCGAGCCAAAAAATTTGGACTTTATTATCTTTGATATACCACTCATGAAGATCATTGCTACATCATACTTTCAAATATATACATTTGACCAATAAACAAAAAAGTTACCCTTAAATATAAAGTCTAAATTGTCTAAATTCAAGTTTTATTTAATAGCATCATTAGCTGGCTTAACACATTTTTTAAAACTAATTATTATTTAATTTTTAACAATTATAACGAAAGCTAAAACAATGAATTTTAATGAATACCAAAGCAATATTTAGTTACGCTAACCAAAAGCTTTCCAAAAAATAAATTCTTTACCATTTCTTTATTGTTAACTTAAAATTGATGCATTGGGTGCAGAAAGTTCGTGTAAGCCATAGCAGATAATAATTATATTATCAAAGGCTAATGCCCTGAAAAATTTTACATCGATGCGAAGAACGTTATTGTCGTTTTATGCAAAAAGGGAGTGAGTTTGGCGCCCTTTTTGCACCCAACTGTATTTCAAGAAATCGTGATATGGAAGTGTGACAATACGTCGATATTTGAGCAATTTCAACAACTATTTATAGCGTTGGCCAATTATTAGTAGCTAGAAGTGCGGACTATATATGAATAAGACGAGTCGATTTCTATCGGACCCAGAAATATATCATATATACCCATAATATCCAAAAAAAAATTATTTAATAGGCAGAAAAATTAATAAAAAAGATAGTGCTGATGAATTGTTGGGCTATCTGATAAAAAATCAGAGCCGAAAAATGGCGGAACCGCCATTTGTGAAGACATCGACTTTATATGAATTATGTAATGTTTGCATGAGTGAGAAAACGGTAACATTTACTTAAATGAAAGTTTTCAAGATACAGTTGGATATTTGGTCAATAAAATGTAAAAGAGACTCTCTACCTTAAAAAAATTGTGCATGTGATGATCTTATTTTTTTAAAAAAAAGTATGTTTCAGAGATTTTAGTCTGGCTGGAGATTTTAAAAAGTCATCGGACAAAACAACGGAAAGATCAAAAGATTTTGTTTCTTTAAAAAAATAGTTTGTAAAACTAAATAGAAAAATACTGAGAAGTGGAAACGAAATAAATGAGAAAACCAAAATTTAAGGATGTTTTGTCCCTAACGCCTTTCATGCGACTGGAAAATGCAGATTGTTTCAAAAATATATTCTTGTCGAAAAAGAAGCTAACGATGGAAGCGAGTCAGCAGACTCATGTTACGAATAAGATTTAAATAATCCGCGGTTTTGCAACGAATTTCTCGAGCCAGTACGTATTTTTTTTTTTTTAGACTGAACCAACGCTCAGGGGATGCTCCCTATAAATGTGTAAGCATTGTGTTGATTCGGAAGATGGGTGATAGTTAGTTGGAGGGTGGGATAGTTGGAGAAGTGTCGGTGAAGATTGGTTTTAAATTTGCACAGCCCAAAACTGCCGGGAAACGCACTCGCAGGGAGACTATTTCACAACTTAACCGTGCGACTAAAGAACGAATTATCATGGTAATGCGAGGTTTTATTGGGCATCGATGCAATGGTAAAGGGGGGGGGGGGCTTGGACTGCCGAGCTGCTGGGTGAGCTGCCTGAGTGCACCTGGGAAACACACGAGCTGGTGGGTGTCAGGCCATGTATCTTCCTTGATCACTTCCCATGGTAATACCTATACCTATACCCCAAGGTAATACCTATACAGAAGGCTTAGGCAACCAATATTACATCGATGCTGAGTTGAGAGAGGATTAAATAAGATCCAGAAGCTCCAAATAAGATCTTGAAGCCCCCGCCCAAATGTGCGAATTGCAATCCATTTTCGGCCCAATATATGAGGTGTAGATTATGCGAAGATCAGCTAAGGTGAAATATTTTTTGCACCGTTTTAGAAAACCTAGACACTTGCCCGCTTCTTTCGACACATCGAAAATATGATCATTCCAACGAAGATCAGATTGGATCGATATGCCCAGAACATCAAGAGCGGCTGATTCTACAAGATCCACACCATTCATAATGAGAGGAGCTAAGGGGCAATCCACACACTTGTGGGTTAACAGACAGCACTGGGTCTTGCTTGCATTGAACTCTACTCTATTAGCAAGACCCCACTCGGAGATTTTTGTAGATCATTAAGGAGTGTGTCATTCATTTTTTGTCTCTTTCTCTTTTAATCTCCATAGAGCTTGGCCGTTTTTTGAATGAATATGAATGGCAAATGCTCCTGTCACAAAAGATGTACTGGACAAAACATCATTAACTTTCTCTAAACTCAGACACTACATTGATTTATAGCACTATTTTCATCAAAAATATATATTAAATGTTGATGATTTATGTATTGAGGTAAATTAAGACATGTGTAAAATAGTAGATTGGGCTAAAGCTAATAAGCTTTATCTTAACCCTCTTAAATCATTTGTTCTGCCAGTATTTAAGTCCAGATACTCTTTCTCTGATATATCAGCCATTTTTCTGAATGGAATCGACTTGAAACTTATAGGTAAAGTTTAAAATCTCGGTTACTATATTAACTCCTCATTTTACTGTGAAGATCATATAAAGTCTGTTGTTTGCAGAGTTGGGCATAGTGCACTAAATGTTGAATGCACTCAGCCTTTCACTAGCACTAAAATATATTGAAAGAAATACTATTTTTCACTATTTTTTTTACCAGCTTAGTGATAGTGATTTTAGTGGTAGTGTTATATTGTTGCACTATAACTAAATTGAGTGGTAGTTACTAAATCTCCACTACACTCAAATAGTGCAAAATTTGAACAGCCACTAAATGAAAGCTGCAATTGAAAGTTTTTCCACTCAAATTTCAAATATAACTGGTTTTAAAACTATTTCAGTTAGACTCGAAATAAAAAAAAATCTATAATTAAGAAAAACTATTTTTCGAGCTTCTGGTCATATATGTTTACGAAGAAAAAAACAACAACAGCTCTGAATGAGCATCACCAAGCTAGGATCAGATAGACAGTTTATATAAAATTGGTGTTATTTAAAATAATAGTTTCATGAAAGTTAAATTGCTTACAGCAAATAATTGTTAGCATAGCTTATTTTTCTTGTTTTACTTAATATTTTTATATTTTACTGAGAATAGAATAGAAGCATACAAATTTCTGTGTAATATTTAAATACTCAATACTACAAGTAAACTGTTCCTGTTTTCTTTCATTTGAGTGGTAACTTTCTGTGCTGTACCACTATTTGTGCAAGTTGTTAACATTTTTTTCCACTATTCTTACATGAATTTGAGTGAGAAATTTTTCACTATCACTCATGTATAGTGAGGCTTTTATTTTTCAATTCAGCAGTCAAAAATAAAAGAAGACAGAGAATAATTTTACACTATCAGTACATGTAAGCTGAAACTGCAAATTTAGTGCACTACGCCCAACTCTGGTTGTTTGTAAAGTTTACTATAACCTACGGAAACTGAGGAAAACTGCATCCTTTGTGCCTGCTGAGACCAGAAGAAAGCTAGTGATTCAACTTATAATGCCAATAATTTCCTACTCAGAAATTGTGTACAGTAAGCTTGATTCTAGGTCAAAGCTTAAGTTACAACTTGTATTTAATAATGCTGTCAGATACGTTTGGCGTCTTAAGAATTTGGACCGTATAAGTCATTTGAGCAATCGAGTACTTAGTTGCAATATTTTCAATTATTTGGATGCTAGAAACTGTAATTTTTTGCATATCTTGATTTATACACAAACTCCTTATAACTTATTTAATAAGTTACAGTTTGTAGATCGACCAGAAATATGAACCTTGTAATCCCTGTATACAATTTTTTGAACTCTTAAGAATCTTTCTTGTGAACGCTATCAGAATGTGGAATTCGCTACCTTCAAGAATCAAAAGTATCCGAAATAAGCACAACTTTAAGCATGCAATATTCCAACACTTTTCTTGATACTATCTTTCTTCTATTTTCTATTTTATTAATGTTATCTTCTGCATTATTTGATAAAGTTTCTTAAAAGTAATTTATACATAAGTCTAAATTCAATTCAATTATAATTTATTGTTAAAATTGAAGTTTATAACTACATTTAATTTCTTGAGTCAAATGGATTCGTTTGTTGATTATAACTTAAATTTAAAATTTAAAGTTAAATTTAGTCGTTGCTTACAATATTTTTTTTAATTTAAAATAGGTAATTTAAAATTCTTGTTTTTATTTATTTGTTGGTTATAACTTGTTATTCTTTGATTTCTTACTGCATTTAAAAGACTTTGTCTTATATGTGAACATAAAAATATAATTAAATAAAATAAATAAATTAATATAAATAAATAATTTGTTCCATCAATTATAAAGAATGCAAGTCAATGCATCAATTCATGACTTGTATATTATTAAATGACTTATATAGGACTCAAAGAGAGCTGCAGAACATTTTCAAACACCACCAATATCGACAATAACTCAAATATCACAATTGACTTGAACAAAATTTGTTGCTTTATCAAAGATCTGCATTTATATCAAATTTATCAAAATCGGAGCTATAAAAGGTATTTTATGCCAACAGGGCGTCCTACATTACTTTTTAAAATAAAAATTTTTAATACATATATTTAAAAATTTAATAAAAAATTTTATCACTCAATAAAAAAAAAACTGCAGAATCTATTTAAAAAAAAAATCAGCAAAATTTAACCATTAGTTTATGAGCTATAAGCTCTTAAATACTTAAGACTCGATTTTCTCGAAACACAGTTTTTGTCAGACGCCCATTTTGCACCCAATGCATCAATTGTTCAAAGTCAAAAAATACCATAAGAAAAGCGTCATCTCAATACATTTAGTTTATGAAACCAAACTGTTTTCTCAGTGTAGTGAAGAAACAGTCTTGTTGCCTGCTTGTATTTAAGTCATCAATCAGAATTAACTCAACAGCTCATCAATATAATAATAATTAAATTAATCGACAAAAAGTAAATCAGGACATTCAGGAACAATCATCAGTAATATAAGAAAACAGCAACTCATTAACAAAAGCAAAAAATTATGTTTTTTTGTGTACCGTTGAACAAGTTCATTAAAAACTAATTATCGTTGAGAGCGAATGATTGCTATAAAACAGCAATATTACTTTATAGTACATTGTTATGATGCAGAGTGAGCAAGCAATATTATTATAAATTGTGATAGTTAAATGAAAGTGAAATGATTTATTTTTGAACATTGTTGGAAAGAGTTTCAAGTATTTCTGTAGAATAGTTAGAGTCAGCACCAAATTAGAATAATAAAAATGTTTCAACAATAGGGTGGTCATAATTTTTGAAACTTCAAATATGATAGCGGAGAGCCACTTTTTTTTATATACCACATACACAATTAATATGTGGATCGAATTTACATAGAAGAAACTCTTAAAAACTATTTCGGCATAATTTTTTTTTTGTACCGGAAAAACCGCCATAAAGCGGTTTTGTTTCTTCTGAACCCTTTTTTTGGCCAAAAAATCATGTTTTTTGCATGTAACTGTTTTTTTTTTGTCATCAAGACAAAAATCAATTTGACAAGAAATTAATCTACCCAAACAAGTCAGTAGGCTAGAGTAGATGGGTACTTGGCATTTTACAAAAACAAAATGCACGGCATTTGCCTAAACACCCAACTACCTAAGTCAGTGTGAATGATTTTAATTGTATTTCGAAGAGAAAATTTTTAAGTAAAATCAACTTTGTTATTTTTTAAGATATGTTTATGATTTTTTTGCCATTGAAAAGAAAATTAAATAAGTCACAAATTTGATGCTCTAAAAAAATTTTGATTTACTAAGAATTAAGAGAAAATTTGATGAATCGTGTGGGTTTGCTGATACATCGAAAGAAAAATAAATTTATTGCCTTTCAAATGATTTCTTAAAATAAGTTTTCCGTGAGTGAGTTTTTCTGCTAAAAACAACAACGTGCATCAAAGTCATGAAATAGTAATTAAGCTATGTTCTAATTCCTATGTGCTAATTAATTATGATCAGATGATAGTACCTCGTGTTATCCTGCAGTATTATAATGGGTTTTCAATAGGGACTTCACAACTTTGAATTATATTTCTGAACGCAGCCTTTCACTAATCATCG
This sequence comes from Dichetophora obliterata, assembly GCA_963920525.1. Taxonomy (NCBI): domain Eukaryota; kingdom Metazoa; phylum Arthropoda; class Insecta; order Diptera; family Sciomyzidae; genus Dichetophora; species Dichetophora obliterata. The sequence goes on along the minus strand of OY986438.1, from coordinate 130,208,542 downwards.
AACTGTCATTGTCAATTTGATCAGTAATCTCAACATTTTTATTATGGTAAAGTACACGAACGAAAAACGCTGCAAATTATAAAAATTTACTGCGGAAATTTGGAGTCGGTGATCGCTACTTTAAGAGCGTTAACTCAAATTTTCGGTCGAAATTCTCACCCTAGTAGACAGACAATAATAAATTTAGTGCAAAAATTTGAGTCCACATATTCGTTGTGTGATGTTGCCGTGCCATTAAGACAACGGGTTGGTCGAAGTGTCGAAAATATCGCTGCCATTCAGGCGTCCGTAGCAAACAATCCAAAACAGTCAATTTCACGGCGTTCTCAAGAATTGGTCATCGCCCAGACCAATTTATGGCGAATTTTGCGTAAGTATTTTGGTTTGCACTCATGCAAGATCAAACTGACTTAAGAATTGAAGCCGATGGACCATTTGAAGCGACGTACGTTCTCCGATTGGGCTCTGGAAAAGATGCGCCAAGATGATGAATTTCATCGCAAAATCATCTTCAGAGAAGAAGTTCATTTTTGGCTCAATGGGTTCGTCAATGAGCAAAATATGCGTTATTATTCGAGTGAAAATCCACATGAGCTTCATGAGTCACCTCTTCATCCACAAACAATAACTGTTTGGCGCTGTTTGCATGCCAGCGGCGTCATTGGACCATATTTTTTCGTCGACGATAACGTTTGGAACGTTACTGTGAAAGGCCATCGTTATCGTACCATAATTACCGATTATTTTTGGCCCGAATTGGAAGATATAGACTTGGACGACATGTGGTTCCAACAGGACGGTGCCACACTGCTCACGTCACAATTGATTTATTGAAGAGTAAGTTTAATGAGCGTGTTATCTCAAGAAATGGACCAGTCGATTGGACGCCTCGTTTGAGCGATTTAACGCCTCTAGACTATTTTCTTTGGGGCTACGTCAAGTCATTGGTCTATGCCAATAAGCCGACGACGTTGAAAGAGCTCAGAGCCAACATTGAACGCGAAATAGCGGCTGTTTCGGCCGAAATGTGTGGCCGAGTCATCAAAAGTTGGGTCCAACGAATCGACCGTTGCATACGTGCCCGCGGTGGTCATATGAACGAAGTTGAATTCCATTCATTACTTACTTACTTAGTTGGCGCTACAACCATGTATGTCGCTCTTGGCCTCATCTAAGAATTTGCGCCAGCCATTTCTGTCTTTCGCTTGCTGGCGCCAGTTGGAAATTCCAAGCTTCGTCAGGTTGTCCTCTACTTGGTCTTTCCAACGAAGATGCGGTCGTCCTCTTCTGCGTTGACCGCCGCTGGGTACCGAATCGAATGTTTTCTTCACTGGAGCATCGTCTTTCATGCGCTGAACATGACCAAGCCAGCGAAGCCGCTCGATTTTAATACGCTTGACTATGTCGATGTCAGCGAACAGCTCATACAGTTCATCATTCCACCGTATTCGGTACTCGCCATTGACGCAGATTGGTCCGTAGATCTTACGAAGAATCTTTCTCTCGAATGCTCCTAAAGTCTTTTCATCTAAACTGCTCAGCGTCCAGGTTTGTGATGCGTAAAGTAGGACGGGCATGATGAGCGATTTATAGAGCGTGATTTTCGTTCGTCGAGAGAGGGCTCTGCTTCTCAATTGCCTACTGAGCCCAAAGTAACACCTGTTGGCAATAGTTATTCTTCGTTTGATCTCAATGCTGATGTCGTTGGTAGAATTAATGCTGGATCCGAGATAAACGAAGTTCTTTATAACCTCGAAAGAGGTATCGTCAACGGTAACGTGGGTTCCAAGACTGTCTGCATTCACTGCCAGACCCATTCGACTTGACTCTCTTTCTAATCTGGAAAATGCTGCACTGACTTCGCGCGTATTATGGCCAATGATATCGATGTCACCAGCATACGCAACCAGCATAACACTCTTGTAGAATATTGTGCTACTACGTCTCAGATCAGCAGCTCGGATGATCTTTTCCATCATTAGGTTGAAAAACTCGCACGATAAGGAATCACCTTGTCTGAAACCTCGTTTGGTAATAAATGGTGGGGAGAGGTCTTTCCCGATTTTAACTGCGCTGCTGGTGTTGCTCAGTGTCATCCTGCAAAGTCGTATTAGTTTTGTAGGAATACCAAATTCAGGCATGGTGGAGTACAGGTGCTTCCTTATTGGGCTGTTGAAGGCGGCTTTGTAGTCGTCAAAAAGATGGTGGGTGTCGACTAGTTTTTCTTGAGTCTTCTCCATATTCCATTCCTTATGTTCCATAAATGTTTATATTGTACTTCAAGCCGATAATAAAGTTTTTGAAATATCTCAAATGGTTTGCATTTTATTTAAAAAAAGGTTGTCAAGTCCTTAATGGAAAAACCGTTATAACAAAAAAATGAGCTTTCTGGGAAAACATTTGTCTGCAAGATTTAGGGTTAAATGAAATAATTTTCTTAAATATTCCTTAAAATGAGTACATTTTGTATACCATTTTGGTTCAAAAGTAGTTAAATCTTACAGCTTGATAGGATTATGATCAGGGATCGGATTTTGATGACCTAAAAAACTGCAAAAAATTACCTAAAAACAACATATACCTAAAAACTGCAGAAAAACCTAAAAATTGACAAAAATTACATAAATGACCTATTATGTGACATAAAAAATAAACAAAAAATAAAGCTTTAAAAATGCGAGTAATTTAAATTTTTACTACTGAAAATAGACTTTTCGCAAAGAGTCATTATTATTACTAGTTATGTACAATACAAATTTCAAAAGCCAATTATAATACTAATTTGAAAAATGTCGACTTCTATAAAATAATGATTGTAAACCTTATGAAGACTGTTATTCTGGAGGTACAGTATATTTAAAAAGAAAAAAATGAGAAAGAACCAAATGAGTTTAAAATACATTAAACGTAATATAGAGACTTTTAGTGTGATAAAAAATTAAGATTTTATAAAGAATATGAAAAAATTTTAAATTTTTGCCAACTAATAATTGCTAAAATATGCAGTCTCAAAGATGAGTAGTTCCTCTTATGCCAGTTTTTGGGAAACCCGTCTAACAGCCCTATTCTGGCAAATTAACAATTGTTAACCAGTATTTTGAATATATCTATGTGTTTGTTGCAATTTTTTGATTTCAAAACAAAATTTTAAGCTCAAAAATAATAAATTTTGATAAAAATTGTCAATTGCTTTTCAGTTATTGACAATTTCATTAAAAAATTTGGTTTTTTGAGTTCAAAATATTTTGTTTTGAAAACAAAAAACATAAATAAATATAAAAACTACTGGTTAACAATTGTTAATTTGCCAGAATAGGGATGTCAAGATGTCTTAGTTACACAATAGTGTTATACTTACAAAAAAAAAAAAAAAGCAAGCTGATTTTCAAGAAATCTGATATTCAAGAAATTCAAGCTCACATTTGAGCTTATATTTCTTATATAAAAAAATTTTAAAAACATTTCTGTTATGTTTAAAACTACTTCCGCCATTAAATAAATTTATTTATTTTGCATTGCAAAACCTTTAACAACACGTCACATAATGCGATTAAAGCGGCGATGCAGATTGAAAAATTCCTTCTTTAATCATACACTGGATTTTAATTATGCTTAAAAGCAGAATCATAACGTTTGAGCTTGGTGGAGTTCGTAACACTATTACAGCCGCCAGAGGATGCCCTCAAGAAGGGGTACTTTCTTTTGTGGTCCCTAGTCGTGGACAATCTTCTCGCAAGTCCCAATAACCAGCGTTCTGACAACAGAGGCTATACGAATGATGTCGTTATCTCAAGTCTGGGCGGTCATGAAACAAAAATATCGGATAGAGTGCAGAGTGCCCACCGTCTAACTTCTAAGCGGTGTAAGGAAAATAGGTCAAGCATAAATCCCGACAAAACAATTCTGGTACCCTTTTCTTAGAAAATAAACTTAAATATGATAAGGCTGACCCAAGATGAGAAAGCCGTTGCCTTTTCTAACGAGGTTTAGTACTGAGGGGTGACTATTGGTAAGCAACCACTTTGGGACACCCACTTAAATTCAATTACAGGCAGGGAAAGAAGTGCTTTATATGTCTGTCAACGCCTTCATGGCAAAATGTGCGGCCTCAAAGCAAATATGATTTATTGGACGTTTACAACCCTTATTAGACCTATGGTTACGTATGCGGCACTTGTTTCGTGGCTCAAGGTCCAACAAAGTTCAGCAGCTAACAAAACTGCAAAAAATGGCATGCGTTAGTATCACTGGGTCAATGAGAAAATGCCAAACTGAAAATCTGAGTGTACTAATGGGCTATGCCCTTTAACGATAATTATCGAAAAAGTGGCATGAATGAGTACACTAAGAATGGAAGAAATAGTTGATTATGCAAATACTTCAAATCTTCGAAGACAACCCCTTTTTAAGAATCCCATACAGGATGATGCCAAAATTAAACTTCTCCAAGCCCTACAGGGTCGTTATATCTAATAGGCAACTGTGGTGATAGCTTCATAGCTGGTCCTGGCTCACAGCTATGGTTTACTGGAGCGAGGAGTTACAGTAAAAAAAAAAAAAAAATAACTGGCCATTTCAGCCCTTGGAAGGACTTTGACCTGGCTACTATTGATCAATTGTGCTGTGCGTGTTATTAAATGTTTGATCACAAATGACCGAGAACTGGACCTACGTGTTTTATGCCGACTCCGAACGGCTTGGCTTATGTATGTTCGCAAGAAGCTTTACATGGCAATTTTTACTCTCTGAGGTTTGCCATTGTCTGCAGAGAGGTGACGACCGAACAGAAAAATTAATTCAATTGAAAAAACTTTCTGTCTGAGCTAGAATTGAACCCGGGCTACCGCAGTTCTTTAGCTTAGGGGCCACGCACTCTACCCACTAGGCTACGGTCGCCACTTACAGTTATAGTAACAATTTCTAAAAAGCTCTTCCAATGGGATACAAGCAAACCATATTCCAGGCGGAGATATAAGCTATTAAAATGTGTGTCAGGAAAAGTCTCTGTAGGAAATCTAAGGGAGGACATTCAGATAGTCAAACGGCCTTAAAGGCCATGCAAGCTTATGAGTTTGAATCAAGACTAGTTTTCATTTGTGTCAAATAAATAAATGTCTTGGGACAAAGTAGCAAAATAGAATTGATGAAGAATTCAAGGGCAATAAAAGTGCAGATTACCTTGCCAACAGAGGAGCATATCGACCACTTATTAGCACCGAACCGTTCTGTAGTCTGGCTAGAGGCATTGAGGCAGAAGTTAGGTTCTGCGACCAAAAACAATTTCAGTGTCACTGGATCGATGCTACTGGACAGAGGAAAGCTAACTGCATCTTTATGTAAAATGAAACGAAGACTGAACGTCGTGGGAGAAACGAGCAATAATATTCTTTGATATGGAAAAATATACTGCTTACCGTGTCTTGCACAACGTTCAGCCTTCGTTTCGTTGAACATAAAAATTCAGTTAGAAATTTTTTACTTTCAGATATTTTAAATAGAAATATTTATTTAAGCTAACTAAAGCAGACCTTAAAATTTTAATAAGTTATTTCACTGGATTTACTCAGATATCATCCTAAAAAGATAGGCCTACCTAAATCAGATATCTGCAGAATATGCGAAGAGGAGGAAGAAACTCCAGACCAAATTCTATGTGAATATCAGGCAATCTGCAGTCTTCGACTTCTTCATTTTGCAGGAACATTACGCCCAGAAAAAATCTGATTATTTTAACCAAATTTTAACTAAATCTAAGGTTAAAATACAACATGAACCGTCAGGTTAAGATTACCATATGCAGTTCAGGACATTTAAGCCTGTTTTTGTTGTTATATGAAACTGACAAATGTAAATATCTTGACCAAATGTTAACCAATATTTGTGGTTAAATCGAGTTAAATCAGGTTTATTTAACCAAATGCTAAGTTCAAATGTTTTTACCTCAATCACCCACGTGCAAATTTTTGGAATTTTTCAACAATCCACATCACGAGAATCAAAATTAAGACTAAAAAACACCTTTTTTGCCCACAGCAAGGCAAATGAATCATGGGAACCTTATTTTTTTAGCCAAAATGACCACAGAATTAGATAAAATTTAAAATTTAAAGACATATTCATTTCACCTACCTTATCCAGAGGTAACCTTTGTTACAAATTGCAAGTAATTGTTACTTTGCATTACTATATCAGAATTTGACAGCTGGCAGCTTGTTTTTTTTCACCAATTTTTTTTCGATATTTTCGACATGTATTTCTGTATACCAGATACATCAGGTGAAAGTAACGTGGATCAGGTTAATACGATGTTGTTAACTCTCCTAAACCAATTCGTCAGGTAAAAATAACATGGATCAGGTAAGAGTATTTTTCCCTGAGTGTAGTGCCTCTTTCAAAAATTTGGGGCACCAACCCAGAAATAGTGCTAAAATTTATAGAAAGCCTAAATCTGGAGAGTTAATCAGGGCATGCACAATAGATCCTATAGGTCGCAGTGCACATGGGCCCACCTTAAACTAGCTAACTTCGGAAAGAAATTTAATATTTTTGAAACGGATAAGAAAATCTAAATAAAATAAATTTATTCAGAAAATTAATGAACTTAAAAAGGCAAATAAAGAATGATAATTATAAGATGAATGTCAGGAATCAGAATACATAATTATAGTTCATACAAAAAAAAACTTTTTAAATTTAATTATTGAGAAGAATCTAGAGAAATAATGTCCACTGATAAAACAGGTTAATGTTTTCCAAATTTTATTGATGTTTTCTACCTATAAAGATATCATTAAAATAGCACACACATTAATTTTTTTTGTGGTTGATTTATTTCAGAGCCAAAGTTTTTCTTAGTTTTTCAACTGAGTTTTTTTAATTATATCTTTTAACTTTGAAAAAGAGTTTCACAGTTTTTATTATTTTTATTTTTATTTTTTAAGGAACTTTTATGAGTGTCTGATAAGTATATGTAAAACAATGTGTACACAATAATAAGTAAGAAAGAAAAGCATAAAATAACTCAGTAGCTCCATGAAACTAAAATATTGATTTAAAACCAAATATTTTTAGTCATTATTTCTAGAAAAAAAGCACAAACCATTGCTTACAATTAAGAAAGCAAACACACGCTCTGGAATCCTTTAGAATATCTCCATTTTCAAAGAACTTTAAGGCAAGTTTTCCTTAAAAACACGCATCACAAACTAATGTTAAAATCTTCAGTAACAGGAAGCTTGTGATTTTTGGCTAAACTAAACAACTTGACAACAAAGCGAGTCCATTAAGTTGAGTCATAGTTTGAGCCCACACCATGGAAAACTTGATTACGAATCAATGTAAATGTAAGTGTGTCGATGTGTTTTTCCTACTAACGATATGTTGAATCTTTGAACACCCACATATTTTGGCTACTTGCCATTAGCAGTTAGAAGAGCCACACGACCGACAAACAGACAAACAAATACATGATGTCCTTACTGCCTTCCACAAACTGTGACATTTTCCACAGATGCTACCGCTGCTGTTGATGGATTAAAGTTTCAAATCACAACAGAGCTGATGATTTGCTGCTGATTTCTTGCATATAAACTAAAAAATTTAAAACATTGGAAATGGATGATATATTGAACAATCAGCTCAAATCGTGACGATGCACACTGGGCCATCTGGTCGAGAAAGTAGCCAAACGTAGAAGTTGTAGTTGTATTTGGAAAAAACTGATAAATGAGAGTTTAACTGCATCTTTTTGTATAACAAAACGAACGCTGAACGTCGTGAAAGAAACGAGCAACAATTTTTTTTCGATATGGAAAAATGTACTGCATACCGTGTCTCGCACCACGTTCAGCCTTCGTTTTGTTTTAGATAAAGATGGAGTAAAGGACTACAAAATCTTAAATTCGATTGTCTAAAATGAAAAACTAAATATTTTCAAATATAGGTAACAAATTTCGTAGGTGATTGCGACGTTTGTTTTCAAATTTTTTCATATAATTTTTGACGTTTCTTTTTTGACGTTTCTCTATTTTTAGGTTTGATTGTTAATATCAACAACACAATTTCTGCTTCTTGTAATGGTTTTGTAATTAACACTCAAATGCCTATCGAAAAAAAATCACGCTTATTATCCTTCGGGCCAAAAACTGACCCAGGCAAATTTTATTAATTTTTTATTGGACAAATTAAAAGAAAGCATGTATAGTTATTTAATATGGTTTTTGCAGAAAGTAGTTTTAACTGTTGTTACTTAACTTTAGAATCAGTGCACTGAGCGGAAAGAAAACAATTCTAAAAATCATTATCACAACATAAAATCACGTTAAAGTCGTTTCGGGTCTAAAAATGAGCCTAAGATCATTAGAGTGTTAAGATAAGTGCTTTGTTTTTAAAAATAACATTGTTGTGCAAAATATTGCTGTTTTTAACATACAAAATGCAGTGTAGTTTCCAGGGAGTGCCACGAAAAGAAAAGTAACAGAATTAATCTTTAAAATTTTTGGTTTTCATAAATATTTGTATGACTTTTAACTGTTTTGCATACAATAATTTTTGTAACCCATCCCTATGTTACCATAAAAAAAAATAGATGCAATTTTTAGTTCATAAAAAGGCCAGACATACATATCATATATATAGCTGTTTTATATATATGTTTAAGTATCATATACATATGTTTATGGCCTTATTTTGTAAAACGAACGGAGTCACTTGCGTTAGATTTTTTATCTGGCAATATATTTTAAAGGAAAATTTCATTGAGAGAGAAAGAGGGTTAGTTCTAGTTCACATGGAAATGGAATTGCCAAAAAAAAATCCTTGGAACCATATAGCTTCGATGAAATTTTTCCCAGCAAAAAGTCGTTTATAGATCCCATATCGAAGAAATTTTTTTATAGCACAGAACTGCTCAAAAATGCGCATCAATTTAGAGTTACTACGAGTCGCCACAAAAATGGTACTCCGGGGGTTTCGGGGTAGCTGATAATAAAACCGGGGTCAAGATTTTTAAATTCAAAAGGGCAGTTTTGGAAATGCAGAAATGACCATATCTAAATGAAATAATAAAAGTAAAATTCTTCTCTTTTCGAAAGAATTTTTAAACCTTTATCGAGTTAGTTTAAAAAGTATTTTACCGCAAAAAGCTAGTCAATATCTTGTACTCATTCGGACATATGATAATTTGAATTTTCCCTAAAATATACAGTCTTAACACTTTAGCTCCTTAAATTTATGAAATTTTCAAAAACTCTGAAACCGTTTTAAAACCTATATGAAAGTAATCAGAATCCTTTTACAGAACTTTGACATCTCAGGTATAACTTCAAGTAGCCCGTTACCGATTTCAAACCCTTTTTACCAAATTATAACCCTTTAAAGACATAATTATCAAAATTTATTTTTGAGTACGCATCTACATAAACAAATTAATATTCTTATTTAATTTAATTTTTCTAGGCCAAGTAGTTTGTGCTGTGGGTCGTGAACGAGTAGACAGTAAAAAGCGAACGCAATTATTATAAAGGAATCTTTAAACGGTTTTTCGCTGGGAACATTTATATCGAAGTTATATGATACCAAGGAGTTTTTATCTCAGAATTTCATGTTACATCCAAAACTGAAACTGAAAAATTTGCTCCTTCCTAATGTATATTATGTATCTCACTTTTCGCTTCACTCGAGGCTGTTCTGTTCTAGTTTTTGGTGCACTGCGCACAAAAAGAGAAGATTAGAGAGTAATATGGAGTTTATTAAAACTCTCTCAACACAAACGCGTTAAAAGAAAACGATTACGCAAGACGTGGCATCTGGGATTATATCTTTAAGGACTGAACACTATTTAGCACTACTTAACTTTATAAAAATTTCGAAAGGAAAATAGATACCTCTTTAAAATGCTGTAGCATAATTACGATATTTAAAAATTTTTTAAACAGATATTGATATAGGTAGACATAGATAAAGGCGCCTCAAGAAAGCAAGTTGTTCGGCACAGTTGCTTAAAATAATCCTTGGTTTATGTTATGATGATTCTCCAAATATTTTTGACTCTTTTGAATATTGCCTTGTATAATAGTTGTAAAAAATAAACTGTCAGAAATTGAAGCCCGGAAAAACTCTACAATCAACAAATTAAAAAATTTTTCATTCGTTTTAAAGATAATGATGTTTTCATGAATTTTTTAAAAATATATTTGCACTAAAAATCAAAAAACTTAATTATATCTAATTCGATCCTCCCTTTCAAGATATCGTTGGAAAGGTTTTGAGTGCATGCATTTATTCCTAGTAAAAATTGCTTTAATTGATTTGTATTAATGCTTAAATATTATTTATAAAATAAACAGTTACTAAAAATATATTGTAAGAAGTTAAAAGAAAAAAATAAAAGTAATGAAATTGTTTGAATTTTTAAAGTTTTTGCTGATGAAAATAAAATAAAAAAATATTAAAAATATGCATGAAAAATAGCGTTATCTTTAATCTGATTGCAAACATTTACAATTTTTATGCAGATTGCAAGAGCTGTTTCCGGCATATAATTTTTGACAGTCAATTTTTTTACAATTATTACTCTAGCTAATATTTTTACAAAAAAACTCGAATTTTAGAGGTTATTTAAAACCATTCCAGCTAACAGATGGCTAAAGTCGAACTATTTGGGAAATCATCACAACATAAACCAAGGATTATTTTGAGCATTTGCTGAGCATTTATGAGCCGAATAACATTTTTTTTCTATGGAGCGTGAGGCGCCTTAATATATATCTATAGATATGGGTCAGAATTTGTGAAACGTGTCATTTTTTTCAAATTTTCTTTATTTCTTAAAGAAAATACGATAAATCAATTGCCATTTACTAGCACAATCATTTCTCAAAAGTAATGCTAATACTATTACTGGACTTATACTAAATTAATAAAAGGTTAACATTTTAGTACTCATGAATACTCACTGTGCACACATAGTAACTAAGTCCTTGTCTGTTGTGCCCTGTTGTAGGCCCCTGATGTATAGATTTGTCTTTGATAACTGCTCGCCCTGCTGTTGTGTACCGTTATTAGGACCCATCGTTGTGTTTGTGTTGGTGTTGCTCAGACTAGTACTCAATGTTCCGCTCTGGGAGCCAGTGTTCGAAGAGCTGCTTGAATTTGTATTACTTGGTGATGCGGCTGTTGGAACACGTTGTCCGTACTGCAAAGTAGAAAAAAAAATAATTTAAAAATAAGAAGAGCATTTTAGAAAGAAATAAGGGAGAGACATAAAACATGTAACTTGTGGTACTCATTTTATTTGTTTTACTGTTGCATTGCTGTTGGCAACGACATTGCGTTTGAAATTGCATATTGAATTAAAAAATTCCTACAAACACAAATACTCTCATTCCAAACACACAAACACATAAATACTTGGTTAGAAAGAGAGCTAAATAATTTAGTGCCGCAGGACATGTCGAAAAGCAGGCGGCTGAAACTCGCACGCATATTAATTTCTCGCTGAGAGCTTGCCAAAACGTTGCTTTGTTCTCTGTAAAAAGATTCTATTTAAGAGTCACATAGAGTCTACAAACCAAAATAAAAAACAACACAACAAATAAAAACAAAACAATAAAAATTGAGGCAAGCCTGCACGCGCTGCATTACACTTATTTCGATTTTAAGAAATGTCCTTCGAAATTTCTTTCTAGTTTTGCTTGCGTTTCTTTATAGCTAGTTTGCTTTTGCCTACAGATATTAAAAAAATACAGATATTGCCAATTAAATTCCTAACAAATAATTCAGCGTACCGCTTTTGTAGAAAGTACATCCTGACAGTTGTGTTGAACTAAAAGCATGAAGAGAGAGAGCATTTATATTTTTTTTTAAGCTTCAAATTGGATTTTTAGAAGAGCGCATAAGTGTTTCTTAAATAACCCCATTATTTTATAGCTTCGTGCTTCAAATCCTTAATTAAATGTGTTTTGTTTCATTATAAATAGAAGAGGGAAAGCATTACAAGCAGAATAGTGTGAGAGTTTCACACACTAAAACCTAAACGATAAGCGTATTTACCCCGTAAACGTACCGTTGTGTGTTTTTTTATGAAGGTGGAATGGCAGCAAACGCCTCATATGGGATGCCTTTTCGCGAAGCAATTCTTTGAAATATTGCATACTGAAATCTAAACTGATTTTTCATCAGTTGACGTCACTTTTATATTTATGTGCTTGGTCTTGATAGATTAGATAATTACTTTTTTAAAAAACTTTCAATCATCGGACATTTTGTTTGGAAAAAGATATGGATGTAATTTATTTTTGAGAATTTTTTGTAAAAAATATAAAAACGACATTTTGGAAAAAAAACAATTTCGCCAAAAAAAATCATAGGGGGCAGAGAACTGCAAAACTCACTTTTTGCTTGATTTAATCATTCACTGAAATTCTTACTCAACTCAACTCACTCAACAAAGCTTAGCCTTGAATAAAATCAGCACAACGCTGGCGAACGCGTCCTTCGTGTCAGTTTGAGTTTGAGTTGATCGGCTGATCTAATGGCCTTTTTTAGCGAACGAGTATTGGCGTCGTGAGCATGACGCTGCTGTAGGCTTCGTTCGTGTGAGTTCATCGACTGATCGAACTCACATGTTTGAGTGTTGGCGTTGAATAGTATGCGGAATTACAGTTATATGTTGCAATGCATATGTGTTTCGAAAAGAAATAGATAAATGTAGTTGCTTTAAAAATGTCAAACGACGAAGTTCTTGTGTTGGAATTAATTTCAAAAAGTGTTTACACATTGTCGCCGCGATGCAAAGGGAGAAGTATAATATGGAGCATATTATCTGAAGTAATTAAGGAGGATGGAGTTATTTTAGAGGGATTTTTATACTGCCGAACATGTTCAAAACTTCTCAAATATTCACCAAAGTATTCATCAAACTCAAGCCGTCATAAGAGCTATCAATTACTTATTTATTTATCTCTTAATAATATTTAATATTGTTGTTGAATACAATTTATTTATGTTATTCTTGCTTAATTCTTTGTTTTTCTTTTTATGTATGTGTATAAAAACATGTAATATGAAAATAAATATTGCTATGTTGCCATAAAAATATTTTGCTTTTGCTTCCATTTGGTTCTGTTTTGCGCTCTATCTTCCTTTCTGCCAGCATATGAAAAAACTCATACGAGCTGATTTTTTCTCTTTGCATTTCATTCCTGATGAAAATAATCGTTGTTGAGCCGAACGAACAAACATCCGAAATATATCGGTACGAAGACGACATAAATCGATGTGTTCGTATGAAGACGACCGATGATTAAAATCATAGAGCCAACACGAAGCACATCGTTTGATTGAATTGAACTCAACAGCGAATATGTGCATTCAAGCAAGTTTGATCGCTTGAACGAAGAGGCATGATTTTTACAGTGTTGATTACGTGTTGAATAATTTAATGTGAGTTTTGCAGTTCTCTGATAGGGGGTAACATGGGCGTTCGCAGGATTCGTTCCAGGGGGCCCAAAGGCATAAAGGAATCTAGAATGAATATAAATGTATAAATAATATATACTCATATTTTCTTACCATCAATTTGTAATAACATATAAATGAAAATAAATAAAGGTGAGAGAGTTATATAAAAAAAAAAAAATCATGAGAAAAATGTTTAGTTTGTTCGATGATCGTACAACGTTGCAAATAAGCAACACCTTATAACTAACAAACCCGAGCACCAAGGACTTCAAAATTTTGGTCATATTTCAGCACATATTTGACCTCAAAAAATGTATAGCCCCATTCATTTTAATGCGAGCATGAAAGGGTTAATTCACCAAATATATACATTTTAAATGAAGATATATTGATTTATGAGAACTAGGGAATCCAATCCCGGAAGCTTTTCTCGATCCCGGTATTAGTTCGGAATTGAAAACTTTAAATAGTAAATAGTTCAAAACGTTTTTAATACAATTTTTTTTATGTATTATTTGAAACAAAAAAATGTAAATTAATTCATGTATAAAGCAAAAAAAAACAAAACAACACATTAAAAGTATTCACAATTGCGTTGTTTTCAGTGTAGTTAAAAAACCCCGTGGTATTGATACTACACTTTACCGAGCGATTTTTATATTTTTTGTTGTTTTACATGAAATTTCTAAAAAACAAAAGTTCGGTAATTTTAGTGGCTCAATGATATGTTTAACGAACGTGGTTTTTATAGTTCCATAAACAACTGATGAGTTGCCAGTTATTTTCTAATTGCAAAAATTAAAGAAGAATAAATGGTTGACTTATCTACAATACAGTTTTTTTGTTTGTGAGTACAAAATTCACACAATTTTTCGGATACATTAAAAAAAAACTTGTAAAAAATTGCGTTAGACTACAATGACAGGGTAACATAGTGAAGGAAATGCATTGAAAAGCATGGGAATAGATGCTTTATGCATCATCAGCGGAAAAAGATATTGGACAAATAACATGTCTTTTTATAATCGAATGAAACTATCTTAGAATATTAATGAGTTTTAATGCAGATTCGGACGATAACTCGACAATGGGCTTTATCTGGAAGAGAAATTATGGATCTTAGTCTAATAAAAGGAGAAAAAACGCAACGAAGCGCATGAGGGGTGAACAGTACTTTGGGTTTTAAAAAAAAAGTTTTGAACCATTTTCAAGTAGTGAAGTCTGTAATTCCACCATATCACTATATTTATGATAATATTGAAAAAATGTAAACGATTAAATTAATAGACCAATATCATTCTTCACTGTTAGTTTGATATCTTTCTCTTATTTTTGTTAATATTGTTACGAACAAACTGTTTTTAAAATTTAAATAAAATCGTTAAAGAACTCACATAGATCTAACTTTTCCTATTGAATAAAAAAACATATCTAATAATTTGAACATAGAAAAAAAATATTTGAAATAAGAAACAACCTATCTACACTTAAACTATATACACTTAAACTAAGTACGAGATTTCATAAATTTTTTTTTTTTGCTTATAGAAGCTTGTTAGCCTTTTAATACAATATTCTGTTACTATGATTGCTGAATATTTGCACACTGAAAGATTTAAACGATTTTTTTAGCTCTTCTTAAAAAAATTTTTTTGTAGATAAGTCATATTGAATATAAGACCCCAATATCAAATTGAATAGTTAATTTACTTGCATAGTAATAAAAAGCTATAGTGGGCGGTTCCCAACCACAAATTTTATTTTAAAGGGTGTTGATAATTGTGGTTTTCAACTATGGCAACTATACCACAAAATTGTGAATACCCTTATTGTTAATAAACTCAAAAAAAAATTAAATAATATTAATGCCTAGGAAACTGTATTAATTTGAAGAACAAAAAATATAAAGAAAGAAAATACAGAACAGTTTAAGGTATTATTATATAAATTTTAGACACTTTCTTTTGAGACACCGTCTTCTTGTTTTTTATGTTTAAGGCAAATTAAGGTTTTTAAAATTAAATTTTTTGTTTTAATTATTTTTAAAGTAATACATTAAGCTGTTCAACGCGTTTTATTTTTTATTAGAGAGTTTTGTTCGGATATTATTACAAATATAACCCGCTGATGAGAAGCACTGTTCTGATTCCATGTTGGAGAAATAGTTAGTAGGAATAATAGTCCGATAATCGTAGGCAATTTGTAAGTGTCGATCACGAAGGCCTTCACCACAAAACAATATTATTTCTTAAGTCAGAATATTGAACAATTTTTAAATACTTAGCTGACTTCACGATGTTGCAAACTCTTCTAAAACTTTGCAAAGTCTTTGCTCCAGTGAATCACACTCATCGTACTAACAATCTTTTTCAGCCCCAAGAAAAGGTTTCTTTAATTATTATTCATATCAACTAAAATTGAAATGGCTGGATTTACATGAATATTTGTAATAAAAACTATTTTATTTAAAAATCCCAGGATCCCGCAAAGAAAATACCGGGATTTAAAGGGGCATAAATCGTCCGGGATACCGGGATCTATGAATTATCTTCCCTAATGAGAACATACATGAAAGTATTGAAAAAATATGCAAAAATTAATATTTCCAAAACTTCTCCCTAGAAAAAAATTGTAATATTCACGTCAAAATCCATAAGAAAATTATAGTGGCATCTTTTTTGTACACATTGGTTTTTTTAATTTGATACATCATTAGCCAAAGCTTGAATTTGTTACAACTTATTTTTTTTATTATTATTTATGCTAAAAAAATATTCGTTTTTTTGGCAAAAATTACTAAAAACAAAAATTTTTTAATTTTTAACTGTGAGATTTTAGATAAAGTAAGTTTTGAGGAAGGCACCAACAACTGTGTATAGAATCAATCACACAGCAGACTAGGCGGACTGTTTCGAAAGCAGCTACACGCCCATCTTCAGTAGTCTTGAGTCTTATATGATTTGACACCTGTTCAAACAAATTCCTTTGTTGAATTTATTTTATCATACCACAAGAATTTATTTTATCATACGACGATAAAGCAGTAAGAATTTTTTAGATAAAGCCTAAAACTCTACCAGGGATTGTGTCTGTGTCAGTTGCCTCTTATTTTTTCGCTATTGTTTTGGGGTTCGACGAGTCTGCCGAAGTACATCATAGAATTGAAACGAGTTTTTTGCTTCCGCTAGTAAGCTAGTGTTTATCTGAAAGCTGGCTATTGACACAACCAGATATTTAATTATTCATGATCTTGACCGAAATCAATCAATAACAAATTTTAGATTATTTAATTCATTTTACATGCACTAAAGTTTTCCTTATTTGCTCTAGCTCTAGCATAGAAAGTTAATTTTAGATAAATAATTGTGATCTTTTCTTTGAATTTTACATGCACTTCAATTGTGAGCTATTTAGATCAATTAAGTTTTAGAGAAGGCAGCAACTCAACAAATATATTTTTTTATTGTTTTAGTTGGTGGAAAATTTTGCAAAACCAAATCATATGTTGGTAAGTTATAAATGGTTAAGGATTTCGTATTGTTATTGGGGGTTGGAATTAGTTTTAAAGGTTTTCTAAGAGATGGCGTAACTATCAATAGATCGCATCGGGCACACCTGTGACTATATTCATTTCAAAGCACATTGTCTAAGCTTCATTTTTCAGTATGTGTCATTCCACTGAAGTGTAAACAACATATATTTTTTTCTCTGTGAACATGTCGACTTTCGTTCCAACAAAAC
Source organism: Dichetophora obliterata (assembly GCA_963920525.1). Lineage (NCBI taxonomy): Eukaryota > Metazoa > Arthropoda > Insecta > Diptera > Sciomyzidae > Dichetophora > Dichetophora obliterata. The sequence goes on along the minus strand of OY986438.1, from coordinate 130,191,340 downwards.
GCAATTTGCGGGAAGGTTTACTTTTGTGCTTCCATTTGAAGAAAAAAGCGGTTGAAGCACAACGCACGCTTACTGAGGCTTACGGGGACATGCTCCATCGATTTCTACTTGTGAGTACTGGTTCCGTCGGTTTAAAAGTGGTGATTTTGATACGGAAGACAAAGAGCGTCCGGGCCAGCCGAAAAAGTTTGAAGATGAGGAATTGGAGGCTTTGCTCGATGAAGACCCGTGTCAAACCCTTCAAGAATTGTCAGAATCATTGAGAGTCGACTTATCAACGGTCGGCAAACGCTTGATGGCCATGGGAATGATTCAAAAGCAAGGAAATTGGGTGCCGTACCAGTTGAAGCCGAGAGACGTTGAACGGCGATTTTGCATGTGCGAACAACTGCTTCAACGGCATAAAAGGAAGAGTTTTTTGCATCGTATTGTCACTGGCGATGAAAAGTGGATCCATTACGATAATCCTAAGCGAAAAAAATCGTGGGGACCACCCGGCCATGCATCAACATCGAGGGCCAAGCCGAATATTCATGGCGCCAAGCTTATGCTGTGTATTTGGTGGGATCAGAAGGGTGTCGTGTACTATGAGCTGCTAAAACCTAACGAAACCATCACTGGGGAACGCTACCAACAACAATTGATGCAATTGAGCCGAGCATTAAAGGTTAAACGGCCGGAATATGCCAAAAGACACGACAAAGTGGTTTTTCAACATGACAACGCACGGCCACATGTTGCAAGAACCGTCAAGGAAACGTTGGAGGCGCTGAATTGGGATGTGCTACCCCACCCGCCTTATAGCCCAGACATAGCCCCTTCCGACTACCACCTATTCAGATCGATGACGCATGGCTTGGCTGAGCAGCGCTTCACTTCTTACGAGGATACCAAAAAATGGGTCGATTCGTGGATTGCCTCAAAAGACGAATCGTTCTTCCGGCGCGGAATCCATATGCTGCCAGAAAGATGGGAAAATGTTGTAGCTAACGATGGACAATACTTTGAATAATATACATTGTACCGTTGTTTCTAAATAAATGCTCAAAAACCGAAAAAAAAACCTTTAAAATTAATTCCAACCCCCAATATTTTTAAATTCAATATTTTTTAATTAATCAAATATTATAACAAAATCAAGACTACAGTTTGTTTTTACAGCATTAGCAAGAAAGTTAAAATCGGTCAAAAAAATTAATGAATTGAAAAATATTGTACGCGCAACGACGATTTAAAAAATCACTTTACCATTAATAACTTTCTCATATTTTTTTCCTAAAATTAGGTGTTCAATGCCGTAATTAAACGTACCACTAACAAATAATAAAGATTTTTAAATGAAACAAACTATGATCAAACAAAAATATTAAGAAACTGACATCAATCAGTCAAATAAAATCATATCACAATAGTTGATATGTCGCTTTAAGCGCTATTAATATATATATGTTATAACATATAATAACATAATAAGTCGCACAAGCCGCTCCGAAAATATTTTCCTTTAGATAAAGTGAGATCTCAAAAAATAAACTATCGTGTTCAGCAACCCTAAATTAGTTTTTGAAAGATGATTTACATAATGCTACAAAAACACTTTGGCCATTTATTTTTTAGTGCAATGCTTATTATATATAATTAATTATTATTATATATTTAAAAAAAACTGTTGGCATATAAGAACAATTCTTTTGCATGCCGAATTTACGATGGATTTAACAACATTTAAGAGACAAAATACAAATTAATATTACAGACTGCTATCAATAGTAACTGTACTTAAAGAGACTAAAATTAAGACAGTAAACAAGAGTTTCTTAAAAATTAAAAAGAGAGAGAGAAAAAAAATGATAGTAAAAAGAAAATTGGGAGCTAAGAGAAGTTTGAAAATTAAATGCTTAAAGTTTTTTTATTAGAAACGCTTTTAATACTATTAGGTAATAAAATCCACATAATATAGGGATCATGAGGCTCATATTTCTATTTGATCTGCAAAACTTCAACTTTTCAAAAAGATATGTAGGACTACGTGTATAGATGATCCGATGTAGGAAAATGCAATGTCTAGCTTCAAGGTAACTTGGTATGTCACGGCCAAGTAATTTTTTACAATACACAGGGATATGATCAAACTATCGAAAACCATATACATAGCGATGAAAAGCTGCAAGGAGCTTATGTAAGGACTAAGAGTCAAGTTTGCAGTACACGACTTTAGAGTATGTTATGATCTATAGTATACCTCAGTTAAATAATTATATGTGCAACACTTAATATGCAATTCTAAGCAAACATAACTTCATTTGTTTTTATATTACTTTTTTATTGAAAAAGTATTTAAGGCTTATATGCAAAACAAGATATAGCTTGTTTAAAAAACTTGCTGTTATTAAAAAAATTATAATGTATTTAAAAATTCATAGAAAATATAAATATGCGCCAAACCTATTTTTATTGATTTTATGGAATAAAATAGAAATATACAGTGGCACACAACGAAAGTTGGGCAGGCATTCCTTAGCAATTTTGCATTGATTTCAGAAATGAAAATGTATGAAGAATATTGCAATATATATTTTTTTCAAAACGTTATTTTTTGGTGAACAAAATTAAACAGAAACATATCTAAAAAATTAGAAGATAACGGTGAAACAAATTTAAATCGAAACAAACCTATAAAAACGAGCTCACATTGAAAGTCGGGCAAGTAAAGAAAAAGTGCAAATTGTGGTCATTAAACCGTTATTCCTGCTTACAACTTTTTTAAACTGTTGGAATAACTTCAGTCAAACGCAAAACTTAAAAACTAAACTTTTCTCGAAAAGCGAATCAATCAACACTGGCAGAAAGGCAGATCGTGATAGATTATTATTTGAAAGGAAAATCCGAGCGACAAATTTCACAAATCGCCTTAAAAAACAAATCAACAGTGCACGATATAATCAAGCATTATATACAAGATAAGAGAATATGCAATAAGTAACGTACAGTAGATAAAAATAAACTAAACTCAATTTGAAAAAGAGGTTACACTCAGAAACAATTTGAAGAGTTTTCAGAAAAATTGTTTAAATTGAGGAGTAGTACGAAAAAAGCACTGTATTAGCAAGAAAAATGTAAAAGAACGCCCCAATTTAATGCATGAGCAAATGACCAAAGACTTTTTATTCTAGGGCAAGGTTTATAAAACAGAATACATTAGGATCTTATCACTTTTAAACAATAAACATTTATTAGAGGTTTTGTTTACCGATGAGAGTTGATTTAATTTATATGGTTCAGATGGAAAGCGAAAACCGAGTGAAGAAGCAATACAAATTTAAAACATACGATTAGGCATGATAGAGGATCAGTCATGGTTTGGGGCTGCGTCTGATGTTAGAAGTATTAATTTTATTGAAGGTATAATGGAAAAAATATGTTCCTTGACATTTTCATGGCTCACGTAAAAGAAAATGCGGGTAAATGCGGGTAAACTTGCAGACAATTTTAAGTTTTACCTAGACAATGATTTGAAACATCTGACGCTCTTGGTAAAGAATTGTGTACTTGATATTTGTTTAAATATCATACAAACAACCTCACAAAGCCCAGATAAAAATGTTATAGAACATTTATGGGATGAACTTGAACCCAGAGTGCAGTATCAGAGATGAGCCATTAAAGATCTTTTAAAAAGTATACTAAATAAAGATTGGAATCAGATTGGAGCTGACGTTTGTAAAAATTTGGTTACACTCATGCCAAAAAGGCTGCAGGCAGTCATAAAAGAAACAGGATTGGCAATAAAATATTAAATTTTTAGTCTTAGCATTGCATTCTTTATCTGCCCGTCTTTCAATGTGAGCTCGTTTTTAAAGCTTTGGTTTGATTTAATTTTGTTGTACCGTTATGTTCTAACCTTTTAGCTATGTTTCTGTTTAATTTTGCTCACCAATAAAGAACGTTTTGAAAAAAATATTTACTACAAGTTTCTTCTTACATTTTCATTTCTGAACCAATGCAAAACTGCTAAGAAATGCCTGCCCGACTTTCCTTGTGAGCCACTGTACATAGATTTTATAAAAGAATATGTCTTATTTTCTTATATATGACTTGGCTAAGCGTGAAAGGCATGTAGTACATCAACGATCTGAGAATGGAGCCATCGATTTTCTGCCATTCCTCTTACAGAACTGTTTTCAGATGCTTCATCGACTCGAACAGGCACCCGTTTTTATAAACTTGGGCCAAAAGAATGCCCCAAGGGTTTTCGATAGGATTGAAGTCATGACTAACAGCAGGTCACTACAGTACGGGTATATTTCAGATTTAATGAAAGTCATTTGTGGCTCGGGAAGAATTTGTTGGTGCATTTTCCTGCTGAAAAGTCGAATTATCTTCGTATTTATAGCATGTAAACTCAAAAAACACATCATCCAATAACTCAATATACATTTGTGCATTCGATTTGCACGAAATAGAATGCAGGGGAGATACTGGCTATCGCAAATTGTGCCGGTATTTCTGGCAACCATCGGGTCCGTCAAGGTTGAACCTTTTCTCATCACTATTTGTATTTTTTGGCAAATGATAGACTGGCCACAATGTGTCATGGTAGAAACCTGGGTTGAGAGAATGGCTCTTCATAACTGACGTTGGCATTTTCATCCCAAATTTGTTGGATTATGGTTCTGGTAACCTTCAGATCCAAATTCTCTCTACAATTTTACCAAAACTCATCTCGTTTTTTTGTGCCGTTGGTCAGTCACGGATTTCCTTTCATTAAGCTTGTTTACAGCATAGTTGTCAGGGTCATTTAAAAAATGTATTATGGTGTTTCGGTGACAATTCACTCCAGCAGTTAAAGCACCTACTTTTTTATCGACTGCACTTAAGCCTTTTACATTTCCACGATCTTCTTCAGATAAAGTGGTTCCACTTGGTATTTTTATTTGTAAAATAAAATAACTCCAAAATGTGCTCATATTTTGTTCTAAAAATGTGTTACCGTTATGTTTATTGTTATTCTTACTTAGGTTATCAACAAAATTTCGTAATTTTGACGTTATAGCAGTTAAAACACAAAAAAAGCAATTGTGCACATATAAATATTTTCTATTGCACACGCGAGATTTCACACTATTTTCGATTAACGGTACTACGAATATAAAGGAAGAGAAGAATTCTTAGTTCGACTAATAAACTCCAAGCCTTAAAAAATTTTTTGTCAAACTCAAAAAAATTGTATTGTTATAATCCAGGGAGAAAAAATAAAAAAAATATTTGTGCACATATAAATATTTTACTGAGGTATAAAGTATAAAATATTGCGAAAAAATAGCATTAATAGTTTTCATTCACATTTTTATCAATCTTGAACCTAGTTTAGCACTATGTATGTTATAAGTTCATTTCTTAAAAAGTCAAAAAATGCATTACACTTTTAAGAATTCAGTTAAGTTTCAAACAAATATTAAAAAATTATTATTAGTACAATAATAATTTAATTCTTTAACAAAATCATTTAACAAAAAAATATATGATATAAAATAATACATAGCACATCTTCATTCCCTTCACAACTAAAGATAAACGTTCTCGATAGCAAATCAACAACAAGTTATTGTTGTTTGGTGATATCTTGTCTGCACGTACAAAAATTAATACTGTGCTTAACATTTAATAAACGAAAGCAATGAGCTCACAATTAGAGCTAACGCGGACTTTAACGGGGGAAAAGTATGTACACGAAACTTTCGCTTTGAGGCATAAAATTTCATTATCATAGAGAATAGAAGAGAATTTATGCAAGCACTTTTCCTACATATTTTGTTGTCTTACTTATTATTAGTTATTTAGTAGTTTGACGGATTATTTGTTGTGTGTGGTTGTTACGGTTTTTGTTGTTATGGTTGACGACTGTCAGTGATAAAATTTCATTATCAACACAGTTCATTGGCATGATGTGAGGAACATAGAAGACATGCTAGAAGAAAGGCACACATTAATAAATATATATATCAGCAAGAAGCAAAACCATGGTTGCAAGCCGCATTCAAGCACTCAGACAGATAATACAAGTATGACATTATTTGCTGGTATGTTTGTATGTTTTTTCCGCTAGCATTTATGATTTGATTATGTTCGCCATGAGTACGGTTATTTGTATTAAAGACACACATACACATACAGTCATACATAAATAAATCATATGTATATCAGTTGTTTGCTAGTTCTAAGTGAATTTCAGCATTTTTGCAATAAACAACAACTGTTCATTATTTAGAACAGCAAGAGATATGTCAACAAACACATTTACTCATACATTTATTCACTAACTCAGACTTACTTACTTACTACCCAGTGAGCAATGCCAGGGCTCTGAAGCTAAGTACGTGATTTTTAGCACTAGAATTACATATTTTCATGGTGTATTTTTATTTAATTTTAGTGCTTTTGGACTATAAGCGCCGTAAAACTGTATTCATTACACTGAATTAAAAAAACTTAAAAGGGTTAAATAGCTTTTATTCACCCAGAGAAAAGTATTCCCAGAATATAATAGGATCGAATGCAATTTGTAATCAAATTTTTACAATAGGATGTTTATAGTAACGTATTCATGTATTCCGATATTATTGGATTGGTGCAGTGCAGTGAATGCACAAAATTCGTTCTGAATACATATGTATATAATAAGGTTTTCTTTCTTTTTCACTAATTTATACAAATTATTAAAAAAAATTAAAAAATTTTTAAATAATTGAAGGGCTTATTGCAAAAACAGGATAAGAAAAAATGTACTTTTGTATGAAGAAATGGAATTGAACACGGAAACTTTTACAAATAGGTTAGAAAATTAATAAGAAACAGCAAAAACCCCTTCAGTGGTTGTTGGAAATGCATTGAGTACTGTATTCAGCCTAAAAAATTCATTTTTTAGATCATGTGGCTTATCACGTTAATTGCAATAAGCACTTCAATTGAAATCAGAACAAAAATATTCCAAAAGAAAAAATGCTGAAATCTTTTTGGTGTTGAGTTTTTAAAAAATAAAATTTTTAAAATGCAACTTTTTTAAGAAAGGAAAGAGATATCTTGTTGAAGCTTTGCATATTTATTATTATGTAAAAAATGTAAACAAAATTTTTTTTGGCTTTATTCAGAGTTTTTTTGCTGCGACAGGTTTTTGAAAATAACATTAAAAAATTACGGCGGGCGTGATTTTGGCTCACTGGAACGTCTGAAAAAAAAACATAAAAACGGGGTTTTAATCAGCATCGAAACCGCTAAAGATTGAACTAAATGTCAAAAATTGACAAAATAGCGGCGTTTTTTCGAAATTAGCTGATTTTTGGGACCAAAAAATCCCTTGAAAACCAAAAAATCCATACATCAATCTAAAGATTTACATGTGTACAATAACATATTAAAATTTCAGAACGATCAAATCAGTAAATTTTTTTATCACACCCGCCAACTCAAAAAATGTGATTTCTAGAAAAAGCGCTTTAAAGTTTTTAACACCGATTATACGGCCTTGACGCTTTGCGTTTAAGACCTTCACCATTTAACATAGCAATTAATTTCGAATTTTAACGGGAGGAAAATGAGGGTAAGCTACCTCATTAAAAAATCGGCTTTGCTGTTATTTTATTACAAAAATTTATTTAAAATATTGATTTTTATTTACAATAGAGTAACTTCGAGTTTTGTGATATGGTCGGGTAATGTGATAAACCTGCATATTTTGTGCAATACACCAAATTTTGACTATAATATACATACAAACATAACGGTAACAGTAAAAGAAACATGCTGCAGTTTTATTGGCGCTCTCATTCGCTGAGTTTGTTCTTATTGTTGGGGAATTGTTTCGTTGGTGTGGTCGATATTTTTTTGAGTGCGCTTTGTGAGTGAGATACAGAATACTGAAGCAGAATTGAAAGATTGAATACATAAATTTGTTAGTGTTTGAATACAGTTTTTCATAAATTAATTGAGTTCTTTATTTTCTGAAGTGTATTTTTATACAAATAACCCGATTGTTTTGAAAATCGAATTGGGCTATTGTGATATAGTCAAAGTTTGGTAATGAAATATACCCCTCTGAGTAATGAATTTTAAGCTATTATGATAATAAATTGCAGATATTGCCAAACAGAGGATAGATACGTAAGCGGGATCCAGAAGGTAGGAGGAAGGCTATTTTGGCAGTCAGAAAAGGAGCAATGGTCTTACTGTTGGCATCAAAGACATTTTGAGTTCCATTTGCAACGCTATCAGTGCAGCTAGCAGTGATAAACCTATCAGATATTTAAGCTATTTTTTTGTTAAGTTTTTACTTGCGTATTCGTATTCAGTTGCTTTTGTTTATATTTTTTCACAGTGTGATATGGTATATCACATTATCCGAACGTGGTATATCACTTTTCCCGTCGTATTCATTAAGGGGCTTTTTTCCATTGTGTTGAAAAATCTCCAAATCTTCGAAGTCGCAATACACTGCACAATGCATCAAAAAACTATCCTGTGTAATGCGGTATAAGCTAACGAAAGAAAATTACGAGTAATTATAAAAATACCTGTATCACATTACCCGATGTTGCTCCACTTATGAATGCATTACAATGCAGCCTAATATTTTTTTGCCATTTTCACCATCAGTCAACCAAAAAGCAACTTTTGTCGGATATTTTATTTTAAATCATACCCTAGACTACTACTTCATAATACTACCTCAACTTATATTACTATACTACTGCATAAATAATACAATTATAATACTACTCTGAATATGTACCTGATATCTATAGTGAATCTTGCAATGTGACAAATAAAATAAATTACTTTAAATAGAACAATTTGCTACTTCTGAATTTAGATTAGCATTGTTACAAACAAATTAAAAAGATTATTTTATTAAGAACGTATATTTTGAGGTGTTTTTATTTGGCATATTCTAAAAAGAGGTGATAGGAACTAACGAATAAAAATATTTGAATTATTAGATAGTTTAAAATTATTCATTTATTCGATAGTTTTTTTTTTTATTCTACAGTTTTTCATTTGCACTACGTTTTCTTACCTTCAACTGATTGAACGAAACGTGAGTACAGCAAATTTAACTCATTTAACTAAAAAAGTACGTTTAACAACATTGCTTGATTTATATATAAATCTGTCGGTAGTTCAAATCATTTGATAGTTCCCATCACTACTAAATAGAAATTAAATAACTTTAAATAATGATTGTTTTTATTATAAAGGATATCAATCTTACTATTTTTATAATAAACTTTGAAATAGCGAACAAATGTTATTATACTTATAAACTTATTTCTAATATTTTTAATTAATACATTATTTGTATTATTATTAATTTAAGCATTTATAAGAAAAAGAGTTAATGAAATACAATTTCCTCTATTAGAATTGCCTCTGCTTATTTTTTGTGGTATATAACATAAGAAATTATTAAAACAAAAATTCTATTTTTCAATGTTCAACAGATATTGTTGAAATACTAATATTTTTATTAACATTAAAAGAAGGAACGACTTGGCAATTGCCTTTAAGATTTATGTTGGTCTAACAGATGAGAAACTTTGGTTAAATAAATTATGTTGTGTTTAAAAAAAATCGGCTCTTAAGGGCATTCAGTCGACCGAAATACCTAAATACCCCCTACTAACAAGGATCCGGTACGCCCCAGAATAGAGCTCAAACTTTAATGAAATGCAAAAGATGTAAGATATTTTATTATGTACCCCTTTTTTGTATTCTGTTCATCATACTGTATCATTCGACAGAATTTTCGACCCGTCAATCTTGAGATTGCAAAACATCAACACTTTTCTCCAATTACGGTCAACATTTTCGAGAAAATTCAATTCAATAATTCAATGCAATTTATTCAAAAGAGGTTTTTCTCTAATTTCCTATGGGGATAGGGTTTCTGATAACAAAATTTTTTGGTGCCAATTCCAAATTGGTTACATTTTCAATAGCTTTGCATGTGGCTTTAATTATTTTTTTATTAAAATAAACGTACCCACAATAGATAACTATGGCCCCTTTTATGCATAGCAACTCAACTTAAGTTGACTAGATTCATTCAACTATTTTTTTTAATGTTAAAATATTTATAATTGTTAAATGAAAATACTAGCTATTTTGCCCAACCAATGGCGTAGATATGGGAAATCCGCGGGTCTGAACCCTCCCTACAGCCATGAAAACCTTCCCAAAATATCTCACGTTGTTGTGAATTGATTATAATATTAAGTTAAGCACGAATCCAAATATCTGCACAGTAAAAAATTTGAGGGTAAATTTTATCTTTTTTATAACATATATGTGGTATAAACTTTTTTATTCCAAATAATTTATAAATTTTATACCACTGAATATTATACAAATAATAAAACAAATATAATTTAAAAATTTCATATGGATATCATATGTAAATCAAAATATATTCCGGTTCGAAAGAAAAAATTCACCGAAATAGGGAAATTTAAAAATATAGTGGTTTCGATTGGCCTGACGAGAAAGATGGTCTGGAAAAATTTATAAGATTTGATGGTATAACTTTTAAAACATTTTTGGTTTGGATTTATATGTATACAAAATGGTATAAAATATATGCTCATATTTTTTACTGTGTATGTATTGCCAAAAATTCTTTTTTTTCTCAAGAAAGTTATCAAAATTTTGTCTAGTTCAGTGATTAATTTTTCTAAATCGGTCAACAAGTACTAGAGATATAGTGACATGTGTAGCTTCCAGAAATTCGATTTTGTTTAGATTCAATTCAACAAGCCCATCATTTTTTTTTAACTATTGTACCTACCGTTTTTCGAAGTTTCAACAAAGTAAGGTGAAACATGACATTCGGCTTCACAAAACAGTCATGTAATAATGTATTAAAAAGTATACTTTTTTAAGATAATTTTATTTTTTACAGATTTCCCACAAAACTAAAGCTATCCACGCCACTGTGCCCAACTAAGTCATATTGTAATAATGATATATTTTTTATAAAAACCATGTTGTCAGTGTTATTTAACTAGAAAAAGTCTCTAAAACAAATGCTGCATATAATATTTTTAAATGAAAAGTTAATTCATCGGAAAGATTTCGAATCTGCTTTGTTATTAAAACTCTTTGCAATCAACAAAACTTTCATTCTTTGGAACTTTAAAAACGCATTTTGTTCAAACGGCACTTAAATGTACATTTCTCATTAAAATTTATCTTGTTGAGAGGTATATAGCATTTCTATCTAAAATAAAACAAAATTTGAGCAACTTTACAGCTCAAAGCAAAGCAAAAGCAAATTTGATTTAAGAGATTAATTTATAAATATTTTATAAAAAAGTATTTCTGTCAAAGTGTTTGTAAAGTAAATTTTTAATTGTTACGCAAATTTGAATATGCATGCGGTTTAAATATAAGAGTTACAAGCAAAAACCTGTATTTTCTTTCAAAAGAAGATATTTTCGAAGAAACAATTTTTTTAATAAATTAAAACTCCAAAATTTTCGTACCATTTACAAAATTATTGCTACTTTTGTAATTACAATTTTTCGTTTTTTTCAAAAAAAAAAAGAAGAGTTTTTATGTTACTCAACTGATTTTTATTTTATATTAAATAAGTAAGTTAAAACAATTATTTTTAGAAACTAGAAAGATTTCTGTATTTAAAAATATTTTTAAAATCATTTTTATTTTATTTTAAATAAAATTTTTGCTGTTAATATGAAGTCTTAATTGAATTTCTTTTTTCAAATCTTTGGACCCTATTTTGGGGGTTTTAACTCCGAAACATTGGCTACAAGGTATATATGATAAACGTGTTTTATTTCCAAATATAAACGCCCTTTTTTTAATAAGTAATCCTATAATTAAAAAAATTCTCTACAAAACCTTCCAAACACATCAGGTTTGTTCGTCTTTAATTCATTATGTATCTTGGGATATATACATGGATATATTTTTTAATAAAACTTATTTTAAAATTTTAAGCCTACTTTATTTTTTAAAAAAAAATATAATTATTCCTACTCCAATACTTGGACTCTTTTCTTATAAGAATGTAAAGAATATCGCAAAAATTAAAGACATTATTATAAAGTCTTTTTAAAATTATATATATAGTGTATATCATATATTGACTTTAAACAAAAAAAATTACATTGAAATATAAGCACAAAAACTTTGAACAATACTGTTGTCTTGTCTTGGGTGTGAGAAAGGAAGACCTAATAGAAGCACTCGCCGATGTGAAATGTAGGTTTGCATGTGCACGGTTAGAAATCTCGGAATAAATTTTGATACAAGCAAAGTATTACATAGATTAATTCAAAAAGTATTAAATTTAATACTCCTCAATTGATTACAAAATTTTTGAATATATTTTGTTTTACATATTAATACAGTTCAAATATTACAACGATATTGTATACCCTTGGAATCAATTCGATACTATTGTGATATTATATTTAATTTTTAAGACATGCTGTATTATATACTAATAAAATTTTGTATTAAATTTTAATACATTTCAAATATTACAACGACATTTTATATCCTATGGAATAAAGTTGATACTATATTTACTATTATACTTAATTTTTAATACAAAATCAGAATTAAAAATACAAACTGAGCATTAAGTTTCATTACCTTTTTCATTAAAAATGAAATTTAATATTTTATTCAAAATTAATAATATTTATTCCAAGATTTCTAACAGTGTGTTTGTCCTCAAAACAAACTACGTGCCATCTTGTGAAGAACCCAGGCCTATTTGCCTATTAGATAACTTTGAGAGTCAGAAGTTATTGCGTATGTTAAACATGTACGCCGGTTGTGCTAAGCTTTTTGTCTGTCTATCTGTCTTTCTGTCGTTCATTATTAAGCTTGAAGATGACATAATAATCCATTTAGCAACAATTTAACGAGATGAGTTCGAGCTAGTATCCCACTCATACGCATTCGCATTCCTTTTTATCCAACTAAACCAAACAAGTAGACAAGCCAGCCGAACCAACACTCATTTCTTGCCCAACACCCAGCTTTTAGCTTCACAATATAATAGTTTCTACATGACTTCATCACACAAACCACATGAGTAGCATTCAAATGTTCAAACGAATTAAAATTCCATGCTTAATTAGCTTGATTAAATATTTTAATTAGTTACCAGAAGATGTGCAATTTTCGTATAAACAAAACATAGTAAGAGATAATGATAGAAGTTAGTTGACCTATTTTAACTAATTGTGACCTTGAAGATTAGAACTTTTATGGCAAACTAGTTATTGCTATAGAAAGATTTGTCTGCGTACTCTCATTATTTTGTAAGAATTGATCATATGTATATCAGTGCAGGCTCGCAGCTAGGATTTGGGTAAAAACTATATTAATGCCAATACGAAATTTAAAGTAAGGATTTTCGTATTTTAAATTGATCTTGAATGTGGCTTTACATTTTTATTTTTTTTTTTTTTTCAATAACAATAAAGATCAAAAACTCCAGCAAAGTTAACTTTTAGTTATTTTTAATTGTGAGATCATGAATCATATGAACATATTAATTCAATTTAGATTAGAGATTTTGGTGAAATTTTGGTCCAAAAAAAAACTATTTGTAGACATTTTTAAGATTTTTTTTTTCAAAAAATTTATTTTTAAAATTTTCTTGATTTGTCATATTTGGATTGATTTATTTTATACAGGGACCGAAAATAACTGTTATTTTACAATTTTCATATGAAAAAGGCATAACGAAAAAGTGGCCGGAGGACTTTTTAAATATATCATTATTATCGTAATGGCAGCAGCTTTGCGAATATTAAATGCCTTTTAAATTTTTGGCTGTTACTATAAAAATTAAAATTAACCGTTATTTTTTGCCTTTTATTTTTTCGGGCAAAAATAACTGTTACTTTTTACTTTTATTTTTTAGGTCAAAAATAACAGTTATTTTTTGCCTTTTATTTTTTCGGTCAAAAATATCAGGCAATTTGTATTTTTTCAAAGGACGAATAAAAACTTTAAGAACTAAAAAGTTTTATAGCTCAAAATGTGCGCGTTGATGAGACGATAAAAATTGCATAAAACTTTTTTTGCCGTTTAAATGGCCTTTAAAAAAACTCAAATTGCCTGATATTTCTGACCGAAAAAATAAAAGGCACAAAATAACTGTTATTTTTGACCAAAAAAATAAAAGTCAAAAGTAACAGTTATTTTTGTCGGAAAAAATAAAAGTTAAATAATAACTGTTAATATCTGACTTTTTTGATAAAAACCATAACCGGTACGGTCCTTGATTTTATACTTTTGGATCTTTTGGGATCCTTGGCTACAGATCTGATTTTATCCATTAAAAATTTAATGAGTGAATGAGTGAATGAAAGTTAATGAGTTAAACCTAAAAACTACTGAAAAGTAATAAATTTCTTAGACCTCATTGAATTTCCTTCATGATGATGTAATTGCTTCCAGCTCGCAGATTTTTCAATGATTTTTTTGAATTTTTTGAATAAAAATAGAACACAAAAACTGATTAAAAAATTGAGTTTGATCTTGAAAAACAACATTAACTAAGAAACCTACATAAAAAAGTTACACGAACCGTCCAACCTGTGCAATTACCTGTCGAAAAAAGTGATAGCCTTTTTTAAAAAAAATGATAGTTCAAAAATTGTTGAGATATTTTCAAGCATTTTAAAGCCCGTTTTTGATGCTTTAAGTGAAAACCGGGCGGCTATTTTCCACTAACGATACCAATTTTTTGATGCATATCTTATTTTTTAACCTCTTTCTATTACAAAATGCAGGTGGAGCAAAAAAAACACCTTTGCATTTTGAGATGATCTAATGTAGATACGTACTAGCTATCTAGACAATGAATTACACTTTGGAAAAACGAACGATAGGCGAATGTAAAACATATGTGGGTCTGCACTTGCACCATGGTCTTATATTCAAAACATTTGAGGTCTTTTAGAGTCTTCTACACAATGTTAAGAACTGCAAAATCACCAAACAGAACAAATTCAAAATTGTTAAAGTACCTTTTGCATTTCTGAACTTCAGATCATAATGACCTCAAGTAGTTTATTCTTTTAGGAAAATAATCATTTATTCATGGCAACTAAACGCTTGAAAATTTTGGCATAAAAGTGTAACTGAGCTAAAAAAAAATAGCGACAAGTTTGTAGGCAATACCATTATCATTTAATGAATTCGAGTAATAATTATTTTTACAAATATGTTACAAGATTTCTTGAAGTCATTTAAAGAGTAATAAAAGCAAACAGGGCTCACTTCATATTCACATTCAGAAAGTTAGCGAAATCGGATGCGAAAGCATAAAAGCTATATAAGAAAATGCTATACTAACAGAAAATTACGTTCCAGTACATGACACCATAAAAAGCACATGTTGCCTCACATATATATGCGAAAGACATAATGGTCATGTAGAGTGGTCGCCACTACATTCAAACATTTATTAAATTCAATGGGCAATATTGTTTCATACTAAAACTAACTACATAAACAGTATAACATGGAAAAGCAACAACTCAAACTTTGAAACTTATAATTGCGCTACCAGACAAAATACCGAAATACTACAACTAATGGCTAAATTAATTTGTCAATTCAAAATATGAACAACATCTAAAAATACATAGGACGATGATTGCATTGAGAGGTGGCCACAAGTGCAAAAAAGTCACGTTCCAGAAAAGTTTTGTTTAACTTTTCAATAGCAATGTGCATGAGGGATGCGTATTAGAGTGTATGTGTGTGTGTGTACAGGGTGAAGATAAGTGGGTGCTTGTAATGGGGATCGCAAGCATTTGGAAAAAATTACAAGAAAAAAAAAATAATGTAGGGTGTGGTTCTCACAAGAATGCTACGTATCGGCAGCACGTTTACCAAAAATACCATTAAACTTTTTTATATTGTCATAAGAGTTCGATAATATAGGACTTTTATTGGAATGGCAGGCAAAAGAAAAAAAAATCATACAAACATGAACATAGCAAGGAAAAACTTGACAGGAAAAAATTTGGCAATATAAAAGGCAACTAGTGAGGAGAAGAGTCGCATCTGTGTGAGAAAGAATCAGGTATAACAGCTAGCATCATATTTTTACTAGATGAAGAATTCCATTCACGTGACTTAAAATCCAAATGCCAGACAACCAGACGTACGGATGACGGAGGGACTATTGAATGACATATACTACAAGTAACATGTGCACAGTCTATTGCAACCATCTCTTGGAGCCAATATAGCTGGCGGTTACACCGTTATTGCCAGTGATAGTAATAGTGGTGGTGGTAAATCGGCTGCTGCCCTTAGCTTGTTCAATTCTAATAACATGTAAACGTGCTACGTGAAGAGCATTAAACATTTAAAAACCAAACAAAAAATTGAGGCTTATATTTCTGACTTTTCCGCTGCGCCTTCCTCCACCCAAAGAAGCTTACATTCCGTTAACTTTGCCTTAAGTAAGGAAAAGCAAAAAAAAAAAAATTACACAAACAAGATTGATGGTATTTTTGGAAGCTTAATATGGTTAATCGGATTAGGCTCAATTATGTTCAATTTTTTCTATCAGCAAAAAAAAATATTTTCTGGGTTAAACGTGAAAGAACAAGTTAAATATAAATCCAAAATAAAAAAATTATGACTTCATATTAAAATATCTGAAAATTTTTCAATTTATTACAAGAAAAACTCAATTTATTCGACATGAAATTATATTGAAGGTTAAACTACGCTTCAAAGGAAAATTATGCACAAAAATAATTAAAAAAACAAGAGTAATACAAAAGACCTTTAATTGCAACGTGTATTAGATATTTAATTTCAAATTCTACTTCAAAATAATTAAATTTTAATTAAATTTAAAATTATTTTAAACTTAATTTCATTGCAAATTATTCCACTGCAATTATCAATATTAATTAAAAATATTTCCATTTTGTTTTGTTTCAATTTGATTCTAATTCAATTTCAATTCAATGTGAATTCATTATAAATTCATCATAATTCACTTTCAATTCAATTTCAAATCAATTTCAATCCAATCTCAATTCACATTCACTTTATTTTCAATTCAATTTCAGTTCAATTTCAGTTCAATTTCAGTTCAATTTCAATTCAATTTCAATTCAATTTCAATTCAATTTCAATTCAATTTCAAATTCAATTCAATTTCAATTCAATTTCAATTCAATTTCAATTCAATTTCAATTCAATTTCAATTCAATTTCAATTCAATTTCAATTCAATTTCAATTCAATTTCAATTCAATTTCAATTCAAATTCAATTCAATTTCAATTCAATTTCAATTCAATTTCAATTCAATTTCAATTCAATTTCAATTCAATTTCAATTCAATTTCAATTCAATTTCAATTCAATTTCAATTCAATTTCAATTCAATTTCAATTCAATTTCAATTCAATTTCAATTCAATTTCAATTCAATTTCAATTCAATTTCAATTCAATTTCAATTCAATTTCAATTCAATTTCAATTCAATTTCAATTCAATTTCAATTCAATTTCAATTCAATTTCAATTCAATTTCAATTCAATTTCAATTCAATTTCAATTCAATTTCAATTCAATTTCAATTCAATTTCAATTCAATTTCAATTTCAATTCAATTCAATTTCAATTCAATTTCAATTCAATTTCAATTCAATTTCAATTCAATTTCAATTCAATTTCAATTCAATTTCAATTCAATTTCAATTCAATTTCAATTCAATTTCAATTCAATTTCAATTCAATTTCAATTCAATTTCAATTCAATTTCAATTCAATTTAAATTCAATTTCAATTCAATTTCAATTCAATTTCAATTCAATTTAAATTCAATTTCAATTCAATTTCAATTCAATTTCAATTCAATTTCAATTCAATTTCAATTCAATTTCAATTCAATTTCAATTCAATTTCAATTCAATTTCAATTCAATTTCAATTCAATTTCAATTCAATTTCAATTCAATTTCAATTCAATTTCAATTCAATTTCAATTCAATTTCAATTCAATTTCAATCTAATTTCAATACAATTTTAATACAATTTTCATTCAATTTCAATTCAATCCAATTAAATTCAAATTAATTTTAGTAACCATCTAATTTAATTTCCATTCAATTTAAATTTTTGTTTCATTTCAATACCATTTCAATTAAATTTAACTTAGTTCAAATCAATTCCAGTTTAATTTTAATTGAACAACTAACTTTTAATTCAGTTCAATTCAATTTTATTTCATTTACCATCGATTATATATAAACGATTTCAATTAAACTATCAATTACATGGCATTTATATTCAATTTAAATGTCCATCCATTTCAATTTTCATAAAATTTCCATTCAATTTCAACAAAATTTTAATTCAATTTCCATCCATTTCAATTCTATTTAGATTCAAATCAATTCATATAATAATTGAATAATTGATTTTCATTATCGTTTTCATATTTATATTCATATTCAAATTTAAATTTGCATTCATATTCATATGTGTATAACAATACAATCTGAATTAATAGAAATGAATGAAATCAGTAAAAACATGAAGGAAATGCAAAAAATTTCGGTGTTAATTCATCTGAGAGGAACTGGTTTCCAGTTGGCTAGACAAAAGACTGTTCCTGAATGAAATTCTTGTTGAATTTTAATGAATTGCAGCAATTAATTTTTGTGTACAATGTCACTTGAAGAATTGCTGGTTAAAAGAAACTCAAAGCAAAAAGGAAAGAGATAAAAAATAACGAACAGGTTTAGATACTTAGCCATTTCCTTACTTTTAATGTAAGCCTTATTAAAATCAAGCATGGCAGTCTAGTCAAGGTAGTGTTAGGGCTGAATATGCTCTCTTTCTTAGTGATCATAACTGTCAAACTCAGCCATTTTGCCGATTCTTGCTTTCTCATTGCATTCTCACTGGATGCAGATTTTGTATGAGTATTCAACTTCGTTTTGACAGTTTCGATCACATGCTCTCTGCTCTAACACTACCTTGTATAGTTTTACTATGATTTCAAGAATGTGGCACTGAATTAATGTTAATCGTGAAATCAGGGTCACCCCACACAAAAACCGATACACTTCACAACAAAAACTCATTGCAAAGCTAAATGGATATAAGAGATGGTCCGTGTTTCGAATTTGTTTGCAAGTTCTGTAAACAAGACAATTTGTTTATTGTGCTTATATAGATACTTTGATTTCATCTAGATAGACAGATCTTCATGTTTATAGGTTAATGTGTGCAAAACTTAAAGGTCTAAATAGGATTGCAATGTTTCAGTAATCGAGTTAGCGAAATTTGCATAAATTGTAAAATTTTTGACATCAATAAAAGCGTCGTCGTCGGTGACCACATCTTCACGCCTTTGCGCATAACAAAGTATCTATCGTTGGCGGTGTATTCAGCTTAACACAAATGCTCCGCCAATTTTATAAAGCATCATTAAGCGAAAGCATAAAGAAGACAAAATGACGGTAAAATAAGCATTTTTAAATACATTTCAGAAAGCAGAGACAAACGAAATTAAATAAAAGCCAATGAAACCACTACGCAGGAAACTTAATGCTTTAAACATCAATTGGCAGTGTTGCCAACCAGTAAAAAATTTAATTATTATTTTATTTCATTCTCTGGATTATGATTTCGTATTACTTTAAAAAAAAAACACAAATAAAAGAATGTTTTACATTTTATGGAATTTGCAGTCAATTAATTCAGCGAAGCCAAAATAAGCAGTTATTGTTCTTTTTTATCAGCAAAAAAAAAGATATAACTGAAAAACATTTAATATCGATATTTTTAATTTTTGCTTTTATTTTAATTTGCTATAAAATGCAGACGCCTCTAGATATATCTATAGGAAGTAATAAAACACACACAACACACATAAGTTTATACTCATGCATAGCAAAAAAAAAGGAAGCCATTTTAAGCATAAATCAGCTTTTCATGCATGTTATTTGTTTTTTTTTTTAAGTATTGTGCGATAAATGTCTAGCGAAAATAGTGGAATGTTATTATTATAAAAAATATTGTATGATGGGAAAAAATTTAATTAAATTAAAATGCTGGGTATTTTTTTTTAAATTTCTTAAGTTATAATTTCCCACTTAATATAAATTTATATCGTAGATTTTTAGCGCTTTGGGAAAGTTGTTAATTATTTAATGCAAAAAGTTCATCACCTGAAGAAATGTGTAAGCGCAATAAACTTGAGTAAATTTTCATTGCATAATTTTAAGGAAGTTTTTAAGTTATATAAATAAGCATAAATTTCTACAAAAAAGTACGGTGCAGACAAATCTTGTTTAAGAAGACCTTACGTGAGATCTTTTGTAAGGAACATTTCTATTCAATATTTTATCCATGTACGACTAATTAAAAAGGTAAGTTTTTTAACATTTTTTTTTAATTCTGATAACAAAGGGCAGAAGATTTTAATATTTTATCAAAATATTTCTCATCAAAGTGGTACTATAACTATATGAACACAACAACTACGTTACAGTCATTTACTTATAAATTTTATTGCTCTTTGAAATTTAATAAATTTCATAAACCATCAACAACAAAAGAAAATTCCACTTTTTGGAGTATAACTACACCATTTGCAATTATAATTCAGAGAAGATCAACTGACATTCAGAAATTCTATTCAGCGGCTGATCTGGAAGAAATTTTGGGGGGGGGGCGGTTAATTATCAAATACACACATTTTCGATTTGTCTTTTTACAAATAGACAAATTGTACTTTTTTGAATTGAAATTATTGAATTGTTTAAGAAGCATTTTTCCCAACACACACGCACATTTCTGTATTTATTTATTTCTCTCTTTTTCTGGAATAATATTTTAGCGAAAAGTAAATAAAAACTCTAAATTTATATCATTTTGGAATTAAGGTTGATTTATTCAAATTTTTCACATTTATTCCATTATAAAAACATTGCATAATTATATTTTCAAGTAAGTGCAATGAAAAAAACCTAGTACTTTTCAATAAAAAAAAAATTTAAGGAATTTGAAACTTATTGTTCTAACGTTACGAACATGATATGGTACACTTTGAAAAATAAATGAACAATACAAAATGTATACTGATTATTAGATAGTCATCATATAGAGAAAAAAATTATATGACAAAATCATCGCAGCGCTTCTTTTTTGCGGCAAAGTTATCAATAACTTTGTTAATATTTATTTTAATGCCTCTATGTTAATGGAATAATGCGAGTCCATTCAATCGTTCTTGTTGCATAGTTAAACGTAACCATATTTTAGATCGTCGCAGTTTAGAAAAATTTCGCTCAGCTGTTGCTACACTGATAGGAAGCGTGACAAAGATAGCAAACATTTTAGAAATTAGTTGAAAAATGTCCTCACAAAGAGTAAAAACGGTGTTGATATCATTAACCTTAGTTTCGCTCGCCCATTTACACTGTCAAATTTGAAGTTGACGTCATTAGCGTGTAGGTGACGTTTTTATGAAGCGCTGCGAGAAGAGTAGGACCATTTTGCTTGTAGAATAACATGATCTGTAATCATCTGAAAAAAAACAAAATATAAATATACGTAAAGCAAACACTTACGTCGGGGTAGAGACTTCGCCCTTTTTTTAAAAATGAGCCTGAAAATAAAGTTACAGTTAGTCATGTACTCAAATTTACAGCCATTTTTAAACAATCAACTTTAAAGACGCGTTATTTTCTTACATATAAAATTTTTTAAAAAAACTCGAAGTCACTACCTCAGCGCAAGTGTTTCCTTTACAAGTATACATATTTTGTTTTTTCAGATGATTACAGATCATGTTATTCTGCAAGCAAAATGGACCTACTCTTCTCGCATAGCTTCATAAAAACGCCACGCACACGCAAATGACGTCACAAAACAAAAAAAAAAACAAAATATTTTTAAGTACTTTAATAATTGTTGAAATCAATAAAAAAAAACTTTATATTAATAATTCTGACCATTTTTATTTTTAGTATTCTTTCAAAGAACGGCTTCAGAATCGCTTATGTATACATAAAAGTACCCTTAAGCTGTGGGCACAATTATTTACTTCAAAAAAGTATTAAAAATTAAAGTTTTTATAAGCTCTTGCGGTGTAATTAACCCCTTTACCCCCCTTGTATTCATGCCTGATTACATTTGAGTTTTAGAAACGAAAATCTCAATTGAAATTCAGAATAAATCAATTTAAATTCAGAATGCATCCATTTAAATTAACAAAAAATCATTTGAAATTAAAAGTTAATTCAAATTTAAGTTATGATATTGGTTATGGAAATCGTATTGGTTAAGCTCATGGCAATGATTATGGCAGCTTGGAAGTCCTTTTCACTTTTATCTTCAATTTTGCTATATAGTTCCAACATTTTGTACAATATTATGTGGTGATTTCAAAATAAAATTTCTAACCAATGATAGACTAACACGGGATTTCCTAGACGGATTAACAGGAGTACCACTTCATGTTGTAAACTCAACAATGCTTGTCCTAGCTTGTGAGATATTTTTGCTATTTCTGATGCTTCGTCTGTTTTGCTCTTTGATCAAATCTCTTTTTTATCGGACCATGATTTAATTTACTGCACATTGGACATTAACCTCTCTCGTCTCCATCCCCTCCCTTTTAAACTTTTTTCTCATACCGCAATTTTAAAGCTATTTGTCTCACTGTCAAACGATTTGTTTATATAAAAAGGATCGACTTTTGCACAGTGGTTGCTGCCATAGGTAAAAATAAAAATTTTAAGTTAAGAAATGAGAACACGTGTTCAGTTGGTTAGTGAAGTGTGAGAAGCTTGATATTAAAGTTAAATTTCGAGTGTTAAAAACATAAAAAAAGTCTTTAAATTAAAATTTATTAAATAGATATTGATACCAAAGGTATGAAACCTAATAATAAGCAATGAAATAATTCTAAAATATAGTGTACTTTTCTAAATATCAATGATTTCCCCACCTACTATATTTTGTATTTTTTGTCTTTTTGGAATTTTTCTTAAACTTTTAGATGTGTTTCCCCTCCCCCCGATCCCCCATTGGTTTAGATTCATAACGTTAGTCTACGTTTCAAGATTATAAAGTGGTCGCCTCAGCGGCAGCATCTTGCAGAGCTTCGTGTTATCTTCCACAGACTGTGAGTGCTTAAAAATCGATGCAACCGCAAAAGTGTAAAAGTGCAAAAGAGCTTGACATTCTGTGAGATATTGTTGTTCTGTTGTTTTCTTGTTATACCTTACACCTGAACTGGTCTGGGTAAAGTAACTTTGTGCAAACGTTTTTAACGCCCAAAAAGAGGCGTCCCGTTATAGATAAATATATTTGATTATACTTGATCAGCTTCACCTCCTGAGTAGATTTAGCCATTTCCGTCTGTCCATCTGTCTGTCCGTGTGTAAGCACATGGGATCGATACAAGTCGTTAGCAAAAAACGGACGTGGTCCGCTCACTTTTTAAGCATGTGTATTAAGTGGTTGAGGGTATTTCATGATCCAGCTACAGCTACACCAGTCTACACCAGCTACAGCTTTTCCTTACTTATTTTGTTATGTTATTAAAAGTTTATGGTATTAAGTTAATGTTATTGTAAGCACAAAAAATCTAAAGTATTTAACGCAGACTCTTCCTATTTAAGCTTAATTCTACGCTGATCCATAGGGTGCGACCGAAAAAATTGCGTCGGCCAACGTCTCTTTGAAGTACCAAATTAGCTTTATGTTGTGATAAGTCGCAATTTTAGTAGGGATGGAAGCCTATATATAAATCTTTTCCGTATTCCGGAGAACGGCACCAGGTTAGAGAATGCAAACCAACACTGAGTATGATAGCTCTGCCTGCTATATGGGCATAAACCACAGCCACCACAAGTCTCTCCGAAGGGCCATCCCAATCAGTAAACCTGGCATATTCCAAGGGGCAGGCGTATAGGCATCCAACCACGCCCAAAATACTATATTATCATACAGTGAGTGGCTATTTGTAAAATATCATTATTATTATTCGAAATAAGATACCTTTTTTGTCATAGTTTTTCAATTGTGTCTTTCCTATATTTTAATTTCGTAACTTTTACCGTTTTATATATTTTTTTCTATATAAAATTGTATATTGAAATGAAGCCACTATTTTTGCTTGGCATTGTGCGATAACGTCAACGTTTTCAAGCTATCTACAACAAAAACACCAACAGCAACCCACTTTAGAGAATTTTTTTTTTATCTGTGCATTTCCAAGCATGATGACTATTTTAATAAAGCTAAAATGAAATTAACAATTATTTATATATAGAATTTTATTTTAATTTAATTTTTACAAAATTTGCACGTTTTATTTGTAAATATTTTGTATTTTTTTTTTTCATTAGACAATACTTAAGCAACAGTCACGAACACAGACTCACACACATAAGCGCACAACACTTTTACAATCGACAGGTGGCCAATATTTGCTTGAAATCTTTGACTATTTTTATCATTAAATATTGTAGATTAGAAAAATGTTGATTTACAGCATTTCAAATTGTTTATAAATAGAATAAAATTTTAATTTAATTAAGCTATCAGCACGTTTTGTTTTTGTTTTAATGGTGGAATAGCGTTGCCAAATATTTTTAAAGAAAAAAAACCCGACACTTGAAAAAACGCTATTATAACATTTTTGCAGAAAATTCTAGCACAGTGCAATAAATGCATTCTTTACTTATATTGCATTTTATTCTCTAGTGCAGGCTCAACAATGCAATCTTTTGTTTTTTATTTTTGATGTATTTCATCAGCAGCTAAATTTAATACAACAGACAGACATCACGAAATGCTGCTATATTTTTATTTTATTTTTTTTTTCTGTTTTGCACAAGCACAAAACAAAAAATGAGTGGATACAGTGCTTTATTCTTAAATCATTTTTAATCATACTATTAGCTTTACAAGTCGGAATAATCACTTAAATGATGACTTGATGTATTTATAAATGGTTTAATCTATTTTATATTTTTCTAAATTTTTCCTTCTTCATAACAGCGCAAGCTTTGTGCAAATGTAATTGATTTGGGATTTTCCAGATATTACTGCCATCATCACTTTACTGCAGCTAAACTTAACCCATTAACTACGGATGGGTATTTTTTTAACCCATGAAAATGCTTCCACAGAAACGATCATATATTGGGATTGGTAAAAGCTAAGAGCTTAATTCTTTTGTGTTGGTTTAACAAAATATGGAGCTATAAATTTTTTTTGAAGTGTGCCCAGAAATCTTGACGTTAAATATTACATTTTCAGGGTCAAATGTGTTGAAATTTGAAAATCATAATATTTGCTCAATTATCATTTGTAAAAAATTTAATATATAAAAAAATCTAAAAGCTCTCGTTGCCAACTAATTTACGATACCAGCTGTTAAAAGAAAATTCCTTATTTTAGATTGCATCACTCTGACACATTCTAGAAAGAATCTGCTACCTTGGGTATAAAAATACCCAACCGTCGATAATGAGTTCTAAATTTTTAAAAATTAAAAAAAAGTAGTATATGTGAAAACGAGATTTTGCATAAGATATTTAACTGTTTCATGTTATATTATTTGTTAATATTGTAGGTATCTACATAGATTAATAATATTTGAACTTTTTTTTAATGTAAGTATGTACTCGTATTTAGTATTACTGAGCCTTTTTGACTTGATTTTCATCTTGTTGCAAAACATGTTTATGGATGCAGTAAGTTGTTCACTTTCTACAACCATAAAAATTTTCGCCACGGCATTGCCGGCAACGAGCACGTCTTTCCATTTTCTGCACAATGTGTTCTAAGCCTTCTGTGCACATGCTACCAACTTGTTCATTTTCAGAATGGCGCCCAGGTGATGCACGAATCTTTCCAAGGGTTAGAAGAGATTCCACCACATTTATGCGGAAATCAAACTGACTCTTAGGCTTTGTATTTCTATATTTTGCGAAAAGTACATGCAATTTCCAGGCGTTAACCAAGGCTGCGTCGAATCTATTAGTAAGCAGTGGCCAATACCATTTGTTGCCATGCTTTATAGATTTGACGATAAACTGAAGGACTTCTTGGTCCATAAATCATTCCTAAAGTTGTAATGGAGAATACGATCCTTATAGAAAAATATCAATAAGAATACATATATGAAAAAAACATACTTTGAAATATACCATCTTTTCATACAACACCTTATGCGAATTAGAGGTATCGTCATGGGGCTGCTTTTTAAGCTTATAGCTAGTTCTTCTACTCCAATTTGACACTGAATTATTGCACTGGTTTTTATTCTTTGTGCCTTTGGAAGAAGATTCCTGTGGCTCGGTGCTCTCACTGGCAGCAGAAATTCGCCCTAAATTATTATTGTCGTCATTGTAGGCGTACTCCACAACAAAATTGCCTGCCATTTTACAAATAGGCTCATAGCCTTTGACTTCGTTGATAATTTGGACCTTGTCGTCCAAATCTTCGTTGTCACATATCTCGTTCACAACATCAGGTGGTATAATATGCACATCAATATCATTCTCGTAGCAAGCATCTTCATCGCTCCATCCGTCCACTTCAGCCTGCAGCTCCAAGGTAGTCAGAAACGTGCGTTGTCTAAGCATTACCACAACACGCCTGTATTATTTATTGTTTTTAAACAAAACAACTGCACTTTTAATAATTAAACAATGCTAAAACATTCTATATCTTGAAAGCAAGAAACTTTTTAAACAACTTTGACACTTCGATTTGCTTACGTTCTTAAATCAGCTGATAAAAAACAGTGCTGCCATTGAGAATTCGTGCCTATTTAGAACACAGTAACGACGGTTGGGTATTTTTATACCCATCTCGACAACGATGAAAGATACAAAGTTGAAATTTAATGTGGTAATTTCTATTACCTCAAGAAGTAAGCAAATGAAATTTAAAAAAATCGTACGAAGCGTTTAGGAGCCGCGGTTAATGGGTTAAAATGATTTATTTTAAACTTTATTTTTCCTTTAATTTAAAAAAAAACCATATTGCACAATTTGATTGCAACAATAATATTGGATAAGACAAAAGCATTAATAAAATCTTTGAGATAAACAATATTCTACAAAATGAACCAATGTGTTAATGAAGCATTGCCTTAAAAAAAACCCAAAACAAATAGACAGGAAAAAGCTTTGAATAGGAAACATTGATAAGACTTTGTTGTTCTTAAGCTTGCTGACAACAAATACATGCATAATGTGGTTTATTTATTTCACCCATTTCCGCCGGTACATTTAACCGCTGGACCAAAATTGATAAAACAATATCCAAATGTTTAAAATGAAAAAAAAGGTTTATTTTGGACTTTTTTTGGTAATAAACAGGACACATTCGTTGGTATGGCGAAATAAACTTTTATATTTGTAAAAACCATTAATAAGACTGTTTACCTACTGTGTTCAAATGCCTACTGTGAGTCACTTTACAGGCAAGGCTAACTTTTTTAATTTGGTAACACTGTCTTAGACATAATTTCATTTCATTTTCATTTATTTAGAGAACACGTTGGTGCAATAAGAACTAGGTACTTTTATGGTGCGATTTAAGCATTGGCTTGAAAAAATTTATATTATACTATATGGTCATAACAACAAATATACGCTTAAAGTTACGTAACATTTTAAAAAAGAAAGCTTATATCTAATAACTTTTAAATATCTTAGATGCTAAATTAAATCTTACATAAAATTATATACTAAGAATTATTAATAACGACAGAAGAATAGAGAAAATAAAATAATAAAGAGTTAAGAAACTAAGAAGTACAATAGAAAGATAAGATAGAGCACCTAAAATCACCTCTCCCACTAATTTCTCTTAGCCTACGAGGTAAAGCATTCCACATTTTAAGGGCGTTAATGAAAAAAAGGTGAGACGAAAGTAACGAACAATGTCTAGGAACTACTAATACATGACTTATTCTAGACAAACAAAACTGTAGTTTTTCAAACAAGTACTGATGTGTTTCTCATGAATGAGTTTATGAAGATACATACAGTTACAAGCACAAAGATATACAGTTGATTCACATCCAAGTATTCCATTTCTGAACGTGGAAAGGTAGTGAAATCTTCGCAAACCATATACGTAGCGTGTTGCATAATTAAAATAAATTTGTAGTCCTGTAGCAGGACGAGTCGAGCTTACTATACTCTGTTTCTGAATATGTAATTAAAGGTAAAAAATTGGATCACCAACCTACGTTTCAAGTCAACAGAAGTTACACTAGCAGACATTCTTAAAGACCGTAGGACATAATAAACTTTTTTTAATACACTTTTAACATGATCAACACAAGACAAAGTTTATGACAAAACCAAGGTTTACTGCTTTTGATACCACAATTAGCTTGCTAGTTCCGATAAACAGATCAGGGACATCATCAACACAAGTTTTACTCTTACATATGGGAAGGATATAAGATTAACAAAGCATTTAGTTGGAGCCCATTACATTAAGCTCACTCATCAATGCTTCTGAGATCTTCATTCAACCTGGAGCACAGATCATCAAGAAGCCTAGTTCGTCGATATAAATAGAGCTGGACATCATTAGCATACGCATGAAATAATGCGTTCTTGAACGTAGAGAATAGTAGAGGACCTAGAATGGAGCCTTGTGTACCACTGAGTACAGATCTATACAATAAAAACATTTGACCGACATTGGCTCTTTGAATTCTATTACATAAATAATTAGACAAAAGATTGACAGAACTATAACAAAACCCAAAGAGACTTGAGCTTTTGACACAAATATTTATAGTTAATTTTATCAAAGGCCTTGGAAAAGTCTAGTAAACAGAGTAAGGCCATAGAGCCAGCGTCATATTCAGTCGAATATCATCAAGCACCTTTACAACACCCATATCCTGCCCTAAAATATGTGTTAAATTTGATGCTAATATTTTCAGTGGTTTTGCATTAGCGCTTATTTGTGAAAAACAAAGACAAGTTTTTCGGCTTTTCCAATGTGTGATTCATTTGGTCAAAGGAAATGCATTTTATTTTAGCGGAATTCAATTTCTACAGCAGATATTGTTGCAGAATGCCATTGATGACCAAGCTCTATAAAAAAAGAGTGTGTGAGTGACACAAGATGTTCAAAGAGGGACGAGAAAGCATCGAAGATGAATCTCATCACAATTGTAGGCTGTAGTTTCCATAATTTTTTTGTATTTCCAATAGAAAAAATTGTAAAAGGAACACTTTTATGCAAAAACACAGAAATAAGATTGTGTTCATGCCTTTATTGCATTGTATTTAACTTTTAACGCATATATCAATTGTCAGTTAACAAATATTAAATTTACCTTTCCATATGTCAAAACTATCAATATGATTATGTGGGACATTTGAAGTACTTATTAGCTGATGTGAATTGGAAAAATAAATTAATTGATATATAATGTTAAATCAACAAGCTGAAATAAATTGTTTTTAATTTTAAGAGCAAATCAAATTAAGATTTGATTTCACAAGAAAATACTAAGAACTTTTAAAAACAATAAATCCAATCGAAGTTTTATCATACAATGCCAATTAAATTTTGGATCTAATTTTGCATTTCGAAGTCTTATGTAATGTCGATTGTAATAATATCGTAACTCAATGGACTTTATTAAAATTAAGTAAACAACTTAAAATGTAATATCGATATCGATTCCTTATTGGAAAAAGTCTCTTTCATTAAAAATAAACAAGGCGAGCAAATGAAAGAATTTATGTAAAAAGAACTGAAATTTAAATTTTTGTTGTTAAATATTTTTATGTTGCAACTGTAGTTCCACTGTCATGTTATTGTAACTTCATTAGGGTATTGAAATACTCAATGAGGTATAACAAAATATTTATGTAATGAATTAACTTTTTGATAAAAATAAATTCTATTAAATAGCTGCCTTCAATTACACAGTGCGACAAAATTTACTAAAAGCATGCATTTTTCAAATGACCTAGTGTAAGTTGTGGGTCTGGTCGAGTTTAACACGAAACGGTGGATAAAAATTGTCAACATCCTCAAAATATTGACTTACCGTAAAAAAACTGCGTTTGCACTCCGTCAAGATAATACAGATCTTTCAAATTGTATATAATAATTTGTGGAATTTGTATAGTTTCTACGTACATTTATCAAATAAATGTTAATATTTTGATATATTTTCCAATTTATTTGCCTTTGTCGATGTTTTTTCGACACAATTTCTTCAAAAAGCATAGCAATCGTATAAAAATTAAAAAAGAACGTACATTTATTTTACGAGTAAATTGAGTGTTCGTTATTGAAAATAGACAAAAGTTGACAAAGTTATGGAACTTTATTTAAAAGCGTTTTTTTTTAAATTTTCATTTAACTTGTTGAATTTATTTGTTTCCAATTAATTGTTAAGTTGAATAAATTAGAATGAAAAAGTATATATTATCTTTATGAAACTGGCATAAAATCTTGAAGCAGTTGATAACTGATTGAGTAAATTGATAGAAAGTGCATGAATGAAAACTGGTTTTTTGACGGTAAGTCAAAAAAAGTCAGGGTGTTAGACAACTTTTATGCGCTGTTTTGTGTTGTACTCGACCAGACCTACAACCAACACTAGGTCATTTCAAAAGTGCAAAATGACTGTTACATCGTGTTAAGCTAGGCTTAAAATTTTTTGGCTACATTGCAGCAAGACTTGATACATTTTTTGCTACGAAGAAAATGCAGTGAGTGGCAACACTGATTATGCCTATGTTATGGTGGCGGTCATGAGCACGTCAAGGCTATGAATTGTTGTTCTTGTTTCTTTGTAAATGGGAAATTTGAGAGAGCGAGGGAATAAATTTTGACCACCATGGTCACCAAATGATGGCTGTCCATATGGGGCAATTTACATGCCAGTGAAATTGACTGAAGCATATCGCGTTTTTGCTCACTTTTACTCTCCCTGAGATATTTGACTGAATTACCGCTTACACGTGACTTTTCTGACTGATTGTCATTGCAAGCATTTATTACTACTTTCCTACTGCCTACTATTTTGTAATGTTGAGTCGATCTGTGTGCATCGAAGTGTTATCAAATATTTTAGTTATTTATTAATTTAATTTTAATGGAGTGTGATAAAACATTGTTGATCTTTTAGGACTGAAATTGATCACTCTGGCGAATCGATACGCCGGAAATTTAAGATACAATAAAAGTATTTTTATGCTGAATTTACTACTTTATGAATTATTTGCTACTAGGCAGTAGACAAGTAAGTTTACAATCAAATGCAGGTCTTAGGCTCACTGAAAATTTGACTAATACGATGAATTGTAAAAAGTTCATTTTCGCTCTCGCATGGAGTTCATTTTATTTATAGCTGGGAAAACAACAACAAGTTTCGACTGATCACTGACTTTGACTAACGTGTAAATTGCGACTATCAAATCACGGGATCAAAGCAGTGTTGCGTTGTGAAATTATTCAAAACATTTGTATTCACACACTTACAAAAATAGTAAACTTTTAGTACGAAATGTATGAAAGCAGTAATAAAAACTGCTTAAAAGCAGCACTTATCGATTGATAAAGTACTAAAAGTAGCAAAAAGTGTATCAATTTTCAGGCATCATATGACCGTCAACATAATATACATTGGTCACTAAGCTAATCAAACGAAAAAATAGCGTAAAAAAGGACGTGACCGGGGATCAAATGACTGCCACCAAAACATAGCCATTAGTAACACGTTAAGCAAATCAAGGAATTGGTACTCGAAAATTATGAATTAACATCAAAAGACCTTGCGGATACTCTCAACATTTTAGTTGGATCCATTCAAAACACTTATTTTTTAAAAGAGCATTTTGGCTCAAAAGAGTCAAGTCTCGTTTGATGCCAAAAGCACTCAATTCACCATCTTGCACTGCACTCATTGTTCGCGGTTTTTTCGCCATAAAAAAAAACTCACACCACTTCGCAACCACCGTATTCGCCAGATTTAGTTCTATATGGCTTTTGTCTATTGACCAAACTGAAAAGACCTCCCAGGAAACATCGTTTTTTATTTATTAAGGAGGCAAGCAAAAAAAAAAGCAGAATCGAAAATTTTTTCATTGTTCTTCATGAAAACGAGCGCTAAATGGTAAGCTACTGAAAATAATAACTTGAAATTTGACACAGATGTCATAGACACTGCTCCCAATTTAAAAAAAAAACAAAATGTTTTGTCTGTAAAGCGCTCACAGCTGAAAGTGACCAGTCCCGTTTACATTTGAACACAGTATTGCAATAAAATTTTCAAGTTTAAAATGCATTGAAGTATTTCGGGTGCTTTTCTACCTTGCACTTTCAGCATTGGAACGGAGTGTGCTAGTGACAGTGCCGCCAAAAAGTAGGCTTTAGCACTCACTATTCCATCACACCCATTTTTATTGGCGCGAATTTTATTCAACGCAATGGTGCCACTTCAGTTTGAGCGCATTCGATACATTTTTACTTAAAGAGGCTGATTGACGTGGCAGACACTCGGAGACAAAAAACGTAATTGATATAAGAGCATTACATTGTGCAATTGTCCTTAACTATAAAAATCCCTGTTGTCATTTTGGAAATTTATTCAGTTTGGCAATTCTGTTGGGAAAAATTGCGAAAACGTTCGCATTGCCTGTTTTTAACGCTAGCATCTATATTATTCACTTGATATTTACTTGAATTTTGGGTATTATTTACAAAATTCTTCAGGGAACAAATGAATGTAGCCTATGTTTGTTTTTCTTGGCCAGAGACTGATACACCCCCTACAGCCGGAAGTAATGACTTTAAAAAAGTGCACCGCACACTGGGGCCGCCCCATAATAGTGGGTGCTCAAAATTATGATATAATTTTTTTCCATCAAACTCCCTTGACTTTTGCAGCAAATTTTTGACCGTTTAGCACATTGATTACCATGTTTCATTAGTGACCAAATTTACTGTAACAAGAGTTTCGAAATTCGATCATTTCACATTGGCCTTTCGACCTACTTTGTGAAATAAAATCACTTCAGTTCTAAGGTGAGGGTAGAAAAAAGAAGAACAGTACTTTATTTAAATTTTTAGTTTGCCGCTGTGTTAACCAACGACTTTTCAT
Source organism: Dichetophora obliterata (assembly GCA_963920525.1). Lineage (NCBI taxonomy): Eukaryota > Metazoa > Arthropoda > Insecta > Diptera > Sciomyzidae > Dichetophora > Dichetophora obliterata. The sequence goes on along the minus strand of OY986438.1, from coordinate 130,158,137 downwards.
ACAAAGATACGTTGTACTGAGAAAACTTACAGTTTAAGAGATATCGTCATAAGATTGATGTCACAATAACATACATTTTAAAAAAGGTACTATTAATAAGAAATGTCACCATCCTAGTATATATATATTCACATATGTTAACTAACAAAAAAAATGCTTACTGTAGGGTATCCGTAAAAGATTGCGTAAAAGTTTTCGGTACATCTCAGCAATGACTAAAATTTTGTCTTGCATCTCTTTCTTCATTATCTTATGGCTTAGCTTTTACTTAAGAAGTTACCTTTTCACGCTCATATTTTAGGTCAAAGTTCACAGGAAGTATTCGGTGCATTAAAAAAAGTGATCCAAATCGGTTGGGAAACACGGGTGTGATAATGGTACCGAACTGTGTTGCTGCGCTTTCATATGTATATATAAAGTCTTATGCAAAACTTTTTTGATTGCATTATTATGCATATTAAAAAAAAAATTAGCCCATTAACGACCTTTACTGAACCTATTAGTGGCCATGATTTAACCCTTTAGAATAATTTTTTTATAAGTACTTAAACCAATCGAATTTGATTCTATTTCCATACGGATTTTAAACGATTAACTAGTTGATAGCCTTGTTTTAGCACACAAGTGACCACGATAACATCAATTAAACACAAAACTTTCACTTCAATGTGAAAGTCTATATTAATTTTTTAAAATTTTTTTGATTGTGATTAGATTTGGTAATGAAAAATAAGTAAGTGAAGGTTACAATATAGATAACAAGTTTAACATTCCAATATAAAACAAGTTAAGTTTTATAGTTATTTGAAAAAAGTCTCGTTATTCCAAGAAAACAGTTTGTGACTACTGGCAACAAGCGTGAGCAAGTAATCAAAGGATCTAAAGAATCTAATAACCAATTGAAAACGCCTTCTAAGTTTTTTTCTAAGTTTTCGGCTTGTCTTCCTGCTATAATTCGCTCAAAAGTTTGTTTGGATATAATTCTCTTTAAAGTCCTTTGTGGGACATTCTGAGGCCTCCTCACTCACTCAGTTTTTAAACGCTTTTAAACAGGAAAACGAAATTTTGTTGGCGGCAGTCAAAAACACTTGTTTGTCGAATAGTTTTTGTATATTTATTTTCATTATGACATAAATACCCTATATATCCTACAAATTCTACATTTGCAGCTCACTACTTTTTTAAATCACACATATGTATATGTAATATTATATTGATACCCTGTATATCAACATTGAACATGAATGAAGGCTGATGAACGAAAAAAATGTTTTAATTTTTTTCTGTGTAGCTATAATATGTCTTATTTTTTATACCCCCACGTTTAAAAAACGTAATGGGGTTATATTAATTTTGTCACTCCGTTTGTAACGCCGATAAGGAGACGTGGCCGGTATAGAAAAGTATACATATTCCTGATCAGCATCACCTCCTGAGTCGATTTAGTCATGCCCGTCTGTCAGCCGTAATTTTTGAGCTATTATAACGAAATTAAAAATATAAGCTTTTTATACAAAAATGGAGGTCAAGTTCGAATCTGATTCCTCCCATACAAAGTGACTTAACCAAAACGGTAAGATCGCTTTAAAGTCCACAAAAATAAATTTAATGACTTCAAATTTCGCATAGTGTCTTAAATATTTAATATTTATTTTCAGTACTAAATTTGTAAAAATCAGTTGAAAACCACGCCTACCCCCCATACAAAGTGACTTAACTAAAACGGAAAAATCTCTTTAAATATATTTAACAGTTTGCTTAAGACTTTATATATACTCTAATTCGGCCGTGGGGGTATTTTAACTTCGGCCCAGTCGAAGATAATTCCTTGCTAGTTTTATTTTATAGATTGATTCTTAAATTTAACGAAAATGGAGAATTGAGACAATGCACCCAGAATTTAGATTGTGTGCCGCTTTGACACGTCGGAGTCCGTAATTTCTGTTCAAAGGGCATATAGATGCACGTATGGCGGCACTCATTGGCGTCGGAAGCGGGGGGAAAAAGGTGGGCAGTTGCCACCCCACTTTTTTAGCTGGATAAACAATTTAATATTAAAACTTCAAAAGTTATTAAAAAGATCAGTTTTTTTACAACGATAATATTTTTGTATTATATATTTTCCTCTTCTTTCTTTCTTCTTCATAAGCGTGCTTGCGGATAACCATTTTCTTTCTCTATCTTTGCAAAAAGATAGAACAAAATGTAGAGTTTCTACTGCAAACCCACCACTTCAGTTTAAAAGCACCCTTAAGTATGTAGCTTAATACTGTAATATTGTAATCGAAGCCTTCAACGGAAAAGTGCCTTCTGAACAAAATCTAAAAACAAAACTAGATCTTTATGCAGATGACTTTGATGGGAGCGACCTCCACGCGCAACTTAAAATGCTGAAGCACTTGCCTGGCCAAACACCTTCAAATTGTAGTGGCATTGTATCCCAATTTGCAAAAAATTCGGATACTGTAAAAAAGCTATTTAATTAAGTTGAAAAACTTATTGCTTTGCTTTTGACTGTGCCTGCATCAGCAGCTTCATCTGAGCGTTTTTTTAGTGCACTAAGACGACTTAAAACGTATCTTCGAGCAACTATGACACAGAAACGACTCACTCATGCGGCACTTATACACATTCACAAAGATAAAACTGAAGAATTGAATTCGATGGAGGTGGTGAAAGAGTTTGTTTTTCGCAAGGACAGAAAGAAACATTTTGGAATAATTTAAATTGATATAACTTTTTGTACCTTATTGCATTTAAACCATGTAAAGATATACCTAGTCTTGCTTTATAAAAGCAATCATTATTTCTTATATTTTCATATTACCATATGAAAGATCTTTTAAAGAATGATCTCTAATATTGAAATTGGAAGAACTTTTAAAAATAATGAAATTTTAATATTTTTTATATTTTTTTTTTTAAACTAAAATAAAAAATTTGTTTATTCACATTAATGTTTCTTTGAAGAAATTTTGGTGAACTTTTTTTGCACCACCATTTGTACTGCCCCCCATTTGTACTGCCCCCCCAGATGAAATTTGCTTCCGACGCGCTTGGCGGCACTCCTTCTAGCAGATGGACGATAATGAGGTTTGTGAATAATTTTGCCGAGAAGAAGGCCTTATCATTCGGATCCTGCAGTTCGGACGCAGGAAACTATCGCTGCAGTAGCTGCTGCCATACAAGTCAATCCGAGAGTTTCGACAAGGAACTTATCTGCTTAAATGGGTAACAGCAGACACTGCAGACAATTATGTGTAAAGATTTTAACTTATTCCCGTACGAAATTCAATTAACAAGTAAACTCTACGCAGTAGACTTGCCGATTCGCTTGGAATTTCGCGAAAAGATGATTCAAATGGTGGAAGAGGACAAAAACATCTTAAACTGCATTTTTATGTCTGACGAGGCCCATTTTGATTTAAACGGCAATGCTAATAAGCAAAATTGTTGAATATGGAATGATTCTGACCCACGGACAATCGCGTCGGAAGCGAATTTCATCTGGGGGGGCAGTACAAATGGGGGGCAGTACAAATGGTGGTGCAAAAAAAGTTCACCAAAATTTCTTCACATGAAACATGAAGAAGAGAGAAAGAAGAGGAAAATATATAATACAAAAATATTATCGTTGTAAAAAAACTGATATTTTGAATAACTTTTCCTTTTAAATTGTTTATCTAGCTAAAAAAGTGGGGGGGCAACTGCCCACCTTGCCCCCGCTTCCGACGCCAATGCCCACGGATACTCCATGAGAGCAATAGCACCCACTGCAGTTTCATCGAGGTTCATTGTCGGGACTTACTTTTTTGAAGAAAAAAATCTTACTGATACGGTCAATAAACACCGATACTTAAACATGTTGAACGAGTTTTTCTTTCGAGAACTGAGCCGAAAGAGAATTCCGTTCAATTCTGTGTGGTTTTAACAGGATGGTGCAATTTGTTACATAGCCAGGTCTGTTATGACAGAATTGCAGCGAAAATTCCACAAGAAGCTGATATCAAGAAACTCTGCATTTCTTTGGCCCACAAGGTCCCCTGACCATACTGCGCCCGATTTTTTCTTATAGGGTTATTGCAACCAGGAAGTATATAAAACGAAACCAACAAATTTAAACGATTTAAAGCAGTGCATTCGCACGATCATTGAGGCAATTTCCGCTGAAGCCCTCCAGGCAATAATGAACAACTTTTTGCTAAAATGTTGCACATGCGTCATCGAGCGTGGAGGCTATTTAAACCAGCGATGACCACGAAAATTATTTGAAGAGTGCAAAAACAACAACAACAACAACAAAAAGTAACATAAAAAATTTCGAATTCTGGATGCAATGACGAATTACCAACAACATGAGTGCTGGCAATTTCGCGACAGCGAACTTATGTATATGTACACTGTAAAAATAATGAATCAATTGTCAGAATACATTTGAATTCCCCAGCTTTAACCGCGGGGAGGATATTTTTTTTTTGTTTTATAGGTTTTAATTGTTTTGTTCGTTATTTTTTATACTTTCTTTTTTGTTTTTATGAATTTTTTATTATTATAAATTTTTTTAATTTCGTAATCTTTTAATAATTTTCATTTGCTTTTAACTTCATTTTTTATTTTTTTATTACTTGACTTTTTTTATTAACTATACTGTTATATTATTAAGATTCAAATCTTTTTAATCTTTTGTTATCTATGGAAAAATAGGCAAGCTCCCAGTTTTCCGCAAACGCTTTTCGTGCCATTTTTCAAGGGTATAATAACCCCTACAAAAATAATTGATTCTGATGCAATATAAAAAAGTACCCACTGCAAGTATTTAATAGTTTTTCTCAATGTGTATTCGCACAACGAAAAATACGACGCATGCTGTTAACGTCTACAACGTGAATGCCAAAAACAGTGCAAAACAGCGGCGATCGATGGTGCCAAAGGTGAAAAACAACAACATGCAAACGCAGAACAGCTATAGATAGTTCGAAAGAACAAAAAGAATAGCAATAAGAAGCGAGGCTGAAATTGAAAACTGAATTCGGCGAATTACAACAATCATGAAAATATAGAAGTTGTTGTAAAAGAGTGGAAAGAATGGAAAGAGATAGGCGCTGGGTTTTAACTAGGGATAGGGATTTAAACTAAATTATTTATAAAACAAATTAACTTATTAATTAAAATAAAAATGTATTATTTTTTATATTAACAAAGAAAAATGAAATTAAATGAATTTAACAAAAAGTTATTTGAGTTTCTTAATGTAGCAATATTCAGCAGCCACCCTACCCTGTATTTAAAAAAACATAATATATCTTTATTTTAATAACACTTGAGTGCGTTAGTGCTGAGAACAATTCTCTTTTTGTAATTTCTTTAACAACTATATTCTTTCTTTACTAATTATTCATGAATGAAAAATAGAATGAAAATTTGAAGTTCGTAATGAAACTGAATCAAATTTAACAATTATATCGTCACCTAAAATGCAAGAAAGCGTATCAACAAAAAATCGACTTTTTGATTGATTATGATGCACCGTTTAAAAATACATGTAACTGAAAATTTTTACACTCCTACAACTAAAGACGACATTTTTATTAAAACAATTTTAAAAGCTTTAAGTGCAAGCGCTGGAGAAGTTCAAAAAGTTTTTTGCTTCCTTATGTTTTTGTATTTACTTAAAATCAAAGTCAAATTTTCAAAATCATGTTTGCAAAAAAAGCCCAGAGTGCTTTTGGTTTTGAACTCAGATTCTTAATAAGGAAGGATGATATTTAAGTGAAATACTGCCAGATTCAAAAGCACTTTAAGCCTTTAAAAAAAAATTGCTGTGAAAATTACAATGCTAAAGAATATATATATGGACATCATAAAATTACAATGCTAAAGAATAGAGGTTATCTTATTTTTTTTAAAACTATAAATTTTTCAAAACACAATACCAAAACAAATATTTACCTACAGACAAAAAAAGAAACCTCATTTCAAAAAATGCAAAAAATTAGATAAGATAGTGAGAAAAAACACTCATATCTTTAGCGGAAAAACGCTAGAAAGCTGAAAAACTACTTTCAGATGTATAATTAATTTAATGGAAAATACAGCTGCGTCTTTTTTCCCAAATTAAGTTTTTTTTTTAAATTTAATTTTAAGCACACTTAGCCACAGTGTGCGCCGTGTGAAGTGAAAGAAAAATATCAAAGTTCTGGAAATGAATTTAGAAAGCTAGTCAAAAACAAAAATGCCCGTGTTTCAAATTTTCAATCAAAAAAATTTCAAAACATTTTCAAAGTTGACGGTTAAATCAGTGAATTAAAATACGCATTGTTTGAACATCCACCCTATTCGCCAGATCTAGTTCCCTCTGACTTCTGGCTGTTCTCAAATTTCAAAAAATTCATGCGTGGAAAACGATTTTCATCAAACGAAGAGGTGATAGCAGCGACAGAAAGGTATTTTGGAGACCTTCAGAAAGGCCACTACAGCGATGGGATCCATAAATTAGATAACCGTTGGAACAAAATGTATTGAGCTTCTGGAAGAATATGCTGAATAACAAAAAGCATTTCAAGCCATAAAATTTTTTTTATTTCTATTCTAGAAACTTTTTGAACAACCTGGTATATTCACGAAAATTTCTGAAATTATTGTTATTTCGGTTACCAAGGGACAAAATCATCGTCTTCAATGGGTAAAATACAACAAATTCATTGAAAATTTACACATTAAAACAAATTGTCAATGAATAAAGTTGCAGGACATTCACCTAAAAGTAGATGAATTTTGGGCGCAGATTTAAGAAATGGTGTCCGTTGTTAATGCAGAAGGAGTATCTCAATCAATCACAGGCTTGAGATACGGAAAAAATTAAAAAGGAAAGTTTCTACGCAGAAAAGGGAAGTTTTTGAAGGGTAACAGAAGCGCTGCTAAAATTACTGAATTTCTCAACCTCCAAGACCTTAGAAGAAAAAGGTCTGGTGATACAAGAGCCCTGAGGTCGATGTTACAATCAAGATCAAAAGTAAAAAGCATATTTCAGTTACCAGAATTTTTTAACATAAATAAAAGCTCAAACTATCGCCATTCTAAAGGTTAACATTCCATAATATTATTCTCAACCTTCCACAAGGTTAAGTGAGAGCCTAATTTTAGATTTACAAAAAATAATATGATTTTAATTTTGTTTACCAAGCATTTCTTTTCATTTAATTGAATTTAGAAAGCTGTCTTTTATACTGACTCATAGATAGCATTTGCATTTGTGTTGTTTTTTTTTTTTATTTTTATAATCAATAAGCGAAGAAGTGAGTGAGCAACTAAAAAATTGACGACTGACTGACTGACAAGTGTTTTCCATTAATATTGAAGTAGCTGTATTTATATGTTTATAAAAGTCATTATCAACGGATGTTTGTGCATGTTGTTAAAATGCTTGTGCTCGTTGTTGTTTATGAACTGTAAGTGAATGTAGTCGTTCTTATAGCATTTTTCTTTAATATTTTCTTATTATTACTACTACATTTGTTGTATATGTATTTCCACAAGTGTTTTTTGTTGTCTGTTTCTTTTTCTTATACATCAGCAACAATGAAGTATATGCTTATTATAAACACAACAATACATTTTTCAATACAACTTACTTTTTTCCTTTTTTTATTTTAGTGCTGGGCATTCCTTTGCATGTTGGGGGGTATTTTTTAAAATGATTTCTTCCGCAATTTATACTACGAGTATAACGCGTAATCCGACACAAGAAGCAACATAGCTACGGTAGTCATCCGTTCTGTTTTTGAAGCCTCTGTTCGGTCGGAATTATTTAAAAAAAAAAGAATACATTTATATCTGCATTTGTTCTGTTTTACTTCTAATAATAGTACAGGTTGGTAGGAAAGTATTGAAAGCGACACCTATTAAAAATTATATGCTATTTTAATATTTCATCTTTCATTTGAACACACAAAAAATTTTATTTGAAACTGTCAATTCATTCTTTGCTTACAAGTCATTTGAAGTTGACGTGTCAGTGTATTTTTTTGCAATGGAAAAACCCGAATATCTATTGTGCAGAGTGATTAAATTCTTTGTTGTGGAAGGTACAGTATTGTTCGTAAACTAAGCAACCGATTTTTGAATTGCATTCAAGTTCTAATTACGCCTTTGTATATGATTTTATGTGGAATGGCCCATATTTTTGTAATTACTTGATGAGCCACCTATAAGCCAACAATAACAAAATTTTGCTCTAGTCTAAAAATAGAATATTACAAATAGTCAAACGAATATACTCCATAAAAAGCTGTTCGTAATGTAAGCAACTTTTTCCGTCGCTGCTAAGTGACCTTCAAAATAAGAGGTCTAACGGTATTTTTTCACTTTCTTTTCAACATTTTTCTATTTTTCAAGTGTAAATCATTAAATATTTTAGGTGCTTTTCGATCGTCATCTCGTGATCTGGTTTTATTACGATGCCGCGTGTACAATATAAACAAGATCTAAAAGAGAAAATTATAATTTTTTTTTTAAAAATGGTGAGTCGCAAATTTCGATTGCCAAAAGATTTAATATTAATAAGTCAATTATTTCTCGACTTATAAAAAAATATATAAAGCGACTGGGTCGGTAAATACAATTTATTCTAAAGGTCGACCACGAAAAACTCATTACAGAGAGGACAAACAAATCGTTCGTTTTAATAAAAAAAATCCTTTTGTGTCATCAAAAAAAATTGTTCAGGATCTTAACTTAAATATAAGTTCTAGCACAGTAAGGAAACGTGCCTTAGAAAATGGCCTAAAAAGCTACAGACCATCCAAGAAACCAATTTTAACCAAGAAACATTTAAAAAAAAGGTAAGTTTTGAAATTTCTAGACCCTGTAACGAATTTTAAACTTTGCCGTAATTTTAGGCTTGAGTTTGCAACACAACATCTCAATTGGACACCCGAAAAATGGAATTCAGTATTATTTAGCGATGAGTCTAAATTTAACTTGTTTAATTCCGATGGCATATGTCACGTCCGAATACCCAGAGGAAAGCGGTTACATCCACGTTACTGTCGTGGTACAGTAAAGCATGGCGGTGGTAATGTCATGGTGTGGACTTGTTTTTCTGGAACAGCAGTAGGGCCCTTCATCGAGATCGATACAAAAATGGATCGATTTGTATACCGGAACATTTTAGAAAGCCATATGCTCCCATACGCCGAATGGGAAATGCCGCTGCGTTGGGAGTTTCAGCACGACAACGACCCTAAACACATCTCAAAGCTTGTAAAAGAGTGGTTTACAACAAAGGGGGTCCAAGTCATGAAGTGGCCGGCCCAATCGCCAGATTTAAACCCAATTGAGAATTTATTTGGAATACTCAAAAGGAAGATCGGCAGCTGTCGATTTAAAAATAAAAATGAACTACTTTTGGGCCTTAAAAAAGAATGGTTCCGTATTAGTAAAACTACACTTAAACGGTTAATTGAGTCTGTGCCAAAACGATGTCGAGAAGTTATAAAAAACAAGGGATATTACACCAAATATTAAAAAGTTGCTTAGATTACGAACAGCTGAATATAGAGTTTTAAGTTTTTTTGTAAATATTTTTTCCTTAGTACTATTGAAAATTAATTGTTTTTATTTTCCTTATAAACCTTACTTATAATAAAATAATAAAAAAATAATTGAAGTTTAAAAACTTTGTAAACAAAACTATCATGAGACTTTGAATTTATACCATGAAACGGTTGCTTAGTTTACGAACAATACTGTATATCGGCTACAGAAGTTCATACAAAAATGGTGAAATTGTTAAAGGAATCTGCTCTTTCATTTCTAAATGTGCAACATCGTTGAAGGTCAGAGAACTTAATTTTCCTTCCTTTTTCTTAAGTTTTAAAAATGTTTTCTAAAGTTCTCGACCTAAGAGCACGCACCTTGCATTGTATGAGGGCTTAAAGTAAACAGAGTTTCACGAATGCAGCATAAATTTGAAGCAGATTTTTTATTCGTTCCAAGCGAAAGGACTGACAAGCATAAAAAGTTTTTGAATTGACATTACAGCAATACAACCGCGATCTATCCAAAAAATTATAAGGACACATAAAAGTGTGAGGGTCTCGAAACCATTTCTGTGAATAAACGCGAGCAAGGAATTAACTTTTGCAATTATAAAACAAAGATGGTCAAGTAATGTAAGCTTCAAATTAAAAATATCTACTGGATCACGAATAGTATCAACTCACTGCAGGTAAGGTTAACCGAGAAATTAGCTGAAATTGAAAATGTTTATTGCTTTAAAGGGAAAATTAAAGAATTTTTTATATTAAATGGTAATCCAGTTATAGAACAACCAATTGAAAACATTATAAAGATTGGTTTGCAGGGTTGAAACATCAGCCAAGCAGCAGCAAAATTCCTTAAAAGTATTTAAGTCATTGGCATATAATACAGATTTTTAATTACTGAAACATCACTGACTACTGATGTCATTTATGTGTAATATAAAAAACTAGAAGGCCACGGAAGTTTATATTTACCAATCTCCTTAACACAATGTCATTCTGTCATGTCAAATGAAATAAAATATTTCTTCTTTTCTTTTGTACGCGCGAAAATAAAATGGTTCAGCAATACGTCGGGGGCGATAGTTCTGGGAATGGACCCGCAATTCTAATTCTTGGTTGCTTCTTCATCTCCTGTGGTGGAGCGGCGGTAGGGTGTTTAGCGATAGTTATATATTATATTTTAAAAAGAATTGTAATCATTCTATTATACCTAAGGGAGAAGTTTATGATTAGTAATTGATAACGATTACAAATAATCAAAAAATAATTGGCGATTACTTGAAATTGCGAAAGTAATCAAACAGAATCAAAAGCAATGAAGAAAAAATAATTCGACTACTTTTAGAAATTATTAAAATAATCAAAAGGGTTCAAAAATAATTTCTAAAAGAAGTCGATTAGTAGTTCTTGATTACTTTTGATTTTTTTGGTTATGTTCGTAATCGTAATTATTTTTTGATTATTTGAAATCGTAATTATTAGATTAAAATAAAAATAATTATATTATATTTTAAAAAGAATTGAAATTATTATATAATCCCTGAGGGAGAAGTTTATGATTAGTAATTGATTACGATTACAAATAATCAAAAAATATTTACGATAACTTCAGACTACGAACATAACCAAAAATGATCAAAAGTAATCGAGAACTACTAATCAACTACTTTTAGAAATTATTTTTGATTATTTTTGAGTATTTTAATAATTTTTAAAAGCAGTCGAATTATTTTTTCTTGATTACTATTGATTTTTTTTGATTACTTTCGTAATTTCAAGTAATCGCAATTATTTTTTAATTATTCGTAATCGTAATCAATTACTAATCATAAACTTCTCCCTCAGGGATTATATAATAATTTAAATTCTTTTTCTTCTAGTATTTTTTGTTTTGTAAAATAATTTTTTTTATTTTTAACTGACGAATATAACAACAATCAAGTTTTTACAAACCCATGCAGATGTTTATTGTTAAATTTTAGCCGGTGGCGATCGATACAAAAATACACACCAATTAAGAACAGTAAAAAAGGTTCACAACCTTGCAATCTTATCGGCAAACAAACAATGGAAATTTTCTTATTAGAGTAGCGTTCACTCGATAAAGTCTCCAAGAATAGACATTAATTATTGTTACAAGATATATAAATTATTTTTTTAAAAAAACCCTACTAAATTTCAAAGAAATCAGAAAAAAACAACTATATCATCCGATTCACAAAATGTCGAATATCGCCTAAACTTTAATTGGCTCCGAGAGTTCAAACTAGATTCGTGATAAGTAGGAAAAAAGTTCAGGAAAACTATATTAGAATTCTGTTATTTATAGCTTTGTAAAAATGGAACATAATTTTTTACGTTTAAGTTTTTAATGTGTTTGATAAATAGAAGGAACTAACAGCAATACCAACAACAAAAACAACAATATTAACACCACCATCATCATCATCATCATCAGCAGCATCGCCGGCAGTAGCAGCAACGACAGCAGGAGACAGGCCAGGCCAGCAGCAGTAGTAAATGAACCAGTGATATTCTATATGCACTATATATAGTTATGTATAAAGTAGTTGTTGATATATGGAATGTATAGCGTAAACTATACTATAACAAAGCCATGTCATGCTGTTCAAATCAATTTAGAATTTTTCAAACAAAACGATGTCATCAGTATTGCTATCGTGGCAGTCAATGGCCGCGTGGTGGACAACACCGACAACTACACCGACGGCGACTCACCAAAGTCTGGTCGAACAATTGAACTACAAGCGTTCATCAGAGAAAGAGGAGCAAAACGTATAAATGTCAGTGACATACAAACAAACATTTATCTAAATTAAACGTCGACGAATATTCAGAGGAAGGTTCAATCAAATGCAAAATTTTTATGAAAAAAATTAATTTTTTTTTGCCACCTAGTTATTAGTTTTGTTACGGAAATAACGCTTTTATGGATGTCGCTGTATGTGTGTATATGTGTGTGTGTTTACATGTTTCAATGCGGGTGTTGGTGAACGTTTTCCGATAGCATTACAAACACTTAACTATAGCGTGGTTAAAATTGGGGGAAACACCACACAATCTACGGTAACCGAGCAGCTGTTTATGTGTATGTTTGTTTGTATGTATAATTAGTGATGTGGATTTCCGCAAAAAAAAAACCAGAAGCATAGCGAAAAAATAATAAAAAAAAATCATCTGCTATAAAAAACAGTGTAATTCAGCGTCAAATAAATATAGTACCTAATAAAAAAGGTGACAACATTTTGTGTTAAAGTGTGGAGAAATGCCAACAATAATAAAAAATAATCAACAAAAACAGTAATAAACGATTGATGATTAAGTGGAGGAGTCAGTCGGCAGCAAGCCGTAAAATACGTTGCGTTTTTAAGGCCCAGCTTATGTTTGAATTGATGTATGAAAATTATATAAAAAAGTAAGACCGTGTAACGAAATAACAAAATATCAAAAAACTTGGCACGAGCCTTAGTGGATGCTGTATAGATAAGATAAAAAACAAAATAAACAACAACATAAATAGCAACCAAGAAAAAAAAAACACGATCTTGTTCTTTTATTTAGTAAGGCTGTGTTTATAGAGAACATAACTCATTGCTCAAAATACGTAGGCAGTTTGAGAAGTCAGTGACTTTTTTAATTTCCCGCGTAGTAACACAAAATGCAACACTAGTCCTTTTAACTAGCATTTGTTTACAGACAACTGTCACATTTTGAGAAAGCTGCATCATTTAGTTTGTGTTTGACAGCTATTGAAAGCTCGTGAATTTTGACGAAAAAGGAAAAGTGAATTTCGTGTAATCCATCAAGCACTATTTTTTGCCTAAAAAAATCATCAACAACACCAAGGAAAGGCTTAATAAATACTATCGGGACTTTGCATCATCGATTTCAATGGTTAAGAAGTGGTTTACTGAATTCCTTTATAGTCGTACCAGCACAAGTGGCGCTGAATGTTCAGGTCGCACAAAAGAGGTCGTTACGCCAGAAATCATGGATAAAATCCTTGGAATGATATTGGACGAACGGAGAATGATCGTACGTGAAGTGGCTGAGGCTGTTGGCATCTCCACTGAGCGGAGGAATCACATTTAACATGAATATTGTGACGTGAAAAAGCTATCCGCGCGATGGGATTGCTCACACTCAACTATAACAACAGCCGTGTAACCACTTCAAAGAAGAGTTTGACGATGTTCGAATACATTTCGAAAAAGTTCTGCGCCGCACAGTGGGCCTAAATGGACGTTTGCGTCTCATAAATGATTTTTTAAAAATTACTCTTGCAGCCTGTATTATTATGAAAATAGTCCAAGAAAAGATAAAATTTTGTACTATAATGAAAATTTTACAAAAAATTGACACGATTCAGTTATATGGCTTGCTAGGGTGTTCTCAAGACACAGTTTTATATAAGCAGCGAAATGAAGAACGTTTATAATCCCATTTTTTTAACTACTTTTAAATTGATCATACAAGTATTATATATCGTTGGAAATCTTATAGTTTAAGCTTTTTGGAAAAATAAAAAAATAAACAAAAAATAGTTTTATTTAATAAATTTAATATTTTTATCAACTTTTTTTTACCTTTTTTTCATCTTTTATTAAGGTTTAAATGGTTGCTCTGTCTTGCGCTGTTTTCTTTCTTAGTGCATTTGGTTCCTTAGTATATCGGTAACTAGACAAAAAAAAACAAGTTGCTCCAATTTTGCCTTTTTTCAGAAATTTAAATTTTCATATTGTAGGTGCATGGCAAAGAAATATCCCATAAACTTTATATTTTTTATTCTTCTATTAAACCCTGTTGATGCAGTCGCAATTGATAGTTCCATAAAAATCTGCATGTTTCTCAAATACATGCTTGTCTAGAAAAAATCAGTGGCGTAGGAATCCAAAAGGGGACCTTGCTGCCCATCGCAACTCAGCACATATTATGAACTTGTGTTTTTGGGGTTTTTACACAATTCAACTATTTCTTTAATTTTTTTATGGATCCCATGCCTTTGTCCTGCTTCGTATTATTCTATAACATATGTTTTCTGCTTTATATCAGAATTCTTCAATAAATACGATTTCTCTGCCCCATAATCTCACACATGTGGGGCCCCACTTTTACCACACACAACAAAACAATTTACACAAACTATTTTACTTAAAATTTATATTTTAGATTTAAGACTTTATTATTAAGATTTCAAACATTATAAAAATTTCTATGATTTGTAAGAATATCTTAACAAGCTTGTAATAATAAATATAATGGATTTTGAAAAATAATCATAATATCATGGGAAATATGTTTTAAATTTGGCTTCACTATTGCAAAAGACAAAAAAGTTACACTATTTTGAAACGTAAAATCGTATTTTTGTAACTTGAAAAAATATTAGTACTAAAAACTAAAATAGATCTTTGAAAAAAGTAGTTCAAATGATGTATTATTGAATATCAAAGAAATTACATTCCAAATGGGGCTTAAATATTTCAAGAAACAAGAAAGCTACATATTTTTGGAATCCAAAATTGTATTTTTTAAAATTTAAAACAAAATTTTGGTACTAAAAACTTAAATGAATTTTGAAAAAAAGTATTTAAAATTATTTATTGAACATCATAGAAAATAAATTTTAAATTTGGCTTAATTATTGCAAGAGATACGAAAGTTAGAGCATTTTGAAACCCACAAGTCAAGCCATAATCGTATATTTCTTAACTTTAAATAAAATTTTAGTAATAAAAACAACATAGATTTTGAAACAAATAGCTCAAACGACTTGTAGAATATCATAGATAATATATTAGAAGTTTGGCAATTATACCAAGAGAAAAGAAAGTTTCAGAATCTTGAGACGCAAAAGTCCATTTGGGGCCACTGTGCGGGCCACTGTGCGCCGTTTCGTAAACATAGACAAAACATAGATACATTACAACACACCAGAGACCAAGGAACAGTCAAAACAGTGGACTTCTCTGATTGAATGTGCACCAAAGAAGGCCAAGGTGGCTACGTCGGCCAACAAAGTCATGGTGACAGTTTTTTAGGATGCATACGAAATCTTCCATCTCGATTACCTTGAAAATGTTAATTAATGCTACTCTAAAAGTTCATTTTCAAATATTGAATATTTTGAATATTTTTCATTTTCAAATATTCAATATTGCATATTGAATATTTTTGATGATGCTATTTAAATAATTTATATTTTTCATCCAGAGTGAAGTTGAGGATCGTTTACAAGTAGAGTAATGCTTATGTAGGTTGGAGCAATGGGCATTTTGTTTAAAGATTATAATCACATGATTATAAGATACATGCATAAAAATTGTAAAACGCCAAAAACGACCACACTTTTCATAAACTGGAGGAGATCGAGTTAGCCCATTAACCGCGGTTGGGTATTTTTTACCCATGAAAATGCTTCTTCAGAATTGATCACATCTCAGGATTGATAACAGCTAACAGCATTATACAATAGATTTTCTTAAACAAACGTTCTATGCTTGTTCAGTTACGCGCTCTTCAAAGCTTTAAGCATCCTCTACGCAACCTTGCTGAAATTATTATTCATAACCACTTTTTTTATTCATTGTTTAATTTTGTAAGGTTTGTGTCTAACTCTTTTACAAAAACGAAGAATTTTTGTACATTTGCGAATCTTTTACTGAAAAAAGTCTAAAAAGGTCGCAGATGGAGCATGTCTATGATATAAATATCATATACATCAACCGTAATCGAAAAGACGACAAAAAAGTTAAGGTTACATTTACGCAGCCTTTAAACGCAAATTTCAGCGATTAAGTACGCCGATCTTACACGAGCCGGAAAAATATTTATGAATAAAGAAGTGCTGTTTAAAGCTGGTTTAAAGTTACGCAGCCTTTAAAATGAGATTATGAATAAGGCCGTAAGTGTTTAACTTTTTGCTTTAAGAAAACATTGAGCTATAAATTGTTTGTGGAGTGTGTAAAGAAATTTTTACGTTAACTACTACATTTTTAAAGTCAAAAGTGATTAAGTTGAAAAATCAGAAAATCCGTGTTATCATTTGTAAAAAATTTTATATTTTAAAAAAATATAAAAGCTCTCTTAGCCAATTAACCAATTTTACCGGCTTTTGTAGAAAATTCCTGATATTAAACTGTGCTGTCGTTGCAGAATAAATTTGTGCCCATAGAGAACATTAACTACGGTTGGGTATTTTTATACCCACCTTATATCTCGACAACGGTGAAAGATACAAAGTTGAAATTTTATGTGGCAGTTCCTGTGATCAATATAAGTCCATGAAATTTAAAAAAAATCGTACAAAGCGTTTGGAAGCCGCGGTTAATGGGTTAAATACGTGTTTTTCGGGCCCTCTGAGTGAGTTCCTGTGAATTTAATTTTCATACTGGCATTAAAGTTAACCGAAAATAACAACAATATTCTACCCCCATGTAAATTAGTCGCTGAATTTGATTGCGTACTCAAATTTGACATCAAATTAAGTTTGCGGTCATTAGGAGCAAATTAACGCGAGTATTTGTTTGTTTTCCACCAAAACTGACTTTATAGCGTTAAACAATGTCCTTCGGTTTAAATTTTGGGAATCTGTTTATTCTGAGCCTTTTCCTTGCGAGTCCTATGTTAATTTTATTGATATTTTGTCAAACCAGGTAAATATCTGGTCAAGCAGAATTTTTAGAAAAAATTCTAATCGTAAAAGGCTGAAGACCTGGATGCCATTCGAATTCTTGGAAAAAAAAAACCATAAAGACAAGCTTTATAAGAAAGTTATTAAAAAACCTAACGATGTAAACCTTAAAAATAGCTATAGAATTTTATGCAAGGAAATATCCACTAAGATTTCAGTTGTAAATAATGAATATTATATTAATGAATTTAACAAAATTCAAGGAAATATACAAAAGGAATTGTGTTTTGGAAACAATCTGTTAAATAAAACAAGCGTAAAACATGAAATTCAAAACTAGTTGAAGATATGGAAATCAAAAACTCTTAAAAATGCTTTTCATAAATTTTTTGCTAGAGTTGGCAAAAATACTATCTTAGAAAATGGTCTAAGTACTGTTTCCTGTAAATGTTTGGAAAAATAAGTTTTTAATACAAGTAGTATGTTTTCTGAGCCTTTCTCATCTTTAGAATTATATAAAATTATATTTTCATTAAATAATTCTGGTTCTGTAACTTAAGGAGGTTTTTCTAATTTGTTTGTAAAAAAATTGCTTTCAATATTGTCGATATTCTTTGTCATATTTTTAACAAAAGTATAGAAACAGATATTTTCCCAAACAAACTCCCTTAAAAAGGCTGAAGTTATTCCGTTGTTTACAAAAGGTGATAAGACTAATTTAAACAATTAAAAACAAATCTCACTTCTGCCAAATTTTTCAAAGATATTTGAATAAGGTGTAAAGGCTAGAGTGCAAAATTTTCTTAAAAATACAAATTTTTTTAGTGATTCTCAATATGGTTTTAGAGAAAAATGATATACTGAAGATGGATGCCTTTTTAAAGTTTTGCTCACAAATTTACAATGATTTGAATAATAAAAAAGTAACAGCTGCGCTTTTTATTGATATTAGGAAAGCGTTCGAAACGGTCCTATTGAATAAATTATGTAAATGCGGTTTCAGAGGTAATATCTTCAAATGGCATCTATCTTATATTTATACCTATCTAATAGACAGCAAAAAGTAAAAGTTGCAAACAGTTCTAGTGATTGTTTAAGCATAGACATAGGCGTCCCTGAGATTCTGTTTTAGGTCCCTTTCTGTTCTTAATTTACATCAATTCACTATTTTCACAACAATTTTCAAGCATAAAAATAACTTTTGCTGATGATATGGCGTGCACGTATGAATGTAATACGGTTTTTGATCTAACTGTTAATATAAATCAGGATTTATGTCTATTAAGACATTGGTTTTCGTATCATAAACTTATTCTGGGTGATAAAACAAAAAGGATGTATTTTAATATTGCAGGAAAAGATCCTACGTTAGCTACTTTTATCTCTCACAGCACTGGATGTGCAAAACTTCTAGTCGACAGTACTACCTGCTGTTCTGTAACCGAGCCCATCACGTTCAATAATATGAATAGTTGCACCATTACATGCTTTAAAATTGATTCTGGGCAAAGCTTTAAATATCTAGGCATTATCATTGGTTGGAGAATGAATTGGTTGGACCATATCGTCGCTCTAAAAAAATATTTCCTGACTGCAGTAAGGCAGCTTTATCATTTAAAACCTTTTTGTAGCAAAAAGCTTCTAAGTTGTACTTACCATGGTATTTTCCAATCTAAACTCCAATGTGGATTAGTATCTTGGGGTAATAAAATTTATCCTTTATTTATTTTGCAGAAACATGCCATACGAACTATTTCTAATAAAAGCCGTATACATAGTTGCATTATTCTGTTTAGAGAATTAAACATTTTGCCATTGAAATCTTTATTTTATTACAAAGTTATGAACATTATTTTCAACAGATCTGGATAATTATTGAGCAGACGTCATGCTCAATATTATCTAAGGATAAATAATCGCAATTTGGCTTTGGTTCTACAGCATAATCACCAACATTTCTTGGGTTTTTATGATTCAATTGCCCTTACGCTTTATAATTGCCTTCCATGTAATGTTGATGTCCTTCAGAACAAACGAAAATTTTTGAGTGAATTAAAATCTTGGCTTCTACATCTCAACTGCGAAGCCTTAAACAATTTTCTCAATGTGCAGGTGTGAAAAGTATTTTTTTTATGATAACGATTGTTTTTTTGTTTTTTTTTTTCATCATAGTACATAATTCTTCTTTTATAACTGATTTCTTGCTTATTTTATTTTATCATATTTAAATCTTTTGTTTTATTATAAATTATACGTTTTATTTATCTACCTATTAATATTAATAAAAAATTTTTGTTTTTTTTACATTTATACTCAATGCTACATTCGATACTAGTTCTTCAGGAACTACAGACTGTAGTTAATCATAATAATAATTAATAATATATAAAATAATAATATGAAGATATTGGAGTGCGTATCGTTGATTTTTTTTTATTCAGTTTTTTTTAATTCTCTCCATCTGGTAGATAATGATTTTCTTTTCAAAATTAAACATTCAAATTGTAAGACCTGCTTAATGAAGATAGGAGATATTTTTCAAATTTATTATTATTTATTATTAACAAAAAGCATCGGTACAGTAAGAACTAAGTTCTTATGTAGCACAACATAAATACATTCAATATAAGTATAAAAACAACAGATTAGTGAATTAACTTAACTAAAGATACAATATTTAATAAAAATTTATAAATTTAATAAATTTCAAGAAGTTTGGACAGAAAAAGAAAGAATGATGAAATTAAGTTGGACGAAAAGTAAGTAAGAATATATTGCATAAAAATACCTCTCCTTGAGACCTCTCTCAGTCCACGTGGCAGAGCATTTTACAGTCTGATAGCGTTAATGAAAAACAAGCGCGAGGAGTTAAATGAAGTACATCTTGGAAATATGATAACATTATTTCGTCTAGTAAAGCTTAATTGAAGTTTATTATATGAGTAAGAAGGTGTTTTTGAATAGATCAGCTTATGCAAATAAATACAGTTTCTGGTATCAGGTAAGATAGTAAAAGCAACTTGTAATTTTAGCTGAGAGGATGAGTGAGCCTGCTATAAACCAACTCTGCGTAAGTTATCACAGGTAGTACTTACACTGAGGAGCAAAAATGGAACGCGCTTCTAACTTTAAAAATATTTTCATTAAAAATGCTATTCCCAATACGTCATGCCTAAAAATTTTAACAAAAAACATTTCTTGTGTTCTTGCTCTTAAACTAAACAGAGGTATGATACTTTTCCTCTCTCCATACACAAAGATAGAGGCATTTGTGCTAGCGTTGCTTAATGTTCCACTTTTGCACGCCTCTTAGTTTCTTTCCATTTTACGGTTATTATAATGTTGATAAATATTTTTGTAAAATTTTTAGTGTCAGTTTAAGTATAAACGTCTTCGCTTGACAACCGATCACAATGTTAGCTTCCAAACAATGGGAAATCTTGGATATATTAAAAACTGGTGAATCCATAAGAAATATTGCGATAAAACACAATATAAGCTATACGACAGTACAAAGAAAAAAAAACATAATGTTACAAATTCTGAACCAAAATTAGGACGCCCAAAAATAATCGATGATCGAACATGTCGCCATATTGCGAATTTAGTAACAAGCAGCAAAGGTGTTTGTAAGACTGAAGCAGCAAAAACTCTTGGAGTTAAAGCAAGTGCGTGGACTATATGTAGAAGTTTACGCAGCATAGGTTTGAAAGCTGCAGAAAAGAAGAAAAAAACCGTGTATTTCTCCAAAATTTGTCGGCCTTTGTAGTCTAGTGGAGAGTGCGCTAGACTATCAACCCATAGGTCCAGACTGGAAAAAGGCAGTAAAAATAAACTCTTTTTTTAAATTAAGATTAGTTTAAATTTTATTATGTTATTTGGCCAAAATATTGACCCCAAACCAAGTGAAACAAACCATGAAACATGCGGTAGATCCATCATGATTTAGGGTTGTATTACTATGAATGGTGTTGGACCTTTAGTTAAAATAGAAGGGAACATGCAAAAGGAGCAATATCTTTCCATTCTACAAAATAATTTGCCAGTCGCTTTTGAAAAAACGGGTCTTTTGTCTGAAAACGTAATTTTTCAGCACGACAATGACCCGAAGCATACTGCTAAAATAGTAAGAAAATTATTTTTTAGTTTTAAAGTGGCCTCCACAATCACCTGATATGAATTCGATAGAATATTTTTGGAGTCATGTCAAATAAAAATAGGCTAAATACCCTGATAACTTCACGAACTATGGGAGCGTGTAGTGGACGTCTGGCAGGCAATTCCAGATGAAATGGATTCAAATTATTGCAGTAACATGCCTTCACGCATTAAACAGCTGAAAGAAACTAAAGGGTATTGACCCAAATATTTATGTTTACTCATATATATGATTATTTTAAAGTGCAATATTGAAACATTTTTCTTTAAACTGAACATGTAAAAATTGTCTATTTTTTAAGCAACATTGTATTGTTGTATTGTTTGTTTTTCAAATTATTAATTGTATTAAAACAAAACACAAAAAACTTTTGTTATATACTTTTAGAAAGACAAAAAATATCAGCATTTTCGCGAAATTAATGCAAGGCGTTCCATTAATGCTCCTCACTGTACGTCTAGCACTGACAGGAGTAAAACTAGCGGACATTCCTAAATTACGCAGGACATAATAGCCTTTTTGAACTACACTATTAGTGCGATCAGAGCACGACAGAGAAGAGTTTATATAGAAACCCAGATTCAAAACTTTCGACACTAATTTAAGCTTATTTTTCCCAATAAATAAGTCAGGAATATCATCAACACAAGTTACATGTTTACATATTGCCTCTGTCCCACTCTCTGATGTTATTTAGATCTTCATTCATTCTGCAACAAAGATTAATCCAAAACGGCGAGAAAGATACAGCAGAACATCATTGAAGACGATTGCCTCTGTCCCACTCTCTGAGGTTATTTAGATCTTCATTCATTCTGGAACAAAAATTAATCCAAAACGGCGAAAAAGATACAGCTCAACATCTCAGCATATGCATGAACGGATGAGATTTTGCAGACACAAAAAATATCATTAAGAAATATGGAAAACAAGAGTGGACGAAGAATAGAACCTTGTGGAACACCACTTTTTACCAATTTATACTGCTAGAATTTATTTCCAACTTTAACTCTTTGCAACTGATTTGACAGGTAACTTGACACTAAATTGATAGCACTCTCACTGAATCCAAATAAAAACTTTAGTTTTTGACACGGATATTTATGGTTTACTTTGTCAAAAGCTTTCGATCAATCAAGCAAGCATAGCAATGTAATATTACCAGCATCATATTACGACTTTATGTCGTCCATCACCTTTACTACAGCTGAGGAACAGCCATGCCCTGCCCGGAAACCATACTGAAATGGGGATACGTGTTTATTATCATGAATATGATTATTTATTTGCAGAGCCATTAATTTTTCACATATCTTCGCAAAAGGTGATAGAATGATTAAAGGCCTAAAATCAGTACACCCTAATGGGTTGGCTTTTTTTGCCACAGGTAACACTATAGCAACTTTCCACATGACAGAGAAAGATGACGATGAAAAACAATAACTAATAAGGTATGTAAGCTGGCTGATAAGAAGTTGTCGTTGCAAAAGTAAGCTAACGAATCTGAAAAATTTAATTTTTAATTTTCCATAAAATTTTCATTAGAAATTAAAAATTTTATTTTTCAGATTCACAAGTTCACTTTTGTAACGACGATATGGGGTAACATGATTATTATGAACTTAATAGGAATTTCGTCTTCACCCATCTCATTTTATTTCAACAGCATCACACATCTGCCGACATCAAACACATTAACAGGCACAAAATTAAAAGATTAAAAGAATTACAAAATTAAAAGACGGACATATCACAACTAACATGCACATTATTATCAGTAATAAGAGAAGAATTGCCTAAGAAAAAGCTATTTAGTGTTTCAGGGTCAATTTCGCAGACAGAGTTTTTCGCAGAGAAAGAGAAAAACCAAGGACAAGATACATTTTTGATACATATATCTTTATCAAAGAGACATTTAATAGGAGATAAGAAGGCACCAAGTTTGTCATTAACAGTACTAAGAACCAAAAGAAGGCGATAACATTCATTAAACGAAATCAAGGACATAACATTAAACATAAACGGATAGTTAATATGTGTGAAATCAAGATAAGAAAATTGGAAAAATATTACGAGACAAGTTAGCATTCAACGTACAAAAAATTAAGTCATGATCAGAGAAAAAATAAATCTGATCAATTAGAGAAACAAGAGACGAATCATAAATAATAAAGTAATCAAGAAGACTTGGATTAGTTTTATTGGAAAACCAGGTAGGCAATGTATCATCATTAACTACTGAAAACCCGAACGAGGAAATTCGATGGTATAACGATTGTTTTACTTAGTCATTCGACAAAATGATAAGATTAAAATCACCAGACAGTAAGATAACGTCTTGATTCATTATCTTATTTTTAGTAAGTTCACAAAACAATGGATCCACAGGATAACATTTATTAGGGTTACAGACCAGGGTTGCCAACTTTTGAAAATCCCAGGCCCGGAGTTTTTTTTATTTAATAATTTTTTATGGTCTGTTTGCTTTTAATTAAAAAATTAATTTTTTTCTTTCATACATAGTCATGTTTAACAATCATGTTTGACAAAAAACGTGACACAACACAACTAGCGTTTTCCCGTGAACTCGTTTTCTTTCAGCAACCAATCTTTGTAGCTTGGTATCGAGAGCCAATCGTTGTTAAAATATGTTAAGTTATGTTTCCTCTTGCGACTAGATTTTATTATGCTGTACTCTAAAATAGTTTTGTATCAGTTAATACACAAAACACAAATTATTGACCGAACTGACATAAATTGAACTGCAAACATTAATTAAAAATTCAGCCGCAGACAAGGTTCATTTATAAGGTTGTGGCACTTGAGAAAAATGCACTCTTTTTCCCGCCTTTGCTTGAACTGTCATTGCGCTTTTTTTCTTCTAAGCATTCATTTTCTTCATTTCTTTTCATCCATTCTGACAGTTTGACCGAGTTCGCTCTCAAGTGCCACAACCTTATAAATGAGCCCATGATTCAATTATATATACGGTTGAGTAAGCTGAGAGCACATATCTCTCGGCGAATGTCAATAACAGCTGTTTGGTGGTGTTATCTTTTACTTTGACATTCGCCGATTCAAATTCCATCCATCCAGCGTTTTCGTTAAAAAATGTCACTGGGCACTTTAAAAAGGGAAACGTTTTCCTTGTTCCAATAGTTTTGGCGAATCGCGCACTTTTTCGGCATTTCGAGGTAGTAACAAAAACTCAAACTCCAAGAAAATTGTTTAAAAATTATTTGAAACACAAATTTAATATTAAAATCCAATAGTTTGACTTCTAGTCAGAAAATTTAATTTGATTGTTTACTTGTTTTTTTTTTGTTTTACTTTGACATTTTGCAATCATAATTTTGTTGTTGTATGAGAACAATTTCATGGTTACTTAACCTTATATATAATTGAATCATGAAATAAGCCTTGGCCGCAGAACTCAAAAGAAAAAGAAAAACAGAAACGAGTTCGTCAAGTTACCAAAAGAAAAGTAACGACTGGTTACGACGTTCCTTCAAAAACGAAGTTCAAGAAATAGAAAGAACGTCAAAGTTTAGTTAGCGTTCATTAAGACAAATGGTTCAAACATTCACTAAAAAAGGGTAAAACAACACTAATAAATAAGTTAAACAAATTTTTTTGCAAAAAAAAATTGATTTAAATATAGATTAGAGCGAAAGCCGGAGAAAATGTGCCAGGCCCGGAGCCCGGAGATCGGCCCTCAGGCCCGAAGTCTCCGGGCGAAAAGGTATGTGTTGGCAACCTTGTTACAGACTCATGATAAAAATTTTTGATGTTATTGTCAGATATACTTAAATTTAGAAACTCAATTCCACGTACACTTGATTTATCTAAATCGAACAATATTCAAGCGATATATGATTTATTATGTAACTGTACTCTTTTGATAAATGTGAATTTCTTGTGTAATATAAATGCTTTATTTATTGAGAATATTTTTATTTCTATTGTATATGTGTAATAAAGTGCCTCACCAAACAAAGCTGTTCGTGTCAGTTCCTCAAAAAAACTCCCTGAATTGTATTAAACCTTTTATCTAGCATTTCAGAATTAATGTTTAATAAGACTTGGTTATTTTATATATGATAATGTTGACTTGGTCAGTGACTTGGTTTTCTGAAATGATTACCCAAATATTTCGGCTAGCCATCCGTAAGCTGGAATGATTTGAAATAACCTCTAAAAATCAAGTTTTTTGTAAAAATTCTGGCTGTTGTGGTACTAGTTAAAAAACAAACTGCATCAAAAAATTTTAAATTTTATCCTGTAGGTAATTTTATTCAAACTGATTTCTGTTAACTATCAAGCTAAATCTATTTTTATAATGAATGCTTTTAATGAAG
Organism: Dichetophora obliterata; assembly: GCA_963920525.1. Lineage (NCBI taxonomy): Eukaryota > Metazoa > Arthropoda > Insecta > Diptera > Sciomyzidae > Dichetophora > Dichetophora obliterata. Next base: position 130,132,421 of record OY986438.1, on the reverse strand, counting down.
CAGAATGTTTGCTTGGCTAACACATCATTAGTTAACAAAAGAAAATTTTACAAGTAAAGGATTTTTCGCGTAATAATTGCTATAATAATAAAATTAATATATATATAAATCTCTTTCATTCCAATAAATCCACAAAACAGATGTATATTGAAGAAAAAGATTCCTCTAATTATTCTGATAATTATTCTGATAACAGAGTTACGACTATGAAAGCAACATCAACCTTTATAGAAATTCTTATAGAGGGATATGTTGTGAGTCCTTCGCACCTGATCTGACCTCTGAATATCGTCACAATTTATTTTTAATTTATTTTTTAAAGTAGAAATGTTAAAATTATGTTATCAATTCATGCTGTTGCCTAAAAGTTCAGGCAATTTTTTGTGATTAAATCTAAAAAACATCCCCACAAAATCTGAGTGTAAAAAATTTGAGATATTATTTATTTTTTGCATTTATATTTGTCTTACACTTTTCAAGTTAACAATTTTTAAGCATCCATTGTTGTAACCATTAATCATTATTTTTTACCCGGAAATCCAAAGCTACACCTAAAATATATACATCAATATAGTTTGGATATTTTTCCAGTATGAATTGATTAATGAAGTTCAAAAAAGTATTGGAAATTCAATTATTTACAAACTATACCTTGATTGTTCTAAATTATATTGATATTTTCAACAGTAGAAATGAAATTTTGTGTAGAACTAAGATATAATTTTAAAAAATCTGAGTTTTTACAAAAAAATGTCTATACAAAGTCATAATTTATTTCTTAATGGTTATAGCAAAAATTATTATATATAGTAGCCTTAGCTTTTCGAAACTAATTAGATACAGTGGCAATATATATTTGTTGAACATCTTGTTGCTGAGCTGGCAATATTTTTGGTCTTATCTTTTTCGCTTATAAATTTTTATCATTATCAGCAAGTAAAAAATATTCTAGCCTGAAAACACCCACATTTGTTCACATTTGCGTTATGTTTACTTTATATTTCAATATTTTCTTATTTCATAAACATGATGGTGAGTAATGAAAATTCCAATAACGCTAGAATGGAATTCACTGCGATAACATTAATTGTTACAAAAGTTAACTCTTAAGCACGTTCTATGTTTGTGTATTTTTTCTTATTGATGATAAGTTTTATAAAATAGAGAGAAAAGTATATATATAAAAAAAGCCAACATATAGAATCGTAACATTAAAAAGAGAGGAAATGATAATTATTATAAGAAAAGAAAAATATGATATGCATGAGATATCTATTGAGCTCAGAGTGTCGAATTCTGCTAGAAGTTTCGTAAATTTAAAAAAAATCTTAAAAATTAATCTTTACAAAACATAGGTTTTTTTTACGGGCGATAAATTTTTGTAAGCTAAACACACAGCGAAAGTCATTCCTCCTATCTAGTAGGATCTGAGAGCATTTGTACTGAATTTAAAAAAAAATAATTTCTAGTTACATATGTATTCAAATTTAATTGCATTGTTACTGTGTGAGTCAACCCCATTATCATATTAATTGTTAATATTTTGTTGTTGGGCATGATTATAGTATAGGTAATAGCACCTGAAGGTGCATTTAATTTTTTAAGTATTTATTTGAAGATAAATTAGTACCGTTTGATAAAAAAATATCTTAAAGAAGTGCAACGGTGTGACATAAATAATAAACTTAATGAATGACATTATATTATTTGATCAGAATTTTTCTTGATTATATATTGGGGGTTGGAATTAGTTTTAAAGGTTTTCTAAGAGATGGCGTAACTATCAATAGATCGCATCGGGCACACCTGTGACTATATTCATTTCAAAGCACATTGTGTAAGCTTCATTTTTCAGTATGTGTCATTCCACTGAAGTATAAACAACATATATTTTTTTCTCTGTGAACATGTCGACTTTCTATCCAACAAAACGCAATTTGCGGGAAGGTTTACTTTTGTGCTTCCATTTGAAGAAAAAAGCGGTTGAAGCACAACGCACGCTTACTGAGGCTTACAGGGACTATGCTCCATTGATTTCTACTTGTGAGTACTGGTTCCGTCGGTTTAAAAGTGGTGATTTTGATACGGAAGACAAAGAGCGTCCGGGCCAGCCGAAAAAGTTTGAAGATGAGGAATTGGAGGCTTTGCTCGATGAAGACCCGTGTCAAACCCTTCAAGAATTGTCAGAATCATTGGGAGTCGACTTATCAACGGTCGGCAAACGCTTGAAGGCCATGGGAATGATTCAAAAGCAAGGAAATTGGGTGCCGTACCAGTTGAAGCCGAGAGACGTTGAACGGCGATTTTGCATGTGCGAACAACTGCTTCAACGGCATAAAAGGAAGAGTTTTTTGCATCGTATTGTCACTGGCGATGAAAAGTGGATCCATTACGATAATCCTAAGCGAAAAAAATCGTGGGGACCACCCGGCCATGCATCAACATCGAGGGCCAAGCCGAATATTCATGGCGCCAAGCTTATGCTGTGTATTTGGTGGGATCAGAAGGGTGTCGTGTACTATGAGCTGCTAAAACCTAACGAAACCATCACTGGGGAACGCTACCAACAACAATTGATGCAATTGAGCCGAGCATTAAAGGTTAAACGGCCGGAATATGCCAAAAGACACGACAAAGTGGTTTTTCAACATGACAACGCACGGCCACATGTTGCAAGAACCGTCAAGGAAACGTTGGAGGCGCTGAATTGGGATGTGCTACCCCACCCGCCTTATAGCCCAGACATAGCCCCTTCCGACTACCACCTATTCAGATCGATGACGCATGGCTTGGCTGAGCAGCGCTTCACTTCTTACGAGGATACCAAAAAATGGGTCGATTCGTGGATTGCCTCAAAAGACGAATCGTTCTTCCGGCGCGGAATCCATATGCTGCCAGAAAGATGGGAAAATGTTGTAGCTAACGATGGACAATACTTTGAATAATATACATTGTACCGTTGTTTCTAAATAAATGCTCAAAAACCGAAAAAAAACCTTTAAAATTAATTCCAACCCCCAATATATAATCAGTCTTCCTCTCTATGATACTCATTTCAACATAATTTTTCAAAAAATATTAAATTAATTAAAAACGTTGATATGTTGAAAAACAGCAACAATAGATAAACCAAAATAGGACTTACCATAGAAGAAATAATTTGCTGAAGTGTGCGAAATAATTATATATAGTATTCTGGCACTGTTGCTTACTTTTTTTTTTTTTTTAAATACATATAAAATTGGAAAAATGTCCATGCATACACGTATCATCGCTTGAGAAAACGAATGTCGTATGTGAAAATTTGTGCTTTTAAGATTATTGAGGCAAAAGGACTATAAATTTTTTAAAAAATGCGTTAAGTCCACAAAAATTTATATAGTAATAGCTTAATATAATTTAAAAGTTATTCGTAATTTATTGTTAAATGTGTCTGCAAGTAAGCCTGAAATTCCGAAGAATATTGCTCCGCTATATTTTGAATTATTCCTCACTAATCTTAAAAGTGGAAATAAGTAGTTACCTTCGACTAGACCAAAGTTAAAATACCCTCAGTCCTATTTATCTATCAAAGCTTATGTGTACCATATCAAGTTAAAATAATTATTTTTTTGGAATTTGTGAAGGTTTTGCTATTACGATGACGTCAAATTGCATGGAAGGTATGTGGAATTTTCAGTTTTTTTTAAAAAATCTCAAACATCGAGTGAAGACTTAAAACTTATTTGCAAAATTTTAAATTTTTTGTGGTATTAAGCAGATTTTTCCGTTTTCATAAAGTCACTTCGTATGGAAGGTAGGCTTGGTTTCCATTCGATTTTTACAGATTTTATAGTAAGAGTGCAAATGAAAGCTTTTATAGGTTTATAGTAAAAATTTGAAGTCATTAGACTAATTTTTTGGAATTCAAAGAGTTTACCAAATTAACTTTACCAAAAGTCACTTTGTATGGGAGGTAGGAGTGGTTTTTACCCGATTTGGCTCATTTTCGATCTCTATTTTTGAATAAAAAATGTTACTGAATTTCGGAACGATAGTTCCAAAATGACAGCTGTTATTGTGATCACAGACGAACATAGTTTAATCGACCATCGGTGTTATGAACGAATTGACAAAGTTAATATACCCTTTACTCAGTAAGCGTGCACGGAGAAAATTCTTTGCGCACACGTCATGATCCAGCTGTTCAAAAAATACAAAATAAGTTTCTTATAAGCATATATAAGTTTTGATTATGTATTATGGACTATCCTCACAATTTTTGCTGCAGTTCAGTAATATACAAATAAATATCTTTTGTAATAAAATAACAAAAATATTAAATTTTACCAAATAAGGTTTATTCAATATCAATTACGAAAGTTGCTCACAAATTATGACCACTTTGGTAATTAATACATCTTACACAAGCTGCTCATATATAATGATTTTCTCTTGCTCCGCATTTAAGAACACAAATGCTTTCGTTACGATCAGTTGCTCATAGCCAATAAATGTGCGCTAATAGCACACAAGCTATGAGCATAGGGAATAATATCTGCACCGAATTCTCTCCGTGTGGGGGTATAAAAAGTAATTTTTATTCAGCGTGTGGGATTTGCAATTAAAAAAATTCCTTTTTTAAAAATAAACCTTACAGAATTCTTAAACCATGTTCAGTTATTTGAATTCAAGGCTATAAGAACATATTTTAAGGTTTAAAATCGAAACAGTAGAAACAACTAAAATACAAATTTATATTTTTTAAGAAACACTATAATTTTTTTTAAGAACCGTTAAGCTCTAATCGATTTTATCATAATTCTGTCCCACTGTGCAGCATTTTAAAAGTTTGCGTTGAACCTTATTTCAATACATATTGGCAAAAGATTGAAAGCAATTTAACCATTTCACTAAAAAAAATATCACGGCCTCAAGGGTCATTAATTCCAAAAATTTGTTTGAGTATTTTTCTCACTTTAAGAAATTACAAAATTTTCTATAGACTTGAGATTGGGTTTTGGGAATTCCAATTGACATTTCGGCCTATTATTGGACAGCTATTCAAATCGTGGCTCACAAGAAATACGTCCCCTGAGATATAGCAAAAGAAGAAGCGAGAGCAGAATAATCCAATAAGAATAAGCAAGAGGAATTGTGGTCTAGTGCGCTGAACTGTAGTAAATGAAGAAATGCTTTGAACAAAGACAAGGACGATTTTGGGTCTGTTATGTGTTTGTGTGGCAAAGGTTGGGAGAATCAACCCTAAATTTCGGTGAAAGCAAAACAAATAATAGAATCAAAATAAAATTTTTGTATACAAAATAAATACTTTATATAGCGGTAATTCAAAAAGTGCGAGTGCCTTGAGGTAAAACAAGCATAAAATCAGATCTATAAGAGAATCGAGAAAGGGAGGGTAGGAAGAACTTGCTACATTAATAAAAAGTAACCCAAAGTTTTTGTAAAAACAAAACACAAGTAATAAAATACAAGCAGCGGAAACAATGAGAGAGCAAAATTGAGCGAAAGCAAAGAAGTAACAAAAATAAGTGGTAAGTAATGCTGGGTAATAGGCCAGAGGCAATTGAGTGCCACATAAACCAGCTACGCAGCTGAGAAAAAAAAACAAAAAAACAAAAAACTGTAAAAAAACAAAAAAAAAAAAAATAGGGTGCACCAGGGTGCAAAAATGACAAAGCACAGCGCACAGTGAAACGATTGGTACAAATTAAAGGAAATAAATTTTTTGTTGAATTTTGTAACAGTTTTTGCTTTATAGGCATAGCCTAAGTGTGCGTTGCATCTCCCATACAATTGGAACACATTTCGCGCAATATCTATAAAGCTATAAAAAAAACTTAGGCAATCATCAAGTACGTCATTTAAAAGACTCTTGCCAAATTTAGACATGATTGGACAAGTGGGCGTTGCATCTCCCATAGAAGGAACTGTCTGCAAGAAAATTATTAAATTGCAAAAATAAAATATCAATTTTACGACGCAAACATTGATCCTAGACCTATGTCACCGCTGATTTTTTTGTTGGAATTGGAAAAATCTTTGATATGTTCGTATAGCATATTTACATACGAAGCATATTTCTTGTTTAAGCAATAAATGGAAAAAAACCACGAAATTTACAAAAAATTGCAAATAATACTACTACGTTTTCAAATATTTCAGAATTTTTAGTGTACACGAACCATATGGGCATTTCTGTAGCTACGCACGTGACAGTCGTACGACTTTAATGAGTAGAAAAACAAAGAAAAATTAAACTTACAGTTTTCTTATTTTGATTTTTCAATAGCTTACTAAGCGTACTATACAAAGTGTAAAAGCTTAGACTTGTCAAAAGTTCGGCTCTCAGATAGAAGCCACCAAAAATGATACGTTACGTGACATAAAATAGAAGTGCTTTTTACCTGTACCAATATAAACGAAAAATCTGGAATAATATTGCTACATATTCATAATTGTTTCGCTGAAAAAGCTTTTAAATTATTTTTATACAAACCATAGTATGATACGTTACGTGATATACGTTATAAGAGAAATTTTTTCCTTCAAAGAAATGTAAATATTTTATAGTATTTTTTATTTAATTGAACTAGAAAAACATGTTAAGTGTAATTCAGGACCGTAACAATCGATAACTGAAAAAATTTAATTAAACTTTATATTATAAGAGTTTTATTAAACTTATAAAATTTCAACTTTTGTCAAAAAATTTTCAACTTGTGTCACCATTTTTTAACTTTTGTTGCCATTCATCATGTTTGCTGCCATTTTTTAAATTGAGATTAGCTCTCAGTACTCTCACAATATAAATTTAAACATTTTTTATCTATTGTTTAAACGAATTTTAAGTAACATTTAATTTTTCTGTCGTGTTAGACCTTTTGGCGGAAATGCCCATATATAATGAACTATAATTCCAATTGTGAATATTTTACATTAATCAATGTTCTTGAGTTTTCCAGCAGCCATAGAAATGCTCAATATTTACAAGTTTTCATTTTTATGTAATTGTATATATAATTATGTAATTAAATATAATTGCTAAAATGCGCCCTGTCAATAGAAATTCTTACAGTTTCATCTAAAAAAGCATAGAAACACTAATGATTTTTACATCATGAAACAAAAAAGTGTATTTAAAGTATGCATAAATATAAAACACCATGTAAAATTATTGTTTTATTTATTATGTATCTTGACTTAAGTGTGCAAATGCTATCTATCAAGAAAAATACAGTTTTGAGTTTTATAGAAATCAAACACTTAATTTTTGCCTAATGAAAAATACATTTTATAGGGTATGTGTGAAAGTAAAAAACCCCGTATCTGCTAAACATCAACACCAAAAACAAAACTTAGTTATGTATCGATGAAACTACCTATATTTCAAATTTTATCTGATTTGGAAGACTTTTATTTTTGTACACCATAAATAGCACAAGTTTTAAACCCACCAACTTTTAAAAGGTCAGTCTAAAAAAACAAAAAAGTTAAATAAATCATCACAAATTTTGGTGAGTTTGCAAACGTGCGCTCTTAAAGTCAAGGGTTCGAAAAAATATATTGTAGTTACAGAAAATGCAAACACTGCAAAACCTTTTCATGTCTAATATTAACAAAGCCTAAAAATAGCTTAAAAATTTTATTTTTTAAGCTAAGCCCGACTGTTAACTTTTTTATTTAATTAAAAAAGTTAAAAATTACTTTTACCTTTTATTTATAAAAATATAAGTTGAGAGTTGACTTTTACTTTTAAAAATAAGTTTTCCCTTATTTTTAACTCTTAAACTCAAAAGTAAAATTTAAGAGTCTCCTAAGACTTTTATTTTCCAAAAAAATTTTTATAAGTCTTTAAAAACTTTTATTTTTAAAAGTTATTTTTAAGAGTCTTTCAAGAATTTTTTTTTATAAAAGTCTTAATAAAAGTCTAACAATAAAAAGAAACTGCGAAAAAAAATCAAAATATGCTTATTTATAAATTGGTTTCAGCAACCAATTTATTCCACCGATTCATTTTGTTAACCTTGTGGACTATTGGAATGATTCATATAGAAAAAATCTATAACATACAATAATTTTATTAAAAAAGACTTTCAAAAAGACTTTTGTAAAATAAAAGTCTCAAAAGACTCTTAAAATTAACTTTTTAAATTAACTTTCTTCAAACAATTTTAAATTTATTTTTATAAATTAAAAGTCTTCGAAAACTCTTAAGTGTGATTTTATTTTATAAAAGTTAAAAATAACTGTAAAAATAAGAGTTATTAAGTGAGAGTTAAAAAGAAAAGTTCTAAATAACTCTTATTTGATAACTCTTACTTTCGACTATCAATAATAACTTTTATATAATAAAAGTTTGTTAAAACTTATCTCAGAGACTTCTTGGAAAAAAGTCTTAACCTCTGATTATTGAGTATATTGTCCAAAATATTTTTCTCAAATTTCGCGATTTTCATAAAAACTGTAATTTTCAATAGCCCATTACCTACATGAAAAAATTTTAAAATACGAAACTAAATTTAAGCCCGTACGAAACTACATATTTCTAGATTTTTCACTTTTTGGAGTTAAGGAACTATTTTAAAAACTTTTTGTTGTATGCACATTTTATAACCGCAATATTTAGAAAAATTCAGTTTAAACCATTTTTTAATACTGATATTTTTTTATCATCATGATATAAATTAAAAAAATATTGTTCTCGAGGGCAGCGTACTTTTTTTAACATATCTTCGTTTAAAAAATATTAAAATTCGATTTTAACTTTTTGCCCCCTAGAATGCCGTTTTGTTCCATTGTGCAGCGTGGCACCAACACCCACGCACGCACACATTATCAAAGGTTCGCGTGTACGCAAGCACGCACGCACGCACAAATGTTCAAGAGTAAAAAGATGTCAAAACAGGAGAAGAGCAACAGAAAGAAGTTGAGCGAGAGGTATAAATAGAGAGGAGGAGAGCGGTTATGCATGGGCGTAAGGTGGTGGGGTTATGCATGGACTGCACTGCTGGCAAATTTGAATAACGTAGGTGAAGAGCTCCTAATAATATGACAAAGGTTAAAATTAAACTTTCAATAGGCTTTCAGTTTGAACGACTGTGAGACAATATATACACAAAGTCAATAAAACAGTCATAGTAATACAAAAACAACAAAAAAAAAAAAGAGAAAAAATTGCTCACCCGGCTGTTGGATGGTTATATTGATTCGACAAACTGACTGCTAACTTTGTGATTGGCTTAGTGAGTGTTTTTTTTTTGTAAGAGCAAAAAATTGCAGACGTAGACAAAGAATTACAACAACTAGAACAACTACAGCTATAAAAGCCATGGCGTGAAGCCCATCAGGCGTCACAACAGAGAGCAGTGAACGTACCGCTTGAGGTTTGAGACTAGCAATAATGGTTTAAACTGTAGACACCGCTAGTCACAGTCCTTAAAAGCTATGGTAAAACTAGACAAGGTAGCGTTAGGGCGGAGAGCCGGTGGCCGAAACTGTCAGCTCATACAAAATCTGTAGCTGATGAGAATGCGATAAGAAAGCAAAAACTGGCAAAAATTGCAAAATGGCTGAGTTTGACAGTTATGGTCTCTAAGAAAAAGAGATAAACAACGCACACAGAGAGACATTCAACAACTCAAAGCCATAGTTGCCAGAAATAGAATTCCTAAATTGTCCCAAAACTTTCCAAAAATCCTAATTTTAATGTCAATATCAAATTAAGGTCAAAATACATTTCAAAGGTTTTTTTAGGCTTTTATTATGTATAACAATTGAACTTAAGTTGACTAGATTAAACTAATTTTTTCATATTTTTTATTTCATACATTTCAGTTGAACAGCTCAACAGTTTGAAAGTTCTTAAAAGGCAAACTACATGGTTCAACTGAAATATATGTTATACGTTGTATAAAAAAATTTTAGTTGAATCGACTCAACTTAAGTTCAGTTGCTAAAGGGGCCTTTATCAATACCATGTCTGCATTACAAATAATTTTTTTTAAAAATAGAATTAAATGAATTAAGTATTTTGATTGTCACTTAGAATTCTGAAAAAAATTAATATATATAAAATCTTTGTTCTCAATTTTGTAGCTTTTCAGAAAGGTTTATACAGTCCAATTTCTATACAACAAACCCCCGAAATAGTGAACAACTCAAAATATTGAACGTTTTAGTAACTGACATTTCAAAGAATGAAAAGCTTAAATGTAAAAAAAAAATTATTCAAGATTTAAGCCAAGCATCTATTTTTTAAAAGAAATACAATCTCGAAAATGCAACAGTCTGGATACAATGAACAGTCCTTGCAAAAATAAGTTCACTATATCCAGACTATAATAAAAACAGTTGTATATATTTACAATTATATTTATGTATAATTCCATTATATAATTTTTAATTTTTTTTTATTTTTTTGCAGACAATTTCTTGAGCAAGATCTTGTCATCAGTTTAATAAAACTGTGTTAATAAGGCTATCTATGTTTTTTATTTTAACTATGTAAGCTTATAAAATTTAAGTAGAAAAAAAAACGAACGACACGAATTGACCACCTTAGTTCTTGAAAAGACTTTGACTGCTCTTTTTATGATCTATGTGGGTGTTTTTAAATGTTTGAACATAAACCGAGAACTCGACCTATGTTTTTTATGCCGAGTCCAAAGGGCTCATCTAAAGAAGCTCTACATGACGGATTTTGTTTCTGAAGCTATGGATTGCAGAGAGGTCAAGGATGAACAGAAATATTTATTTAATTGAAAGACCTTCTATCTGTGATGGGATTTGAACACTGGATACAGCAGTTCTTTAGCATACGTGGCATATTTGCTTGTATATTGCTCGCACATTGGATTTTCTTAATAAAAAAAAGGGTTTGCCTAAGGAAACAAAAAATTATGTTAATTTTACTAAAGTTTAGCTGAACGGAATAAATCCGAAAATTTAAGTGAAGAAATATACATTGCCAAAATTCCCAAATCCTTTCGAAAACTCTCAAAATTTATGTAACAAAAATTGCAATTAAACAGCACTAGTCAAAAATCTACAAAATACAATAACATATACAATAGGCCGGGTCGACTTGTGAGGAGGCAAAAAAATCGAAATTCAGGGATCAAAATAAGAAACTTTGCCCGAGGAACTATACCTCTAAAACAAATTCTAATGCCCCAACTTTCCTGTAGGGTCAAATTTTGAAAAATCCCTCTTAGACCCATTTAGATCGCATGGGCATGGGTGGATCGGCCCTCCAAAGTTAGTGGGGATCGGTCATACATTTGGACTCGATTGCTGCACTCTAAATGGGTCAAAGAGGGATTTTTCAAAATTTGACCCTCCGGAAAAGTTGGGGCATTAGAATTCGTTTTAGAGGTATAGTTCCTCGGGCAAAGTTTCTTATTTTGATCCCAAGAATACGATTTTCACTGAGCAGTGGGTGATTTTTAAATCGACCCGTCCTAATAAACATACATCAAAATTGAACTAAAAAATCACATACATATTGAATGTTTGCTTGCAATAAAATATGAATTTTTTAATATTTTTTATAACATTTAATAAAAAAATATTTTCAACACTTCAAATGTTCAATATCAGAAAAAAATTTTGTAAAAAACTTATCAAAGAATAAACAAATTATATTACGTCTGGTTTTTAAATAGACGATAGTAATTAAAAAATAGGTTTCTGTTTATATAAATTTTCTTTAAAAGATAACAATTATTTTTTCCATATCTTTTATATTTTTAGATAAATCACCACTTTAAGTTGATAAATATAAATTTCTTTACAAAAAAATTTTTTTATGGAATTTTTAAAACAATAAAAAAAATAAAAAGGTAGTGCATTTACAGAATATTGTTTAATGTCTGAAAAACGTCACTTTCGTTTTGTTCAGGAAAGTCTTGTTTTACATTTTAGGTAAATATTTGACCATGAAAAAAAGAGTTAACTTAACTATAGTTAAAAGAAAATTTCGGCAGCATATAGAAAAAATATTTAAAAAAATATAACGCTCAAAAGTGTCTCTAAAATTCCATATTGAATTGAGTTGTGTAAATTTTATTTTGTAATATATTATACAATATTATGGAAGATTCTCTTCACACAGGATTACTTGGTGGAATTATCAACTACCTCAACAAAAAACTGCCTCAGCAAGCTCTTTAAAATAAAAATTTCCAGATCCATCTTTATACATGTATACTCTAACAAAATGTTCTTTCTAATCGACGAATAGCAGCTTTTTTAATTGTTTCTCATAAGTTTCATTATAAATTAGTGGATACATAAAACCTCAAATGACATCTCACACGTTGAAAAATTTATAATGGCTTAAAGTATTGCAACAACGGGTTTAAAAAAGTTTGTGTTTTCTAAATGTTTCTATATTTTCATGCAATCGTGCAGATTTTAATTTACCTCATTTTAACGCTCTTGCCAAATCAATCCCTAAGTCTACCAAATTGTCAAAAATGTCGCTTCATCATAGAGTGACTCTTTTAATTCCATTAAAATAACCTCATTGCTTTTATTGGAAAAAAAAAATACTGCCATGCTGTTAGTTTAAGTTTTAACTCAGTCACAAAAGCCACCAAATACATAAACAAAGCCCATTGCTTCATAACAACGTTTTAACATTTAGGCACAAAAATAACTCTTTTCAGCACCAAACTGGACATTTGGATTAGCTGCTTACAATCAGCATGCATTTATGTGTACAAATCTATGCTCATTCCAAAGAACAGCTTTTCGCCTAGCTGTAGAGAGTTAAAAAACTTTTCGGTTGAGACAACTTACACAGAATACGAATCAATAGAGGCCCGATTAAAATTATCCAATTTTGCACTATCAATTGATTGTAACGATCATGTCAGAATAGAGTTGTAAATATAACTGAATTTGTCTCCTTTTTCCTTTGCAATCCCCAAAAAAAAAAAAAATTCCCAGAAAAACATGAAAATCGTTAGCGAATCCTATCATCACCGAACTAAAAATTCGTCCCCCAAAAATTATTTTAAATCCACAAAATGGGGACAAATCCCCACATCTGACAGCCGCCGCTGTGAGCCGTGTTTTATCTGGCAACGCTTTTCATTCACTTCATAGCCCTCTCTTTTGTACTCACTTTTTGTGAGAGCAAAGAGCTTTAAAAACAGATGATTTTCGAAAAGCAAAAAATATAAATTTATATGTTATTAAGAGAGTTGGTTACTTTTTTTTGTGTGCTAAATTTGCGGTTAAATAAAATAACTCAATAAATACCTCAGTTAATGAATACATATATCTAAGTTTCATAGAATATATCTGGATATATGTATATCGCCAATATATCTGCTGCGTTGAAAAAATAATCCAGAAATATAACGCCTTCAATATTGAAGTTGAGGTTGATGTCGACTTTAATGAATTTTAAAGCTAGTTGAATATGAAAGTCAAACAACGAAAACAGCGATAAAATAAGAAAAAAAACAATATAGTTAAACACCGACTAAAGCGACGTCAAATTTATGCATCGATATTTGCAAAAGCACCAAAAATAAACCAACAGAGAATTAATATTGAACGTCAAAACAGCGCACACAGCCACAGACACTCACACATACACTAACGCACACAGCCACTAACTGACGAGACTGTATATGCCACGCGATTGAATTTTGTAAAGAAACCGAACAACTTTTGAGCAAAGTGCTTTAATGATATATTTTTTGATTTAATTTTGATTAAAATATTTAAATATCAATTTAAATATATTTTTAAAAATTTATTTTATATCTTTCGTTTTAATAATATAATCCAAAGCAGCAGCTACGCAGACGAACGCAGTTGATATAATTATAATAATAAAAATGTATCTAGTACGAGCGAGCAAACAGCGGCGAGCGACGTAAGCAACCCTGCAGCAGCTGATCTCAGTGACGACTGACGGATGAGGCGGTGCCACCGCCTTGAATTCTACGCGAATGCTGCTGCTGCTAATGCGACTGGTTTGTACACTCATAAATTTCCATTCAATGAATGCGCCTCTGTCGCCGCCATTGAGTAAATGTCATCCAAGAGCGCAATAGAGAGCGAGTGAGTAAGCGCTCATTCGCAAACAATCCGCTCCTGCAAGGTCCGGTTTTTCGTTTACCAGTTTGCGCAGTGATGCCAGTAACTTCTAGTAAAATTTCCTTTTTTCCTTTTAATAATATTAATATATGTATTATTTTATCCCAATTATAATTTTAGCCCAGGAATTGGAAAAACGATTTTCATATTTGTTTTATTATTATTTTATTATTCATAGCTTGTTTTTTTACACTCATTAATATTGACTCCTGATGAACAAATTTGCATTAAAAATTTCCAAAATGTTCTTGAGCTTTATTTTAAAAATGAAACATCCCTATTCCGATTCCGGGGGAAATGTTATTAAGAATAAGGCTGAACATGTTTATAGAAACGTTGATATTTTTGGTATCAAAATAAAGAATGTTGAGCCTATATGAATAGTATTCACTTAACAAGGTTGCAAACTTTTATGTTAAATAAAATATGTTTATAGCGTTCATTCTGAATCAAATCAAATTTTGGATTAAACCACTCTTCTTTTAACAGGAAAAGAAAAATTTTTTTTTAATTTCATAATAAAATAAGTATTTTTCAGTGTATCATTTCAAGTATGAAATTTTTCGAAAATAATTTTTCGTAAAGTTTACTAAGATATTAACTTTGAAAATAAATAACTCATTTTGTTGATAGAATAAATAACAGAATAGGAGCAAAATTGTGTAAAAAGATTTTAAAAAGCGAAAATTCCTTTCTTACAATTTTGTATTCTTGTAAAAACTAATTGTTGATTGTTTCAAATGTGTACTTAAAAGATTTTCTTATTTGTTATATGTACTTCGACTTTTTGGTTGCTTTGTTAAGCGAAAACCTAATAATATTATGGTTATGAGTACCACTAAAACCAAGAATTTTATTGCATATGATTCAAGTATGATAACCGTTTTCTTTATATCAATACGGAAAACAAAATATAAATAACTAACTTTTTAAATAATAACTTTTAAAGTTTTTCTAAATGACCTTGTTATTTATTATGTTGATTTTATGTTTGATTTTAACAACTAGAATTTGTATTTAAAATCAAGTATGATTTATACTATCAAACATTTAGAAGAATTTGTATATAAATCAACACAATAACTTTTATTTAAAACTATATATATATATATATATATATATATATATAAATAGTATGTAAATAAGTAGTTTTTTTGTTTAATTTTACATCTGTCGATAAGTGAATATAAATAAGAGTTAAAAAAGTGCCGATATTAAAAAAAAAATTTGTACTTGCTTTCGAACATTAGAGATAAGCTTTACTTCGAAAACAACTAAAATGCTTTTCAAATGATACTTCTATACACACTGATAAAAATATTTTCTTTGAGACATTCTATTATTTGAGACATTCGACAAGAGAACTAGTGTATATTAAAGACCTGCTTTCCAAAAATTTAAGAAGCATTTTTGGTGGCAAAATTTGAAAGTCTTTTTATATTAATTCGAGTTTGACCTAGCCTTATTTAAGCTTGAAAGAAGCATTAAACAACAATTTTTACTCTATGAGGTTTTTCCATTCTCTGCAGAGCGGTGGCTACTGAACATTAAGTAAATTGAAAAACCTTCTGTCTCAGATGGGAACTGAACCTGGGCTACCGCAGTTTATAGCGTAAAGGCCTTGAACTCTAACAGTAAGCCACGGCCGTCACATACATTTCGTTCAATAAAGGCAAAAATAAAGAAAAATATACATATTGACATGAGTTATGAAAAACTTTCTAAAAATTGTTGTTTATGTCATATTTTTGTGGATAAGGTGACATACCAGATAAGGATTTTTAAGAAAATATAAAATTTTTTATGGTTTTTTAATGTTAAATAAGATTGTAGAAATTGTTTAATAGAAATACAGAAATGATACTAAAATTTTATCAGAAAATTAAAATTACAGAACAAACATAACTAGCCTTAAAATAAGAAACAATCATATGTTTAATCTGAAAAAGTAAATCATACTGAACAAAGCCTTCAAATACATAACCATTCTGAATTATACAGAATGCATGGTCACCGAAATTGGATAATTTTGGTAGGTTTTTTTTTTACAAGTGTATCCTTAGCAAAAAGTATTTTAACTTTTTTTAACAGAATATTAAACAAGAATTTGTACCTTAAAAAAAAATTTAATAACAACCTCTTCTTTCGCCAGAACAAACCAAAAGTGGCTTAAAAAGGCTCCCTAAAACTATTGAATTTTAAATACACTTTTTTTTTGTTTTATTAAAAATGTACTAGCTCCTTTTTAGGTTAACAAACGTGAATTAAATCTCTTACATCGAGAAATTTCGCTCACTCTGGCAACACAGAGTTTTTTTTCTCAACTTTGTCTTTTTTTTCTCTTTAAAGGTCGTTCAGCAAAATAAACTGTTATCAAAAAGAAGCAAGTAAAAACTATCGGCAGACGCGCAAAATCTACAAGTGCTAGTGTGACGGCAAGAGCGGAAACGAGCCAAGAATACTGCAGCCTTGTGTGGGTTAATAGATATGATGAATCCGAAAAAGTGGTGGTAGGGTGCGCCCCACAACTTGTGGGAGAACAAGAGCACACAATCGAAAGGAGAGACAGAGTAAGAGAGCGCGCAAAATAAATCGAACAAAAGCTCTATTTTTAGAATATAATCATGTTTAACTAAAAGAAGAGCTGACTCATTTGAAGACGTTGTGTGCCAACACCACCCATTTTTGTGCACAGTAGGCATTACCTTGGAAGAAACGTGCAAATTCACAAACAAGATATTCTTTTTAAGCAATCAAACTGCAGAAACGGTTTTGCATTCGTAAATTATTTATAGTGCAGTGGTTTTTAACAGCTGGTACACACTCACCTTTAGAGTTAGAACTGAAATAGCTGTGAAAGCGAGATGAAATAAAAATTATAAAGGAATAATTAGAAAAATAAAATAAATTCTTAATGTATGACCATAACTTTCATTTGCTTAAAAAAGTTTCATATGATTAAGAAACCACTATTTCCTCAGAGAATAAAAATTGCTTGAAAAACAAAAGCAAATATTTTTAAGAGTGTTTTGCTACTGAATATATTGATATTTCAGAAAAATGGAAAACTATATATGTATCGAGCTTGCAAAATTTCATGTCCACAATAAGCTTTAATAGCATATCAGCATTTTCATTTGCCGCTACGTATTTGTGCGAAATACAGTTTTTGGAACAGGCTCATGTCCTTATTTTAAATCTAACTTGCGTTAGATTTTTTATCTGGCAATATATTTTATAGGAACATTTCAGTAGAGAGAGAGGGTTTGTTCTAATTCATATGGACATGGAATTACCAGACAAAAAACCTCAAGTGAGGTAATTGCATGGATTGAAGGGGGAGGCTTCGACACCCTAACAAAAAATAATTTCTTCTTCTAAATGCAATGGGGCAGGTTGCTTTGAATGCACAAAAGTTGGGCAGAAATATGTGCGAAACATTTAAAAATTACAAAAAACTGAATACTTTTGTTGTTTTCGAAACTGTGAGCAAAAAAATTACAATAAAATGTCGAAACCTCCCCCCTTAAGGGAGCCTGACACCGGATGGGAGGCTTCGCCACTTGAATTGTTTGACTAATATTTTTACATATAATTGCATATTTTTTTGGAAAGTATCTTGCTTTTATATCTTCTTTTTAAACCATTCATACATAGTCAAAAAACGCCTCCTAGAAGGTCTGTTACTTTTTCGTCGCAGGAACGTTTAGACTCACGATACGATATTTACTTCTTGAGCTTCTATGATAAAATAAAACGGCTGTTTGGCTGCTTAGCTGTGAACTTGACGAGCACGAGGCTTTTTTATCCACATCAGAAACGTTGCCCATCACCAGTCTCAACAATTCTTCATTATCTTGAACAAAAGTTAGGGATTTGTCGGAGTCAGTAAGACTAAAGGCATTGTTTTCATCGATACACTACCATATCAGAGTATATCAAAGCCTCCCTTTGGCATTTGACGAGGATTCGCACACTTATTTAACAAATTGTAGAATCAAACTTTTTATTTTTATTCATTTAATAAACCTTAAATGGTGTATAAACAGTAAAAATAAGTTTGGTAAGTACACAAAAGAACCGAAAAGTTTCATATTATATTTACATTAATTGATTTTCACATCAAAAGAAAAAATCAAATATTACATCAAAAAGTTGCAGCATCACTGACATATTTTCATGACAACGTGTTCGTTTGGGAGCAACGTTTACATAGTTACGCTAACCAAATATGTAGTGTGAAGAAAAATGTCAAAAACTGCCACTGTCGAAGCCTCCTTTGTGTCGAATTCTCCCCTTCTACCCTACGTTTTACGAAATAAGGCCGTTAATGTATATATGTGATGACATGCGCTTAAAAAATATTTCAAGGTAAATCAAAAACAAAGATGTTATTAACTAACAATTTTTATTTCAACATTCAACAATGAAAAAAAAAACAGAGCCAAAATAACTTTTATTTATTTTTTTGAGGCCGAAAAAGTTGGCGAAAATAGCAGTTATTTTAAATTTGTATTTTTTCCGTTATCTCGTAGCAGTTATAGAGAGAAAAAAAATTTGTCCATTGCTCATAGCTTTTATTTTCAAAAATTATTTTTTACTTTTCCTGGTAAGAGTTATTCTAGAGATATATATTTTACATTATTGATAGGCATTTAGTAATTATATCAACAGTTTTTGTAAATGAAAGCTCCAATTACTTTGTTTTACGTATATCTTCTTATAAAAAAAAAACAGAGTGGCATACGTGATACCACGCATAACTCGAAAATGAATCATCCGATTTGAGTTCCTCCTTTTTCTGTGTTCGTCTCCGCCCAAGGAAAGTTTTTACGGCAAGAAAATTAGTAAAACACCAGAGGACGGCTATTGTGCTAGTTGTTAACAAAATTGCCAAAAACGCCTTAACTTCTTATACGATTAACATAAAAATTTATGCATTGGAGTTTTTAGACACGATTCGAGATTTTGGCAGCAAGAAATAAGGATGCCGAATATTTGAAATTCAAAATGCAATTTCTGGACAATTATATTCGTTCAAATCGATTAATTAAGTGGCTAATTCAGACGAAGCAAACTGATTCCAACCGATTTACTTTTCCAGTTAAACCGCATTCAATTTCTGATACGCCTTGAATCCGCCATGACAGTTTATAAATCACAATGTCAATCTTCAAAAAATTTATTCTAAAATTCCAATGATTTTCGCATGGCTAATTTTATGTGGCATGTTCGCATGTTAGAAAGCATTCATATTAGTTTATCTACTCACAGGACAACAAAACGACGCACGTGGCATATCACAAAGCATTGAATTGATATGACATGACATAACATCATACATTTTATGCTCATAATTTTTTGTGCAGTCGTAATAAAAACATGCTATTTATGTCTTAACCAAGTCATACAATTTTAATCATTATCTTATATCATACATCTTAAACTTATAGGTTTCAAAATAATATTAACTCCATTCAAAACTCATTAAAGCTGCATGTTAAAGAAGCGTTTCGTCTGGCAACACATAACTGTGAGACATTTTTTTACTGAAAGCAAGAAGGTGTGGTTAGGTTATGGTGGCGGCAGGTCTTTACACCGGCCCATTTAGACCAAATTGGTCCGTTGTGATAGCACAGAATAAAAGGAAGTAATCAAGTACAACCTTTTTGAAGGATGTTATTAACCCTTTCTTTGATTTTACTTACGTTTTGCACGCTTGTACAAAGAAAAAATTGTTTTGCTTCTGTTCGACACAAAATTTCTTTTTTTAATACCTTGAAAGTTTTTCAACTCTTTAAATCTGTGTTTTTTAATCCCTCTCAATATTATTATCATTAAAGCTATAAAAAAATAAAAAAACATAAATTTGATTTTTGTCCGGTTGATTTTTTCCTATAAAATAGGAAAAATTTTTTGATTTTTTTCTTCACAAAATCGAAAATGCAACTGAATTTAATATCAAATTTCTGTCTAAATTTATTTTAATCCTGTTGGTCCATCGTTTCTTCATAGAACCAAACGAATTGATATAAAAGAAAGTGTTGCAAAATAAAAACAAAAATTACTTTATATTGGGAAAATCCAGTGACAGGGGTTAATGTGGCAGAATGCTGTAGAAACAGGTAATATTGCATCTGAAGCAAGTGTTAAACATTGACCTCAGTCAAATCAATTTACTAAGTGTTCCTCTCCACAAACTTTCCTACCACCACAAACTACAACTTTTCGTCGTCAAATTTATGTGTTTTAAAGTTATTTTGATTAGAAGTAAAGAAAGAAATGTTAAAGGCCAAGCCAGAATTCGAGCCCACGACCCCTGGGTAACAGCCAAGAGCGCTACCACTAGATTATTGTCGCAAAACGAATTATTATAAATTAAAAAGGCCTTTTAAATGCCAAAAAAAAATATATAGATGGCATCTAAAAAGTGATTTCAAAAAATTTTACGGAGTACAACAAAATTAGAAGGAAAAAAAATTCAGTTCGAACAAACAAATTTATTGATGCATTGGATGTACTATTTGATATATCACATGTGGATGCTATCAGATTGTTAAGGAAAGGAATCAGGAGTTCATGTCTGTTGAAGTATGTGACTTTGTTTTTAATAGCACTTAATTCTTCTTTGATAATATTTTAAATGAGAATATTACACGCCATACCATAACTTTTTAGGAATGAAATTAATGTTATGTTGCCTGATAAAGCAATTACTAAAAATTTATTAGTTGTAAAAGACATTGCGAAAACTGAGATCGCACTTATAAAACAATTTATTCTGTTTCAATGCACCAAAAAGAGCAACCAGAGTTTATCCTGCATACAATGGAGCAGCATTACAAAAATCTGTCATCAAAAAATTTCTCAAAATCAAAATTATTTCAAACATAATATAGATAATAATTCAATAGTTAAATAATAAATTGAAACACCATTTTATAAAATGTTTACTTTTTCATTTTGTTTTTAAGCCTATTATATTTTCATGCGCTAGCAATATAGTCACAAGAACATTACACTCTAGCAGTGCAGCTAAGGGCAAAGGGTACTGGGCTTTTTTGACTAAAGCCACTCACTTTTTCTGATAATTTCTTATTTTAGCCTTAATCTATCAGAAAATGTGCTTGCAGTGAAGAAAAATTAGTAACGTGCTTCGCTTTTTTTTGAAAGGCACTTTGAAATGCTCTCACCCTTAAAAATCAATATTTTAAAAAACCAACTTTAGATAACGAGGGTTGGTAAAAAAATAAAATTACCTACAAATTATGACTTTGACCGCTTAGAACACCACGAAAAGTCAAAGTTGATTCTGAAAAAAATATGTCTGTCTTTTTAGGCCGTTTTTTAGTCTTTAAGTTCAGGTGGCCTGGGCTTTTTTCACAATCGACGTCCTGTTCCTTACGCATATCTTATTTTAAGCCTGAATCTAACGGAAAATGTTTGTGGTGTGAACAAAATCAGAAAAAGGCACATATGGGTGCTCTAGTATGTATATCGTTTGGATCTTTCCATCGACGATTTTAGGATACACGTTGAGAGTTTCAACACCTTGTTTTTAATGAAAAAGTGACTTTCGAGCAATTTTGCGATTTAAAAAGAGAAGTGCATTTTTTTCATACTTTTTTTTTTATCACATTTTTTTTAATCTGCCTAATCTGCCTACAGCCACAAAATCCAACCAAAGAAATTTACTACAAAGATGCCGTAATTTCTTTTTACGCCGATTGATTTAAAGAGTGCCAATAAAACTTAAAACCAGCAAAAGATAAATAAACAATATATGTATAAATTAATAATAACGTAAACGCTCCGAGAATCACAAAATTGATTGTCAACGCAGGCTTCGACTCGCACTCTCCATTTTTCGCTCACTATTAATTTTCTATCTCAGGTTCGTGCTCATAATACTCTGAAATTAATGGGTTTTTTTTTTTTGTAAACGCACGCAATCACCATACTTAGGGTTTTTTATCTGGCAATTCCATTTCCATATGAATTAAAACATACCCTCTCTCTCTCTCTCATAGAAATTTTCCTTTAAAATGTATTGGAATGAAAATATAAATATTTTTACTTCACTATTATAATCTTGAAAGGAAACTTATCTTTTCGGTATACATTAGAAAAATGCATAAATAGAGAGTTTCTGAACCTCTCTAATAAACTCAAGCATTCTCTTTTTCGAATAAAATTGTTCTTACAAGTTGCTCTCTTGTATAAATCAAGTAGTATCTGCTGATATACTAATTAATTCGACAGTGCAAATGCCGCAAACATGACTTCCACCGCATACATTTACATGAACACACACCAATACACGCGGGCATACACACACACACAAACACGTCAGACAACTCAGCTGATAAGAAACATTTCCTTATTATACTTCCACAAAAGCAACAACAATACCACAAAAGAGAACTATAGAATCAATTGGAAATTAAGGCGTTCGAAGAGGGAAATGTGACGCATCACCAAAACATAAGGGCGCCCACCCACGAAAATTCGAGCATGCGGGGTGTGAAAGCGGAAATTATCTGCACTATCGTGTTTTTCAAATCCAACCCGCGTGCCACGTATTACGACCGACCAACCATTCTGACACCGGAATTCACACAAACAAATTCAATTCCTTTCATCTCAACAAATCATCTGTGTTTGTGTGCTTGAGTGCATGCTGAAAAAGAGGCGGTCAGTTGAACGGATAGACGCTGGCAGTGCTGCCGTTTTAAATTTTGTTGTTGAGTACAATTTCAGCTTTTTAATGTTTAATTTTAATTTGAAATGTACTAAAAGTAAAAAAAAAAGCATTTTATACAAACAAACTTTTATTAATATATTTCAGAAACAATATTTTGTATTTATTTATTTGTTTATAGGCCAAACAAGGCCAAGCAATTCACTTACTCTAGCAAGTTTGCTTCATTAACTTATTCTCAACAGGTTGTGCCTAAATTAACAGGGTTTTTTGTATATTTATTTATTTTTTCTTTTCTCCCCTTTCCTTGATTTTTAGTTTATGTGATGCTTGAAGTGGGCATATTTCGCCCATAGGATTGACCTAACTTCAAAAATCATGTCAAAAAGAAAAGAAGAGGAGGAAAACAAATAGAGGTACTTATAACTGAGATACTGTATCTGATAAGAATGGCAGAGAGATCTAAGAAGGAAGAAACGTCTGTAGAATTCTACAGCAATCTCCAATTTTATACTGACGGTTCCAAAATGGAAAACGGAACTGGATCGGGTGTATACTGTGAAACGCTACAAAAGAGTCTTATAAACTCCCTGATTACAGCGGCATTTTTAAGGCAGAAATATATTCTATTAAAAAAGCTGCTCAGGCCATTCACAGGAAAAATCTTACCCCCACAAGGGAAGTAGTTTTTGTGGATAGTCAAGTGGCCATCAAAGCGCTGAATAGAAAAACAACGAAGGCTCGAAAGGTACAAAACTTTAAACTGGCACTAAAAGTATCTGCAATATCCACATCGTCACCCTCTGGGTTCCCGGTCATAGTAATATCGAAGGAAACGAAGCAGCGGATGAACTGGCTAGGCGTGGAGTAACCGCAAGTACAAACAGAGCTGATACAGATGAGCACATGCCAATATGCGTCGTCAAAAGGAGTAAAGACCTTACAGCCAGAGATATTGCTTACACTAACTAGGCTTCCAGAGGCGACTGCAACATACACATATGGTCATTAAAATAGGTACCTTATTCTTCAAAATTCAATTCATTGTACCGCTCTGAAAAATTAAAGGGAATAATAGAAGGGTATTATTTTTTGAAGTGGCCACACACCTTCATTGTGAAATTACAAGAACCGTGGTTCTAAGCTGCGTTGTTAGTTGCATAGATCACTTTGTTTTTCGAAAAAGTAAATTTTGTTGGACACTGAAATAGGTACTTTGATGTTATATTTTGTGTTTTACTTAATCTATTGAAAATATTGGTCGTAAGGTAAGTTGTGAAGTTAAAGAACATTTAGTTAATAATAAAAATTAATACGAATATTACTTAAAGATGGGTCGAGCGCAACACTGCACAGCAGAGGAACGCAGGATAGTTCTCAACTTTTGAAAGCAGAATAAATCGTGCATATTTATCACGAAATCACTGGGTCGGTCCAAAAATTTCGTTGTTGATGCCTTTAAGACCAAAAAATCAACAGAACGACGTGGTGGCAAGAAAACACAACTCCTACTACCGAAAATTTAATCGTAATACTTACCAAGAGGGATCCTTTTATATCATCGAAAGCGATTGCAGCTGAAATTAATAGCGTAGTTTCAGCGCAAACTGTACGGCGTCGATTGTGCATAAGGAACCTACCGGGAAGAATAGCTCGTAAAGTTCCTCTACTTAGAAAGGCAAATTTACGGAAGAGGAAAGAGTTCGCCAAAGCCCACAAGTCTTGGTGTGGAACAGAGAACATCAAAAAGTATAACATACAAAAGGTATAACATACTCTGGAGTGATGAGACAAAAATAAAATTATTTGGGAATGATGCCGGACGAAATGTCAGACGCCCTAAAGGACAAGAATTTGCACCCCAATACACAAAAAAAAAACAAAGGTAATATAATGGTTTGGGGCTACTTTTCCTGGTATGGAGTTGGACCTTATAAGGGACAAAGTGACCAAATTTATTTACAAGAATATTCTCTGAGACGTGATGTTACCACTTACTGAAGAGAACATGCCGCTTCGTTGGGTCTTTATGCAAGATAATGACCCAAAACACTCTTTAAAGTTAGTGAGCACGTGCTTTCAACAAAACAATGCGAAATTTTTAGATTGGCCAAGCCAGTCGCCCGACCTGAACCCAATAGAAATCTTTGGGGAGATTTAGAACACTGCTAGACATCTAGAGGATTTACCCAAAGGGGGTTTGAACAAAAAAAAAATGTTGATAATTTTTGATACCGATAAATTAAAAGGTATTTTTATATGTATATTAAATTTTTGCTCTCCCATAGATCAAATTGCAGATGCCATAGACTAAAGTCAATTTTTGATTGACTAAAGTCAATCTTTGGGGAGATTTAGAACACTGCTAGACATCTAGAGGATTTACCCAAAGGGGGTTTGAACAAAAAAAAAATGTTGATAATTTTTGATACCGATAAATTAAAAGGTATTTTTATATGTATATTAAATTTTTGCTCTCCCATAGACCAAATTGCAGATGCCATAGACTAAAGTCAATTTGACTTTACAACAACAAAAATAACAACAACAACAACAAAAACAAAATCTATAAAGTTTAGTGCCGACTGAAAGACTTTTAAAAGTAGCTCAAGAGACCAATAAATTGAGAAGCGTTTAAGAAGAGTTCAAGACATCTCTTGAAGTAAATTTTTTAAAAAAACAGGTATGCATTTTGATTTTAATGTAATTGTTTTTTAAAATGAGTGAGCAAACAAAAAATCGGGTTAAATAAAAGTACCAGAGTTGTGAAATTTTACTTTTCGAATAATGTTATTTTATTTCTTGTTTCAATAAAAAAAAAAAAGTAAAAATCCAAATTTGAGAAATAGCAATGAAATGTTGAAATATTTTCTGAAACAACACTTAATAGAAATAAAGAGTGTCTGTTCAAAAGTTCATATATAACATTTTTAAAAAAAGCTGTTTTTACTATGGTTTAGCACTAAAAATATTAAATCCCATCAATCCCATCTCACAAAAAAAAAAAAAAAAAAAAAAATAAAAAAAATAAATTTTTTCAATATTTGTGCATAAAAGTTTATGTTTTTGTTCAAAAGGGCCTAAATATGCATACTGAAAAATTGCTTTTCAAGATATTTGAACAAAAGGGACTAATTTCCATACAAGGTTTTAGTTTTTGTACAATATTTAATCAAACGATATTATCAAATTTTTTTAAGGACTCAATAACAAGTACCCTTTAAGGTAAGAAACTGATTATTCAATGAATGAAAGTCCTCAATGAATCCTCATTACTACAATGAGAAACCAACGAAGAATGAGAAAGTATTGAGCCCGATATAGAGCACTTACGTGTTTTTACACGAGCACTTACGTGTTTTTACGTGTTTTTACTAAACACTTTTATTAATTATTTCTGTGAAAACTTCTTATTTATATTTTACTGTTGTGTTCATTTTATAAAATGCTGAAAAACTATATCAAAAATGCCAATTTCTTCAGTGTCTGAACAAGAGGACATATTTTTAAATTTGAAGTCTCTATAACTTTGAAATCATTAAATTTTTTATTCATTCTTATATCATATATTAGCAGTTGGTCTCTTCTAGACTTATCTTCAGATTTTTTCAACTTCATACAATGTCGAAATAAACTCTTTGAACAGACACTCATCAATTATAAAAAATTGTGCGATTACGTTGCTTACTCAATTCCCAAAAATACGAAAATGCAAAACTGAAAAAAACCCACCTAACGGGGTGCTATAGCGAAATCTTTAACTATTATGTGAAAAAAAAATTAGAAATAACAAAACTCGGATCAAAAAGTTATAGCTGTTGAAACTTGATATTTTTTCAAAAATCCTCAAAGTGCCTGTGTTTGGGCATTTCAAACACAAAATAAAACAAATCATAATAAATTTAAAATAACTATATTTATCATTTTAAATGATTATAATAATTTTAAAAAATATTTCTGATTTTCGTTTTAAAAAAATTCACTACTAATTTATATAGTAATTTTAAGTATTTTAAAATAGCAACTCTACAACATAACCAAAGTGAAATATAACTATTAAACATTTCAACTGACGTTACTAAACTAATAACTAATAAGCTTATTAAAGTTTTCTGTTCTAGTTATTACTTTTTGGGAAAAACAACAAAGAATTTGAATGGACAATGTAGATCACAAATGTATTTAGTTGGAACTCCGAACACATAAATTGGAATTTGAAAATCAAAAGTTTTTATTGTCGTTATAAGTTGAAATGCGAGAGGCGATATTGTGGTGTTTCGAAATTCGGCTGTGTTGTCTTAAGCTTAAATAACAGCATCCTGAAGCTCTTCTTCCGCAACATACGCTTGTGCTCCTTGCAGTGTACCATTCATGACAGCCGCACTATTAAAAGTGGGCGTAGTAACAGGCACCACGCACTTAATTACCAACTATAAGTCTAATATGAAAAAAATTTCAGTGAACTAGCAATTTTGGAGCATTTCTCAAATGAGGTTTCGCAAAGAATCGGCACAATTCGGAGAATTTTTTAACAGATACTGCAAGACAATAAAATGTTTTAACGATATTTGTTAACATGAATGCGGGAATCAGTAGGAATTTTTGGATTGACTGCTTCAATTGGATAATTTTTTTAAAATTTCCTATAGTTCTGACCATTTTCAAAAATCCTGAGAAGAATTTTCTTTAAAATAATATTTTTCTTTAAAATAATGAAATTGGTTTTTTTTTATAGTTTTTATCAACACCAAAAATAAAATTATTTTGAAAAATGTGTTTACAAAACTTTTGTTACTTAGACGCTTAAAAACAAAAAATTTACAACAGTAAAATTGGTCGGTCAAAAGTCGCGATTTAAAAGGGCAGCAGCTGATATATCCGAGATTTTTCAATAAATAAATGTTATTTTACATATCTGTAAAATAACCTAAAAATTTCAATAAAATATATTTATTTTTTATACGTAAAAAAAATTCGTAAAAATGACTTTAAATACACCGTCTACACCTATTTTCACCATAAGTATTATAAAAATAGATAAAACTTAATACTTTTTAATTTGGCAAATAGTTGTACGATCGGCAGCACTGGTTGCTGCTGGCGATAGTGGTGTTTACAATCTTGAAGTTTGTTTATCGCGTATTTTTGTTTTTGGTAAAATGACCCGAAGCGGCGAAGCTACATTGATAACAGCAAATCATTGATAGCGGTAGCCATGCAGACCAAACGCTTAAGCAAAAGAGTTATAGTTGTGTTCAGTGGCGGATTGGGACTAAAAGTTTAATCTGAATAATATTGGATTGACCGAATCACTCGCTTTAAAAAACTACAACAATAATGCCATAATGAAATTCGATATATAACGCCTTTATCCAGCTCTCAAGTAAGAACTTAAGAAAGCTTTTAATATATATTTCTTAATTAGGTTTGTTTGAATGGTGATACAGTAAAATCTCGCTTTCCGTCAAAGTTATGGAAAGTGAAATTTTAGCAGAATGGAAAGATAAAAGTTAAATAAATAGGAAAAAGTAGGGTTACCAGAAGAATAGAACTCTTGATATCAGAAAAAAGAACAAAAAGACTTTTAAGGGGCAACCAAACTATTGTAAAGTATCTAAAATGTATTTTCTGCTTTCCTATAGCTAAACATTAGGGTGGGCCGATTTGATGATATCAATTTTTTATATGTATTTTTATTTAAGGATACATTAAGAATTTTCGGGGCTACGTTTTTTGTTTAAATAAAACATGTCATCCCCAATTTTGACCTATTTTGAAATTTTCGTTCGTTCGCTTTTTTTATCTGATGTCGAAAATGAACTCCTTGGCTCGACAGACAGTCAGTCAACACTCAACAGACGATTGTCAAAAGCTAGTAGTCGCTATTCAATAATTAATAGCCAATATCAATTAATAGTCAATAATCATAGTTACAAGTCGATGGTATATAGTAGTGTCCGACCGAATATTGATTTTTTGGTCGAAGCCGAATGTTCGGCCAAAGAGAAATAATTGGCCGAAGACCGAAACCGAATACTAATAAATTTTTTGCAAGAAAAAAAAATAATAAAATTTAGGCCTTGCTTTCGTTATTTATTAATTTCAGTACAAAAAACGGCAATCATTAAAGGTTCCGTCTGGTTAAATAGGCCGAAAAATATGTAATTTTCATTAAGCTTTTTTGGAAAAAGTAAATAATATAGGTACTCTAAACTTTTTATGTATATTTACAGTACTTTGAAGAAGATTGTATAAAATTTTCAGATGATAATCACTAATTATTTAATTAATATACTGCAGCAAGCCACGGGGCGCGACCAACAATGGATTTAAAGTGGAAAAAAGATGAAAATTTATGACTTCTTATGGCAGATATTAATTTTTTTATTTATTAAAAATTGTCTACTTAGCATGTCTCCAAAAGGTCTTGGTCATATCTTTACAGGATTTTTGTACAGAGACCATTGAAGTTGTTATATAATAAAGCGTTCAATAAATTCTTGGTAACAAGAGGTATCTTTCGAATTGAATAACATGTGAACCACTGAAAAAATGTGGTTAGGTTTTTTAGTCTTAAATAAATAATAGAAAATAAGAAACTTGCATAGTTAGACTTAGAATTCATTGTATTTTTTTTAAGCAAAATAACTTTTTATATTTCAAACTCCACAAACAGTTTAATGTAATTTTTGGCAGAGAACAACTATCTTCCGGTGTCAACAGGTGTGCGCTCATTTAGATTCACATCATTACTGGGTTTATACTAAAACTTAAGAAAAAATAATTATCTGCCAAAACTTGTCAAAACAGTTTGTATGAATGAAAAACTAAAAGCGTTTTGTGTAAAAAAAATCGAGATTGGAAAGGCAATAAATATATATAATATATATATTAGGGCGGGTCAAATTCTGGCTCAGCGAAATTCGTAAAATACATGTAATTTCAAGACTTTTTCTCCACTACAGCATATACAAATTCTGAAAAAAAGCTGTGCGGACTTTCGTAAATAGATTCATACACAAACATTCATACATTCATATTTTATAATTGAGAACAAAATCTATTTACGAAAGTCCGCACAGCTTTTTTTCAGAATTTGTATATGCTGTAGTGGAGAAAAAGTCTTGAAATTACATGTATTTTACGAATTTCGCTGAGCCAGACCTCCAAAAAATTCGTCCATACAAATTGACCCGCCCTAATATATATATATATATATATATATTAGAGCACCCATGAAATATATGGAATGTGCAAAAGTGTTATTTTCTTCGCTCCCCGCGCATTTTCGTAGAGAACTCGACTAAAATGGTTGCCATTATGGTTTTCGTACGGATAAAATTATGTGCTCTATTTCATAATAGAGATAATTAAGTAAAGTTTAAATGAAAATTTTTTTTTATAAAAAAATTTATTTTTGGCGACGAAAACGCGGTTCAAAGTAAGAATATATAAACATTAATTAAAAAAATTTGCGACAAAGTTAGGAAATTATGTGAACATCTAAATAAATTCATTCTCAAGCCAAGTAAAGAATAACTGCATGCTCAACTTATCCAAAGACCTTCAGTATTTTTAGTCGTACAGTTTTTTGAAAACATTTTTCAACCTAAATAAGGTGCATATTGTTGACATTTTAAGAATTTATTCAGTGACATTTCTGATGTAGAGAACTGCAGATGAAGTATTGCGCATGTCTGCCATTTTTGTTGTGACGTAGAAGGTGCTCATTGGTAGCAACGTAGCCAAAATTTATTCATAGGGTGTGAAGATTTTATAATGTCGACATATTCTTAAAAAAACGTGTTTTACTGAAATGAAGTATATATTGTTAAATAAACCACATGTCCAAAATAAAGTATATATATTCTTTAGAACTGTTTGTGAAAAACATTTGCATATTTTGTAGGGGTGTTTTTCCCCTTTTTAGCGCTTTACACAAAAAGCGGCTACATTGCTTGATGTGCTCGACAGAATTTTGACTGTTTGTTCATAAATGTGTTACCAATGATTTAACTTAAAACATAATAAATATTATTTGTGCTTGAATTATATTATTAACTATAATTGAATTATATATTTTTTTTTTTATAAATGTTTTTAATTATTGTTTTATATATTCTTACTTTGAACCTCGTTATTGGCGCTACTTTTTACTAAAAAAAAAATTTCATTTACACTTTACTTAACTATCTCTATAATGAAGTAAAGTACATCATTTTATCCGTACGAAAACCATAATGGCAACCGTTTTTGCAAAAAAGGTGCTCAAAAAATTTCAAAAATCTTGTCTTTAAACGTTGATTTTACCATAAATAATACAAGCTGGTCAAAAGTTTATACACTGTTGTTATTAGCTAGGTTACTCTTAAATTTAAAGTCCCAATCACGAACTACTTTAAACACTTTTTAAAAGAGTTACAGATCAAAAAAATTTTTAACTTTTTTAAAGTGTGTTTTTGAGGCTTTAAGTCAAATGCGACTGGCATTTTACCACTAGACGCACCCGGTTTTTTTTGCAGATCTTAATTTTTGTTTTTTTCTCCACGAAAATGCGCGGGGAGCGAAGAAAATAACACTTTTGCACATATAGGTGGTCTAATATATATATATAAATAGGTTAGGTTAGGTTAAACCGGAAGTCTTCGAGAAGGCTCACATAGACCAATTCAGGTCCTTAGTGGTACCGGTAGTGAACAAAAGGAACCTTTGTGTTTATTTAAAAGTCTTTAAAGATTTGCGTTGAATTCGCAAACCTTAGGAGAGATTCCAGAGACACCCTGGCTACATCTTTAAGCGACGGGAATATCGATGAACCTAGGTATTTTAGTTTCGATCTAAGTAGGGTGGGGAATGTGCATAGTATCTGCTCCAGGGTCTCCACTGTGCCCGGCTCCTTGCACTTCCTGCAGTTGTCATCCATTATGATGCCAAGCTTCCTCGCGTGGGCCGCCGTCATGCAGTGACCAGTGAGCATGCCCACTAGTGTCCTGCAATCTTTGCGCGGGCGTGCTAAGATGAACAGAGTTCGTTTTTCGCATTGTGCATTGCACATGATTTTCGAGATTTTGCACGATGTCGTATCTCTCCATCTACGATTCACTGCTAGTGTGGCTCTTCTTCCGAGGTTCCTGTACAACTCTTGTAGCGGAGTAAGTACATGTTCTGCGAGTTCTGATTCCAGCCCGGCGCCTTCCTTTGCTAAACCATCTGCCATCTTGTTTCCCTCAATGCCCTGGTGGCTAGGGACCCAGTAGATGCGCACTCTCTTCGAAGCGCATAGTGCATCTAGTGCATTTCTGCCAGCCAAGACACTTTTGGACTTGATGCTAACGGAGCGCATGGATTTGATCGCCGCTTGACTGTCATCGAAAATGTTGATGAAAGAGTGTTGTGTGTCCATGCTGAGGGCTATCTCAGCAGCCTTCCTTGTGGCAAATATTTCCGCCTGGAAGATACTGCAGTGGTTCGGCAGTTTATATGGCTGCCTTATATTAGGCTCTGCGCAATACACCGCCGCAGCTACCCCCGTAGTCATTTTGGAGCCGTCTGTAAATATTTTGACCGCCTGCTGTGCTTGTTCTATACCTTTATACATATAAATAAGTATATAATAATTATGTATAAAATTCTTCTGTACATGGCTTTGTCACTGAACTCCTAATAAACGGCTAAGCCGATTTTGATAAAACTTGATGTGTGTGTGCGGCTGGGTGTGTAGATGGTTCTGTTTTAAAGTTTGACCAGTTCGGTGGCGCTGTTGTTGCTGTGGCATTGTTTAAAGGGGGCATTTGATAGTATAACTCAGAAACAAATTGAGAAATTGTCATGACTCGTTCACTATGCCATTACGTTGTATTCAAGCAAAATTACAAAAATACAAAATGACTAAAAATAAGCGATAAAAAGACCTTAAATATTTTATGATAGTTAGTTAAAACGTTTTAAAATTTTTAAAATAGAAACTTTAAATCAACCTACACTTATGCATACCATATGAAACAACATTAAAAAAGCCATTTTTAGTTTTGAATATTTTTTCAACAACAAATATTCTTACCAAAGTTTTTTACGAAATAAAGAAATTCGTTCAGGTTTTTTTTGGAAAATTATAAAAATTATAACGGAAACGAAAATTAAAATATTGAAACACGATTGGACGGACAATAAATCAAAATTTCAAACAAAAAACAATTAATGTAATCCTGTTTAACATGACCGAGTTATTCACTTTCAAAATCACCACTTTTGTTTTTGATTAATTTTTTTTTCTATCTCACCAAAAAATAAATTTAGTACTAAACATTTTTTGTGTGTTTCAGGTACGAAAGTTTTTGTGGTGTCAGTTTCTTGGAAATTTTAAACAACTTGCATGTTCCGAAAGAAAACGAAATATTTCTAATAAAAGACATCTAAACCAGAATTTTTACTTACCACAGAGGCATGCAGTTACCAAATTGTAATAATATAACTTTGAAAATTCCTGCATGGCAGATTATTTACCTTAAAAATTTAAGGTATTTGATGACAAAAAAGGTCAAAAATATGGGGTAAAGATATATAACTTCTCGATTAGTACCGGGTATATCATCTGGTAATATATATAGTTCTGGAACAACGACAACCTCCATTTCATATCGTTAAGATGCAATGTCACGATAAAGCTGCAATTTGTAAAAAGTACACTGTAGAAATTTTTATGTGGGAGGTGGACAGGACCGAAAATATTTTCTTAAATTCTGCTTATAAATAAATATCTCCGTGACGAGTTATTTTGAAATCGGGCCAATATGAAAGAAAATATGGCGTTTTAAATTTTTTTATTGTATGGAAGGTGGGTGCGGTTGTGGAAGGGTTTAAATTTCTTCTACTTTACGGTTTAATATTTTTAAATCTAGCTCACATGCAACATTTTATTACTCTACTACTTTTATTTCTATTTGTTGACAAATTTTGTATGGGGCCAAGCCACTGTGCGACGTGGACCAGTGCTTAAAACACGAACTGAACTGGACACCTTCCCACAGGGCGCAAAAATTCAACTGAAACAAAAATAAAAATATTTTCCTGTTAGGTATGAATATGATTATGGAATATTTTCGTCATTTTTACTGAATATTTTCGTAACTTTTTTGTTGATAAAAATTCCAATATTAAATTTATCAATGAGATTAAGACAATTTAATGTTAAATTTTTGTTAAAAATTGACTGAGTTATAGAAGTAGCACGCTCGAAAACGCTTTTAAAGTTTTTAACATAGTGCGCTTCCTGCTTTGACGCGGTCGGCTCGAAGGCTACACTTTTGAACAATTATGAATTTTTATTTAACCTTTTAGAATGATATTTTACACAGTTATAGCTATCGAAAAATAAAAAATAAAAAAATATAAAAATTTTTTGTATTACAAAAAAGCAAAAACATTAGTCAAATATTCGGCTATTTTGGGCCGAAGCCGAATATTCGGTCGGACACTAGTATATAGTCCATATTTGTTAGTCAAGAGTCAATTATGGAATCTCAAAAAGTCGCAATTCAATCGCCAAAAGAGAGAATAGTCACTAGTCGATGGTCCATAGAAAATAGTGATTTGTCAAAAGTCGATAGTGACTTGTTAAATGTCTATACTCAATAGTCAAAAGTCGATAGTCACTTCACAATTGCCTATATGTACTCAATAGTCAATAGTCAAAAGTCCATAATTGATAGTTATTGGTCAAAGTCATATTCCAGCTGTCAACACAAAAAATGAACTCAAAGTCGTCCCTCAAAGCCATCAGCATAAATGGTTCAAAATCTTGGACTTAATTTTAAACTTTTTTGGATACAATTCTATATGTACAAAACCAAAAAAAGATAAGTTTTTAATCCGCAAAAAGTTTAAAAAAAGTAATATAAATATTAACTTAAAATAAAAAATTACTCTGACAATTTCATGATTTGAACACACTTCCTTTCATGTGCTGGTCCAAAACCTTATCCTCTCGTCCAACTCAGTTGTTAACAAGGTTTCGCTTATTTTGCATCGTTACGAGTGCAAGTAAGTTCTTTTTAGAAACGTGGGTTCGTGACACAGCTAAATAAAACTAAAATAGGGATTAAAAAATAGTACTTTTTGAATTAAAAATACCCTTAAACCAAAGTTTGGATTAAAAAGTAGTCTAAAATTTTTAACGTGTATTCTTATCCTATTAGTATCTCTTATTTCTATTCTATATTTTCTTATCTATTAGCAAACAATCTATTATTATTTCTATAAGTATCCCTTATTTTGATTGCATTTTCTTTTTATCACCATTTTCCAGAATACATGTCTTTAAAAGTTAAACAACAAACATAACTCGAAATTCTTCTGCAATTCCGACAACAATTCTTAGCATAGAGACTTCCAATTAAAATATAACTGATAAGTGCTAAAAGATGTCTGCTTAATTGTGATTTTTATCACTTATAAACACAAAAAAATGCAAGAGACTTTTTGTGTGATAACAAAAATTGAGCAGTTTTTACTTGTATCGCATAAATTGCAAAAAAAAAATACTCAGCGACAGTAAAAAAAATAGCACAATAGAGACGCAATCAGAAAAGTGAATACACCCACCATAACTAGGAAAAAGGAATTTCAATGAGTGACAGAAACAGCAAAGTTAACATCACCAACAACAACAACAAAAACAACGATGTCAACTACAACAAAGGAATCCCAAACATAACATGTAATTTATTCGTTTAATATTATTATGATTACTATGAATACCTAATTGTTTTAATTTATTTACAGCAATTTGTCGCTTTTGTGCTATTGTTCTGTGTGACAGTAATTGTATTCACGTTTGTTATATTTTTTTTTGCTTTTCTTTATTCTTCAACAGGAAAAACCAAAACAAAAAATGAAATGAACAAAATACACCCACTTTTCCTTCGATTTGGGGCTCAAAACAGAGCAAATTTTAGCTGTAAAAAAATTATATATGTATTAATTTATAATAGATTAATTTTTTTAAGAATGTATTATTTCTTGAAGTACCCTGTACTGATTAAGGGGCGTACAAGAAAAAATTAAACTCAAAACGCAAAGGCCGTACCCTGGTGGCTTCATGTATTATCACCCGCCAAACACTGAAGTTCAAACAGCTGTCAAAAACCAGAGTTGTAAAAGAATGCAATCTTTTAATCATTTTTGATTGTGTAATGACTTCAACTCAAGAAGTCCTGAAATCATTTTTGAGTTATTGAATCCATAAATACATTAAAGTCTTTGCTGATTTCATTGAAATTTAAATCGCAGTCATGACTGCAAAACTAAATTCATTGCATTCATAAATTCTTTAAAAAGGATTGGAATCACCTAAAAAAGTCTTTCTGAAGTAAATTTAAAGTACTTGAAGTCAAATTTTTGAAATTTTTCAAAATTAATTAAATCATGATCGAGGCAAATCATTAAAGCTTACGATATATTATCCCTTTACTTAATCTTGCTTTAATTTTCGAGGCCTTATTTTAATTGATAAGCCAAACATTTTTCTGCATACAAAATGTCTTCCAAAATTTTTGAATGCAATCAAAAGATTTCAAGTTATTTCACAGTTTCTGTGATTTAAACCATGATTTCGACTGACTTCTAATGATTTCATTGTTTTTAAATTGTCTACAATTGAATGCAACAAATGACTTCAAGGGGCACGACTTCAATCATAGTGTATGAATAAAAAGACTTAAAAAAAAATTTATAACCAGTTGATTAAAATGTTATCATCAGTTGATAAAATGTCATGGTTTTTGTTGTTGTCAAAACTTGGAGTTACGAAATCAAAAATTATTACATAACTTACGGAGCTTCAATCACTTAGTGTAATTAAAGGAAACACTATATCATTACTATTTTACCGTATCACTATATCATTGAAATTCTGTTTTTGTACTGATATCAATATCAATACTAATAAACACGCTTATACGATACATAAAAAGCGCGTCATCAAAATGCATTTCGCCGCACAGTCACGAAGAAGTTTAGCTCAAGAGCAGTTATAAATGCGAAAAAATAGCAAAGTACCACTTTAACCACACATCCACATGCACTCACGAATACATTTATGCTTAACTCGATAAAAAATCCGCCCCTTTCAAAGCGTCCCATCTTACAGCATTTACAAACATACATTTTTATCATTATTGAGTGTCAATTTTTGTCAAAGCCCGCTGGCAGCACTGACTTTCTTATCGTATTATTTTGTACTGTATTAAAACGTTATCGTATGCGCGTTATGCAGCAGCACGTACATTTAGTAACGCATTTCGTTGACTTTTATTTAATAAAAGATAATAATAATATTAATACATAATATCGATGATGTAAATAAGAATAAAAATAATAAGAGATATAATAATCATAACAATAATGAAGTTATTTTTTCATGTGATGGTGTGGTGCTACGATTAGAGTCTGCATATTTGTGGCAGATACACCGCGCGGGGAATTTAAGCTAGGCCTACGCAAAAGAAGACATGCTATTATTTGAATCAATACACCTTCCATGATCGCTGTACTGATGAGTACTTCAGGAAGGCCTAGCTTTTGAAGGTTCTTTTGAGTTGTCTCTGAAATGCGTGTTGGCTGGTTTATGCACAATTCTAGACCAAACGAGGACAACAAGGATATGTCAACAGATATTTATTTATTTTATTCAGTAGAAGAATAGAGTTCTTACACTGTTAAAAATGTTGGACTACTTTTGAATCCAAACTTTGGTTTAAATGAATTTTTAATCCGAAAAGTACTATTTTTTAATCCAAACATTAGTTTTATTTAGCTGGGTCTCAAGACCACGTTCCTCAAAAGAACTTACTTTTATTCGTAATGATGCAAAATAAGCGAAACTATGTTAACAACTGAGTTGGACGAGTGGATAAGGTATTGGGCCAACACATCAGAGGACGTGTGTTAAAATCACGTACTGGTCAGAATATTTTTTAATTTACTTTAACTAAGCAGGGTTTCGAACTCATGATTCTGCTCGTTTGCTTACTTACTGCAAGCTTACTTGCATTTATTATGATGCAAAACAAGCATAACTTTCATAACAACTGAGATGGACGAGTAGATAAGGCGTTGGACCAGCACAACAGAGGAAGTGTGTTTAAATCATGAGCTGGTCAGAAAAGTTTTTTATTTTCAGTTGATTTTTATATTGCTTTTTTAAACTGTTTGCGGATTGAAAACTAGTGTTTTTTTGGATTGAAAAATCTTAAACTTTTCCTTGGATTAAAAAGTAATATTTTTTTGGTGTTTTTATATATGTAATCCAAAAAAGCTTTAAATTTAGTCCAAAATTTTTAATCTTGTACAGACTATGATCGCAAAAAAAAATGTTAACTTAAAACATATTATTTAACAAACGCTTTATAGCTTGCAAAGATATATCAAAATCAACTATACATCTTGAAGATAAGTTATTAAAATAATTTTGGGCCCTATACATGGGCGAATTGAAGGCATAATGAGAACGGCATAGGCCTAAATAAAATATGTTTGGCACTACTAGGCACATTAAAGTTACTTAATGATAAAGATGAACAATCTATTTTTCCAGCAATGATATCATAAATAAATAACATAGATAAGATAGCATATTTATTATAACTATTATAAGAGTTTTTAATTTTAAAAGATCACATCGAGCATTTTCTGACGGATTTGGAACGTTAAAATTACAAGCTCGTAACGCAAACCGCAAAAAATATTTCTGAACTCGTTCTAGGTGTAAATTGTGACATGCATAGAGAGGGTTCCACGAAGAAGGTATAAAGAAGTTTTAAGGTATGAATGTCAGTTAAGCTTGAGCCATTTCGATGAATAAAAGCAAGAAGAGAGTATGCTTTGGGTATGGTCTAGTTGAGGTGACTTCCAAAATTAAATTTTGAGTCAAATATTACACCTAGGTCTTTCACCTAGTTTACACTTTTAAGCAATGAATTTACTAACGAATATGTAAAATGT
Source organism: Dichetophora obliterata (assembly GCA_963920525.1). Taxonomy (NCBI): domain Eukaryota; kingdom Metazoa; phylum Arthropoda; class Insecta; order Diptera; family Sciomyzidae; genus Dichetophora; species Dichetophora obliterata. Next base: position 130,093,603 of record OY986438.1, on the reverse strand, counting down.
TGGGGATAGTTAAGTTTTGCAAAAGTGGCAGTAGCACATTTATTCAGGAAGAGTTGGTTTTTTTGGGCACCACTCATCAACCGAGTTCAAGTCTATTTAGAGTTTAAGAGCATTTGTATTATTCTATATTTTAAGGAAACATTTAATCAGGAAGTCATTAACAACGGTGGTAATGTCGTTTATGAGCAAAGTTAACAACAATGGGCCAAAAATACTACCTTGAGGAACCCCCGACGGTGCAATGAAAGGCAATGATTTAGTACATTAGACAGTGACGAAGCAAGTCCTATTGCTTAAGTAGGAGTGATGCCATTTTAAAACACTAGAATGGAAACCTAGCTTGGCTAATTTAGTCAGTAAAATAGAATGCGAAACTTTGTCGGAAGCTTTCGAAAAATCGGTGTAAATTGTATCAACCTGTAACCCATCTCGAAAAGCTGAAATACAATGTTCAGAAAAAATTGTAAATGTTAGTAAGTGTTGATCTACAAGGAAAAAAAAAAACCATGCTGAAGAGGAAATATACAACTTTTTACCGCAAAAAATAGCTTGTCTTTAATAAAACTCTCAAAAATTTTTGAGAAAGTTGATAGTTTTGAGATAGGTCTGTAGTTTTCAATGCTATTTTTATTTCCTGATTTTAATATGGGTGTTATGGACTATATCTTAAAGTCAAAAATAAAACTGCCTGAGCGTTCTTAAAATTACCTAATAAGTTTTATAAGAGACTTATGTTACCTAATAAAAAGCAATTTGCATATCTTTACTCGGATAATAAATTATGAAAATCATTTGAAAACATGTTAACATTCACATTATAATGGAATCTACAAGCACAAATAAAAGTTCATTTCCGGCTACTGATAGTGCATATTAGTGTTAAAGCGTCAGAACTGCTCAGATAATGGGGAAAACAATCAGAATTCAATTTTGTAGAAACAAAAACACCCACACCCTCAGTCGAATAATCATTATAGCAAGTTGAAAGAAAATTGTGTCCGGGAATACGAAAAAGTGAAGCTTCTTCATCATAAAACATGGATTTCGAGAGAAAGACTAAATCTGATTTTTTAATAAACGAATTTATCGGTAATTAAAAGCTATCGAAATTTTTTTCTCATACTGCAAATGTTTTGATGAATTAAAAAAAATACCTTCAAACTGTTAGGATTGGATAAAACACTTCGAAAGTTAACATTAGTACAATTATTCAAAGGAGGAATGTTCGTATTGAATACTGAAATTACTCCTTCTAAAATCATCAAAAGAGTTTATAATAGGGCGGGTCGATTTATTTTTCGACAATTTCCCTATGATTTCCGTATTCTATGGGTTATTCTATGAAAATTTGCCAAAGGAACCATACCTCTATCGTTAAAATCGAGTCCCCTACTTTTTGTTGGTAGATTTTATCCCAAATTGACGTTCGTATGAAATATTACCTACACGTTCACATCCATAACTCAAAAACTATCGATCGTGTTTAATCACCAGTAGGCGCGTTGGAAAGGTGAGCTCATTTTACAATTCATGAGATCAATTTACAAAAAAAAAATCTCCAACATTGGTCCAACGGTTCAAAAGTTACGGGCATTTTTGTCCAAATTTTGGAGCATTTTTCCATTTTTTTCATGATTTTGTCCAAGATTTTGTCTTTTACTACACTCAAATTGAATATTTTTTTTTATAATAGGTTGATAGATACTTAATTATCTTTTAATTTGAATTTTTGTAGAAAAAAAAAAATAAAAAGGGGAAAAAAATCAAAAAGTTGGTTTTATGTGTTATTTTGATTTAGCAATATCGCATGAATTAATCAACCGAATTCGATAAATTTTGGCTTAAACTCTTCATTTTGAATTGTTAATTGAATTAAATAATGGATTGAGCCAAAAAAATGGCCATGAAAGTAATATTCTTGGACAAAATCATGAAAAAATGGAAAAATGGTCCAAAATTTGGACAAAAATGCCCGTAACTTTTGAACCCTTGGACCAATGTTGGAGATTAAGACTGCAAAAGTCTTCTAGAAAAGCTCGAAAGAGTTTAATTTTAAAGATATTTTTACCATATTCTTGGCCAAACAATCTTGAACAAAGATTCCTCTAAGTCTTTGTTTATTTTTTAAAACTAATTTCTTACTCTTCAATAATATAAAATGAACACATAAAACTTCCTTATTAGAATTTCCATAAGAGTTATTTTTAATCTTTATAACATAACATTTATCAATTAACCCTTCAGAAACATTAGTGTTTAAACTTTATGATAACATTTAAAGCATTAACTAATTTAAAAATCTAGAGCATAATTATTGTTTACACCTGGTACGCCAAATATTATTGCCAATTGCCGTAATGCTTTAATTAAGATTTTTTTCTAAATAATGTTTTAGCTAAACCTTGAAAAACTTACCCTGAAATCAGCTAAATCACAATATTTTTATTCAAGTCATTTATCAACTTACCTGAAATTAAAGAGAGAAAAAGTAGTAATATATTATTGATCAGATTTGAAAACATTTTAACAAATTAAATTTTGCGTAAAAGCCTCAAGTTGAGCTGCTTAAAAATATTCCCAACATAAAATAATTATTGTGTTGTAGAATTAATTTTTATAATTCAATTATTTGTGTGCGCCTTGCAATCAATCAATTTCCGATTGACCTTTGGATATAAACAAAGCAAAAAACAAGGTTTTCGTCATGCACGTAATTAAATTAAATACAACAAGCAAGAAATGAATTGCATTCAAATTTATCAAATTATTTCGCTTAATGTGTTCTATTGTTGGACCTTGATATAAGTATAATTGTCATTCTTAATTAAGTTGAATTATAAACAGCTGGCAATATTATAATAAAAAATAAAGATGAAAAACATGACAACGATGTGCTACATTGGACAATTTGTAACTTAATCATAAATAATAATTAAGATTAGGTTAAGGTGGCGGCAGGCCTTTAGACCAGCTCACTTAGACCAAATTATTGGTCATTTGTGACAGGGCCTTAGCCAGAATTTACCTATGTGGGGTTTTTGATGAACATTTTTCTTTTTAAAATTAAAAAAATTATAATATACAAGTTCATTTTCAAGTTTAGTCTCGTCTTGTAGAGGGTCACATTTGTACCCCTCTGCAAATAAACCTTTGTCTATTTTATGATTTCCGAAATATTTTGACGATAACCGTTAGTGAGCTAAACTATTTTGAAAAAACTTCAAAAACTCTTATTTATCGTAAATATATTGGCTGGTGTAATAATTGTAAAAAAATAAACTACAAAATTAAAGGCTAGAAAAAGCTCTTCCAATCTGCATCCAACAAATTAAAAGGTTTTGCAATAGGTTTAAGGATAATGCTGTTTTTGGTGAATTTTTTTTAAGTTATTTTCACTAAAATTGAAATTAATTTCTAATGCTAACCTCACTTTCAAGATATGGTTTTAAAGGTTTTGAGTGCTTGCATTCATTCCTGGTTAGAATTGCTAAAATGTATACATATTAAAGTTAAATAAAAATATATACTTTTATCTAAATTTATATCTATACTATTATACAAAATTGAAGTGAAAATTTAAAGTTACGACTTTACTCCAAAAGTACTGGGCCGATTTTTATGAGAAATATTTTTAAATATCATATTTGTACTACAGATGTATTTAGGGGTCTTTTTCTTTACAAATTTTAATAATAAGTATATCGTCGCCTGAGAAATTAGTGTCGTATGTGGCGTTTTACCGGTATAAAGTTAGAATTCGTTCCTTATGTTTTGAGGGTTTCTTTTTCATTTCGCATGGTCAGTTTTCCGATATCTTAAGTTATTTTGCGATACTCAGAGGCATTCTCTTGTCGTATGTGGCAACTTATTATCAGAATCAGAAATTAAGTATCGTATGTAGTAGCAAAGCGTTACATACGACATGCTTTCATAAAAAACATAAAAAAAATGATTTAATTTTTAAACGTCGTATTTTTTTTATGTTTATAAATGTAATTTACTTGTCTTAACTTTGCAAGCAATATTATTTTAATTCTAAAAAATGGCTTGGTTTTTATAGTTTTAAACCTCAGAACTCATTTTTCACTTAAACAAAAGTATTTATTAAATAGTACAAACTTTTTCAGAACCGGGGCCTTTATTGGTGCTAGAGGTCGATTGTGTACATAGCGCAATTGAAGATCTAAGAAATATGGAAATCAGAAGTTCGCCCTCTCTGATCAACAAGTTAATAAGGGTTCTCATCTAAGCAAGTAACTGACCCATAAACATTGTAAACCTTGTGAGCTTACATGCGCTTGCATGTGAGTTTACATCATTTCCTAGCCTATTTTGTAGTGTAAACTAGAATGTAAATCTACGTGTGTGAATAAGGGGTTGCTTTTTACACTAATCAGGAAGTAATTGAAGTAACAACAAATTTAAATAATTTTTATAAAGGTTTTTTTAAAAATTAAAATTGAATAAAGGCGATTCCGCAACCCTAACCGCAGCTGTCATTTTGTCGACATTTACGCTTTTTACTCTTTATCGCTCATCAAAAGTTTAAATGTTTTGCATGTTTACATGCTTAAATAAGAACCATTATTACATTTTTCTTACGATAAACCGAAAAATAGTAAAATCATCTAAGTTGGTTTGGGTAAATAGAATTGTATATAAATTACAAACGTATGCTTAATCCCAAGTAATTTAATGTTAAATACATTATAATGTTCAAGAAATGCATTGCTTTGAAAGCACATGCTTTGAATAGTATGTAAAGCTTAGGTGTTTTGATGAAGGACTTGGGAAGCTGAAAACTGCCAATGCCACTTATAAATTAAACTAGGTTTTTTGTTAATTTTACATAAGCTCTTTTCTCTGTGTAATGTTAAACATAAAATTTCTGAAATGGTGGCCGATGATTTTAATTTATATCCCAACTATCTAATCAATTATGTATGCTTTAAAAAGATCCCATTTTCGAAGTGCAAATACATACAGTACGAGAAAAAAGAATTAGAAAACATTTGTTATAAAGATTCAGCGATAGATACATAAAAAATTTGGATAAAAAATTAAATGCTTATTTTAGAACAGACATATAAAATATATTAGAAACAGCATTAGTAGTAGCTTCCTCAAAACAAATAAGTTTTAAAAGTCTAACGATTAAAAGGAATGTAAAATTTTTTGAAATACGCAGTTAACTATTTTTTAATACGGTTTTGAAATTATTATTATGTTGCAGTCATATTTTGCAGTATTATAATTTTCGTAATATCTGTTTATTATTAAATAAATACATATTGCTTACGTGTTATCAAAATGTTAAAACAAATTAAATAAGTATATTGTTTTAACTCGTAAAAATCTTTTTCATTTTAAAAATACCAAAATTTATTCAATTTATTTATTTAATAAAACCGCAAGCTGACACACAAAACTTATCGCCAAACAAATCATTTAAGACACTGGAATGTAAAACGCCCACTCTCAAAATGGGAGAGAGCGCCGGGCTTAGCCCTACAATAATTTTGGAAACATTTTTATATATTGTAAACTCATTATATTTTTATTTTTTGATGCATTAATATAGTTCTGCATACGTTTTCAAAAACTTTTTGTCGTATGTTTCCAGGTTAGTTTAAAAAAGTGTGAAATTACTACATACGACAAACCAATAGACCTCTTAATTTTAAAATTATATAGTCAAATCTCAAGTGCTGAAAATTTAAGAAAATCGGTCCGCTATAAGCCAAGTTATTAGCCTTCAATATTAAAACTTAACACTTTACACAAAACTATCGAAAGTCACATACGACACTTAATTTCTCAGACGACGATATTAATAAAGGCATTAAGATTTTTAAAAAATCATCTCAGTTGCCACGCATTGCTTATTCGATGTCTTTGACGCGTTTGTGTTTAATAAACTTCATGTTACTCTCTATTTTTCTCACGTGAGAAAAAATGCACCAGATTGACTAGGTTTTCAACAACACAAAATACTATATTAAATTTACAAATTAAATTATATTCGGAATGGCCAATTGTTATGTCACAGGTTTGTACAAATTTAAAATATTTAAATTAAATTTAGTTTATGAATCTAACAAAACAAAATTACTTATGCTTTCATATACTTGCACCAATAAATCACATCTTATGATCACTGTCAATTAAATTTGAAGGCACATGCTAAGGATGCTTAAGATCACAATGCTAAGGCACATTTGGTGCCTCCGAAATTAAAAAAAAAACACCAAAAAATGCACCAGGCACCAAACTCTGGTGGAAAAAGCACCAAGTTGGCAACAGTGCGAGCGAAAAATGAGATAGATATAAATGCAGAACAGCGCTCCAAAACAAAACAAAACAAAAAAAAAAACCATTTTTTATTTAAGTTAATTTTATTTTAACTATTACACCAGCCAATATCATAGATGGTCATTTTCCCTTACCATTAAATTTCCATTACCACTAACCATCTAGTGGTAATGCAAAATAAATTATATATAATGCAAAAACCACTAAAATTTTAATATTAATTGAAAATTTTAATGCTAATGCAAAAAAAATTTGCATTACACTGACTTTTTATTGGTAATGGAAGGAAGTTACACAGCCACTAAAATTGAAAAAACATCACCACCAATCGATCGCGAATACAAAAACTTAGCGACACGAATTTAGAAATGCTAGCAATAGAAACAGCTAAGAAATGTTAACTACTACCAAAATTTCTTTTTGATGCCTCAATTATTTTTACATTATCTTTATATATAATATATTTTAGTTACCTTTTTAATCAATGCGTATTCTTGAAAAAGCAAATTTTTTAAAGAAACCACGTCACTAACAGAATTTTATACTTGTATACACTAAATTTTAGTGGAAATGCAATTTTTTTCCGTTACCATAACATACTAATGGTAGTGCAATTTTTTTTCCATTACCATTACATACTCCATCACACTAGGTGGTTAGTGGTAAAGGAAATTTATTTTGCATTATCAATAGGTGGTAAGTGGTAATGGAAATTTGATTTTCATTAACACTAAGCGCATAGCGCAAATGATATTTTTTTTTAATGCACTAATAATTCAATGCAGTATGCCCATCTAATGGCCAATATATTTACGAAAAACATGATATTTTTAGGTGTTTTCAAAATGGTTTAGCTGACTAGCTGTTATCATAACAGCCAAAATATTTTGGAAATCGTTATAAAATAGAAAAAGGTTTATTTTAGGGAGGTAAAAATGGAAATTTTGTTTTCAAAGCTAGCTTTGTATACATAAGGGCAATTCAAAAATCTTGTGCATTTGAGATTGCAAATTTTTGCAAGTGTAAAAATTTACCATCAATTGTGATAGGTCTTTTTCGGTTAACACTGCCACCTTGGTTGCAAAAAATAAAAAATAAAAATTCATAGCTGATCGATGAAACGCAAAATTATATCGCTTGAACAAATTTTATGTCGAAAAAACCTTTAAGGCTTTCTTTATTTTTCATATGAGTTGTTTTTTCAGTATTTATTTTTTCAACTATCAGCTGTCAGTGTGCATTTCAGTATTGCTGATGTATAGTAAATATAAAGTATGGGTTGGTTTTTAGTGTTGCTTATTTGCAAAAGTGTAGTAAAAATATAGTCTACCATTTTGCAAATGCTATGATGCCAGACCATTTGCACAGGATTTTGAAAAGCCCTAATGTTATTTATTTTAAAAGTTATTTTTTGCTAGAGATTAAAATTTGGTATTCTTATTTTTTTTTAATTCTTCCATTTAACTTATCATAACTTCAAACATTCCCCAAAAATTAAACCAGATTAAGACACATCTTAAATTCGAACGATAATTGTTTACAAACCCTTGTGTATAAAAGAGTCACAAAAGAGTACAAAAGATACTGGGGATAAAAGGGTCTAAAAACTTTATTTAACTAAAGTTTTTTCCTAAATGACCTCTTTATTTATTATGTTGACTTTATATGATTTAAATACAAATTCTAAATGTTTGATTGTTTAAATCATACTTGATTTTAAATACAAATTCTAGTTGTTTGATAGTTTAAAATCGTGAAATTATGAAATTGAAATTATGAAATTAAGAAAAACTGAGAAATTGACACTTCAAATCTCATCGCCCCTGTGGTGCAGTGCGTTAGTGCGCGCTTGCACGGGTATCACAAAGATTTCTGATGAAGCCTTTAACCCGGCCGAAATTGCAATAAAATCGGCTACTGATTTTTTCCTTTTCATATTGAAAACTTTGTTGTTGTTGTTGTTGCTTCTTTGGAAAGATTCGTTAGAACAATTAATTGTTCTAACTTTGACCTAAAGCTAAATAAACGACTTTAAACTATCAAACAACTAGAACTTGTATTTAAAATCAAGTATGATTTAAACTATCAAACATTTAGAATTTGTATTTAAATCATACAAAGTCAACATAATAAATAAAGAGGTCATTTAGGAAAAAACTTTAATCAAATTGTAGAGCTCGACCAAACGGAAACAGCTGAAAACAAAATCAGAAACAATCTAAAAACAACTTCAGTAAACATGCTTTGTTAGTGGAGACTTCCAGCACGCTGTTGGACTCCATATAATAACATAAGCATAGAGACTAAAGTAAAGCAAAAATACAACAACAAATGTGAAATTATGAAATTGAGAAAAACTGAGAAATTGACACTTCAAATCTCATCGCCCCTGTGGTGCAGTGCGTTAGTGCGCGCTTGCACGGGTATCACAAAGATTTTTGATGAAGCCTTTAGCCCGGCCGAAATTGCATTAAAATCAGCTAGTGATTTTTTCCTTTTCATATTGAAAACTTTGTTGTTGTTTTTTGGAAAGATTCGTTAGAAAAATTAATTGTTCTAACTTTGACCTTAAGCTCAATAAACGATTTTAAACTATCAAACAACTAGAATTTGTATTAAAAATCAAGTATGATTTGAACTATCAAACATTTAGAATTTGTATTTAAATCATATAAAGTCAACATAATTTTATTTAATAAACATTTTTTGTGTGCTGTAAATTAAAAAGATGCAATGCCGCTATAAGCAGAGCTAAAGAAAACGCAGAACTTACAGTAAGATCTATTTGCATATTTGGATATAACCAACTCTATCGTCAAAACCATGGATGCTGGAATTTTAATTTTCGAGAACCGCTATAGGGAAAATTAAACTCAATTGGTGGCTGAATTAAAATCTTTCTAGGTGGTTCGAATAAGAAAGATTTTTCAGTATACATGTGTATGTCATTATTGTTGGCTTCACTGTTATCATTACTACCATCATCTACAACTGCCGATGTTAAGGGTAGTGATGACAATAGTGATGACAATTTTGATTGTATCACGTTCAATTCAATAAATCACGATACATGGGTTTTTACTATTGTTTTTTACACAATCCAACTCATAACAAAGACTTTTACACTTAAAAGCAACTGCAGTATATGACTTGTTGAGTTTTTTTAGTACATATTAAAGTGATTCAATTAAATAATTGTTTAAATGCATTAATTTTCATAAAATTTTGACATTTTGGGGAGGGTTTGAGCCCCGAAAATCCCCCTTGCCTACGGCTCTATATTGTGATACCATAGAATGGAGGAAGGAAGTAATCAAGTGAAACTTTTGTGTAGAATGTTCTTAATGTGGCAGAAGCTGTAGAAACATGTGATATTAAATCTGAAGCAAGTTTTATGCCTTAAGCTCAGTCAAATCAAGTTTCTAAGCGTTCCTCTCAATAAAACGATTACAGCTCCGCTAAAACAAAAGGTACAACAAAATTTGCTGATATTTCGTTGGATAATTTTAAAAAATTTTTTGCTCCACTACCAGGTTGATATGTTGGTTCCAAAATTGATATATTGTCTAAAATACAAAATATTATTTTTTATTTTATGATGAGTAGTTTAGATTCTAGATCAATAATACGAAACACGTGACAAAAACTTAAAACACCCAGTCTCTAGAGAACTTTTTAATATAGGAAGATACTGAGTACAGATTTGAAACCAGCGTTGAAAGTAGATGTAGGAATAATAATGGGTTTACCGAATATGAAATTTGTAGACTAGAATTATGTATCCAAACATGTCTGAATATAAGAGTACTGCTATTATTTCGTTCGCAGCTGTAATATATTGAATTTTTATTAAACATCCTTGTGCAAGATATGATAGAATTAAAAATATATCATTTAAATATCATAAATATTTAAACAAAAAATTTTTACTGCACAAATTTTTTAACTGTTTGTGATAATTTAAATTTGTAAAATACACAATCACATTTTTTGGCATTTTTAATAAAATCGGAAAACAATATAATTAATATTGAAATTAAACTGGGTTGCTCTATCGTGAAGAACCAAATATTTATAACCGTCCAAGCTCTAATCAGAGATTTTTTGATAAATTGCTGTATGGCGATTATTTCTGAATATTGAAAAATGTAGATGCCGCACTCTTCCTTATGACAGTAGTATTGTCTTATGCAGATTAACAAAAAAGGATTGACAAAGAACAAAAAGCGGAACAAAAAGATTTCAATTACAATAGCGTTTTCACTTTTTTTTCTTAACACATTTTATAAAATTCAACATTTGAGCACACACTTATTTTGAGCACACAATTATTAAATTGTCTAGCTTTTATTGACAAGTGATGTGACCCGAGTAAAAATATTCGCGGGCAGAACATGGGCCACACATGGGCTAAAAATAATCCCAAAAGCCTATCGCCCGAAAGTTGGTTCGAACAAGGTCCGTACAAGGACTAAACAAAGTTCTACGATCGCTGTACGCTTATTGTATGCCACCAAATTTTTCAAAGCTTTTATTCAACAGCAAACGTATGCGCACAAACAAAAACGAGTCTTACTCGGCGATGCTGACGTTGATACTATCGCCACTTGTATGTGGCAGAACATTTTCATTGTAAATAATCACTGTTCGTCTGCTGTACGCTCGTTGTACAGCCTAAATTATATAAAAATAGCCACTGTACGACACTTGTATGACCGCTGTTTTGTCAAAAAGTCCTGCAAAAAACCAGTTTCCAACAAAAAAAAGTTTTCCAACTTTTGTTGGAAACTTTTTAGACCACCCTCGTATTTATTATAATAATCATACAACCATTAAACTTTTCGCTAAATTTTACCATTATTTTCTACATAGTAAAATCTTCATGCTTACTTGCAAATATAGCTGATTGCTTGGTGTTCTTTCGCGAACATTGGCCACTAGTCAAATTGATAACAAAGTGATTTTTTTTTCTCTACAAGGCGGTGGGGCAACAGCTTTTTTTACTTCTATTAGAAGAAATATTGTTAAATATTTATAAATAAGGTATAGTCATTACATTTGAAGTTCCTTTTATGTAGCTTTTTACATTTAAACAACAACAAACATTGTTGTCCACTTATGCACATAAGTTTCAAAAAAGTTCATGTTTGTGTTAATAGCCAGCAATTTTTCTACATTTTGCACTCTCAGTCACTCTCAAGTGGCACAACTGTGAATTACATTTCAACACCATCAACAAACATCACATTACAACCATACGACAGTATCCTCACAAACAACAACAAAACAGCATCTGTTTTAACAATCATTCAGTTATTCCATCATTCATGAATTCCGGCAAACAAACAAAAAATATAAAAAAAAAAGTGACAACAATCTCTAAAACACTCTAGCTGGAACACTATGAAGAAACGCACTTGAAAGTCCCTAAAGAATGGAAAATTCATTAAATTTTCATAACATGACATTCTGTGGAATAAATATGTTTTCAACTTGCTTTTTACTCTGTCCGGATTTTTGCCTTCTTATGCGCCAACTTGTTGACAAGTTGGAGTAGTAAAAGGAAAAAAAAAATAGGAAAAAAACCTGAGTAAAAATAGAAAAGAAAAAAAAACATATGAAAGTATTATGCAAAATTTTAACAGTATGTTAAATTTATAAACGTAGGAAGCCAGGACGAAAGGAATGTGTCTGCCTACTTAGGAGAGAAATAAAATTTAAAAAAAAATAAATTTATTTTGCTAATGGGTTTACAAAAAATTATGTAAAAGTAAAAACACAATTGAAATTTCTTGAAAAAATGCATTTTTTAACCACAGATTTCAAGTAAAGTATTATAACGAGCAATGTTTTCAACTTGAATTTGCAATTGAAAGCAATCCCGTACCACTTCTTTTGTGGCTTTGACCAAAAATCATGTATCGATAAGAACTTCTAAGGACCTATTTATGGTCTGGCCACCATCCAAAAGATCTAAATACAAGAAATCATTGAGGGTGAAAATGGAATTATGGCCAATCAAACTAAAACATAACAAACCAAGTTAGCAACAACATCAACTATGATTTCGATTTCCATGCCACAAACTGGCAGGTTGTCAATTAAAAGGCTCGGCGTCTACCTTCGTAAGACATCAAGAAGAACAAAAACAACAACCACTACGACAACAACAGCAAATGCACAAACTTTGCTGCAAAACATCAATATATAGCAAGCTGAAAATTAAAATAAATTCTTAATAAGAACGTTTTCTTCATCATGATCATGATCATCATCATCATCATCATCCTTGCTGTCGTCGTAGTCCCTATGGCGTCAACGAACGACCACACTGACTGCGCTTTAGTTACCAACATCAATATTTGCCTAGCAGAGTAGCTGCCATCAACATGGCTGCTTCCGGTTTCCGTTTACTGCCAATATTAAAGGATTTTGTTGCAAAATTTAGCACTGCCAGAGTTAGGCTTGATTTTTTTTAATAAATTTAATCAAATTTAATGGCAAGTGAAGTAATTATAAACCTATTGACTATTGTAATTTATACATATTTATGTGGCTAACCGAAAATGGAAATGCATTTATTGCAGAAAAGATTGCTTTGTTCAATTTAGTTATAATGCTTAATATAATGAAATTTTATGCCACACATGCACTTTGTTTTAGTCTTTATTTTTCAGTCCAATTGATTTGTGTTAATCACACACACGCATACTTGAAGACAATAATGTGTTAGATGCAGGGCCGTATCCAAGGGGGTCTTTCGGGATTAAAATCACCCCAAAGGCGAAATTTTAATAAAAATGAATGCAATTAAATAATGGCTTCATTGAATCACTTTAATATGTTCTTAAAAAAACATATCATACGTTGAAGATGCGTTTACGTGCAAAAGTCTTTATTAGAAGTTGATTTGGGTAAACAACGGTAGTGAAAACAAATGCATCGTGATTTATATGATTAAACGTGTGATACATTCAAAATTACCATCACTATTGTTTTCACTACCCTTGACATCGGCAGTTGTAAGTGATGGTAGTGATGATAACAGTGAAGCCAGCAAGAATGACATATACATGTATACTGAAAAACCTTTCTAATCCGCCTAGAAAGAGTTAAAGTATACCTCAGCCAGCAACTGATTTTAATTAAGAACCGTTTTCGAAAATTTAATTTTCAGCATTCATGGTTTTGTCGCTGGAGTTGGTTGAATAACTTCAAACATGCAAATAGATATATATTTATGCGCAGAATTGAAAAATTTTTTTTCGGTAACGCCCACTTCCCACACAAAATTTTCCTAAATTGTACTTTTTACAAATAGCAGCTTTATCGTGACATTGCATTTTAACGACATGAAATAGAGGTTGTCGCTGTTCTGGAAAAATATTAATTGTATATATATTTATATTTATATATTTATTATTAACTTTTATTTAACTTTTCAACATAAGCCTAAGAGCGTGCCACAAAAAATTGGAATTTATATCAATAAAACTCGATTTTTGTACACAAAACGCAGTCATAATTCATAAAAATTGTTTTGGCAGCTATTTTTTTTTTTAAAGTTTTAGTATCAATCCAATAATGATGTCAATCTAAACGAGCGCACACCGGTCAACGCTGGAAGATAGTTGTTCTCTGCCAAAAATGATTTTAAACTGTTTGTGGAGTTTGTTATATAAAAAATTATTTGGCTTAAAAAAATACAATGAATGCAAAGTCTAACTATGCAAGTTTTTTATTTCATATTATTTCTTTATGACTAAAAAAACCAAATCACATTTTTTTCAGTGGTTCACATGTTATTTGATTTGAATTAAACCTCTTGTTACCAAGAATTTATAAAACACTTTCTTATATTACAACTTTGATGGTTTCTGTACAAATACTCTGTAAAGATTTCACCAAGACCTTTTGGAAACATGCTAATTATACAATTCTTAAAAAATAAAAAATTTTATTTAAGCTACAGAAAGCCATACATACTCATATTTTTTCCACTTTTAACCGTAGTCCTACGTTAGTGTAGAAAGCTAAATTTTTTTAAAATTTTTATATATTTCCAAAACCGTTTAGTTTTGAGATCCAATCTTACATGATTTTTATTTTGTGCTAAGTGTGAACAGAAATCACTTTCCTTGTAGTATCGCAATTATAATTTTTCAAAATAATTAAAAACTTCAATTCCTCATCAGCACCTCAAAGTGAAATTATGGTGTTTTTCTCAACGTAGGACTACGGTTAAACCATTGTGCACCATTGCATCGCAGCCTCTGCGTAATTTACGGCACAAAAAAATTTTTTATTAAAAAAAAATTTTCCCATTTCATTGCGACTCTTTTATAGTCAAGAGTTATTAAAAAAATTAATAAAACATACCTCCGTAATTTAATGGGAGAGATCCGTTTGAACGGATGTGTTAGCATACACAGTGATCGCACAGTAACAAAGCAAGACGTGTTGGTAAAATTTGCAATAACGAACAGATAATTTTTGATATTTTTTTATTTTATTTTCGTACACAAATTTTCAACATTCAAATAAGTTAATTTTTATTTTTTTTTTTAAATTTCTTATAGAATTTTTGCAGAAGGTGTCTATTTTATAATTAATATTTCAGCTTTAACATGTATAAATTTTAGAAATTCTGGCCATGAATGCAAGCACTCAAAACCTTCTGAAAGTTATCTTGAAAGTGAGAATAACATTAGAAATAATGAAGTTATTTTAATTTTTGTGAAAATAAATTAAAAAAATTAAAAAAAATTCACGAAAGGCAGCAAAACTTTAATGCTCTTGCAAAACTTAAAAATTTTCTGATGCAGATTTGAAGAGTTTTTTCCGGCCTTTAATATCTGACAGTTTATTTGTTTTTATAACTAAGTATTCTACCAGCCAATATATTTACGAAAAACATGCTTTTTGAAGGTTTTTGCAAATTGTTTTAGCTCATTGGCGGCTATCGATCGTAACAACCAAAATATTTTGGGAAACGTTATAAAAAAAGCAAGGTTAATTTTTAGAGGAGTACAAATGAAACTTTTTCCATTTGAATAAAAAAAAAATGTGGATCAAAATCCCCCCAAAGGTAAATTCTGGCTACGGCCCTGGTTTGTGTACTCAACTTGAGTGATCATTGATTTGATTTTATTATATCTATAAATATTTATCTTAGTTAATGCTTTAGTGAAGTTTTTTATAGCACACAAGGCGATAATATTTAAGTAGTTTTATTTTTGAGTGTACAATAAAGCGTAAGTAGAATATTCCTACAAAGTATTCTATCGAAAGTAAGAGTATTCTTATTGTTGGTACAAATATCTCCTTTGCCATCTTAGGGTTTAACTCATTATGAGGTTTTTCTCTTTCACTTTTCAGAGAGTAAATTTTCTAAAACAGCGGCTGCTCTTGAGCTGTAATTTTTAATGCTAGGAACTGCAATTTCGGAATTTCCCAATTATACATTTTGAAGTTTAGGATGAGAAGTAAATATTGTACGTTTAAAATTTTACTTTTTGTGGAATAAGTTGAAATTTGGAACAATATTAAATGCACCAAATTAGAGAGGACTTAAATTAAAAACTTTGAATCAAAAAAGAACAAATAGAATTGGGTTTTAAAAAAATATTATGCAATTTTTTCTTACCTTACATTTAAGCACTCAGGAATAGAAAACATTATGATAAACGTTTTATCACATTGCAAATGTAATGATATTTATTTTAAAATTTTAAGAAAAAAATTAGAAATAAAAAAAATTTTTTAAGAAAGATGAGTGTTCATGTTAATTTGCTTATGATAAATAAACGTTCATTTTTGATATTGCAGAAGAAAACAGCAAGTGTTGAGGTTTGTGGTAAGACTCGTAAAAATACACATTTTGTGTGGAAGCCCTAAAAAACATTAACTTTCACATCAAATATATACATATCTGTGTCGATAATCAATAATAGCTTAAAACTGATTTCAAAGTTTCAATGAATCTTGTTTTAAAGTTTCAGAACGCCACATAAGTTATATGAAAAAGTCTTTTGTTTGTGTGTCATAACTTTGGCCATGCTAGCAGATCCAGATACTGTGTGTTTATAGTGGCATATGCGTTGCAGCGCCGTCTTAAGGTTTTAAGGGGCCCGGAAAAATTTTCTCTTGGGGCCTCTGGTGGAAACGAATGAGATGCACTCGTAATCTACTCGATTCTTATTCACTCGTCTCTTTGTCTCTGACAATCTTACCTGTTAAAAGTTCGATAAAACGATTTCAGTTTGAAATTATGTATGATTAAACATGTCCTGCAACCACGATTTAAATTTGATTTTCAAACTAATTTCAGACAAGCTTTAAATTTCATCAGCGCATTATCTATGAGAGTGTTGAGGTTTTTTGAATCAATTTATTGAGTGATATTTGGTAGTGATTGCATAAAAGTGTGACAATGAGTTCGGAAAGGTAATATTTTTGTTGTGCCCAAAAATGGAAAAAGGCCGCAGAAAAGCGAGAAAAAGAGGAAAATCTTCTGAAAAAGGTTCCAAAATTATAAAACCTTTGGGGTTCTTGTGTGGAGCAGCAAGATGCAAACAAAGAAAATTAAAGTGAAAACAAATGTGATAAATCTGATGTCGAAGAAAAAAAGTCTGACTAATTTACTGTCGGTGATGAAGGACTTTCCATGCCATCATCGCCTTCACCATCTCTACAAGATATGATTCAAATGATGCAGGTTTATGGAATATCCAATCAAATTTATTAAGTTTACAGAAATATTGATCCAAAAATAGTATATTTTTTAGCATTTTTATACCAAAAAAATAAGTAAGAAAATTTCCATTGAAATCTCAAAATTTAGGCAAACAGAGCATACGAAACGATTTCTTGCGAATGGCTTAATATATGTGCGCGATAGAATTTTATTGTCACCAATGAAACAATTAATTTTTTGCATCATATGTCGTATGTTTGGAAAGCAAAATGCATCTGATGTGTTCAGTACGTATGGATTGTCGAAATATATTACAAACACTTAAAACTCATGAAAATTCATCGACACAAATTCACAACGACCTACAACAGGCAACGTAGAAAGGAGTCAAATAATATCAATGAAACGTTTAAAAGCAACGTCGAAGAACATGTGCGCTACTGGAAATATATTTTAAAACGAATTGTTTCCGTAATAAGATTATTGGGTAAAAGAGGAATAGTTTTTCGCGGCAGTGATCAAACTATCGAATCGAAACACAAAGGCAATTATCTCGGAATAACTGAATTGATTAGTGAATTCGATCCACTCTTATTACACTTATCACGTCATGGAAACAAAGTAAAAGTGAACACCAATCAAAAGCGAATCGAAATATTTTTTTCGGTTCTGGTAAGGTAAACCATCATATCATCTTTCAGGCAAATATTTGTGATGAATTTATTATGCTCATTGCTTAAAATGTAAAGGACACAATAATAGTTGAAATTAAGGATTCACAATCTTTTTCAATCAGCGTCGTTTCCACACCTGATGTATTGCATGCAGACCAATTGTCATTTTGTGTTCGATACTTCAAAAATAGCACACCAATTGAAAGATTTTTTGAATATATCAAAATTACCAAACAAATCTCGCAGTCACCTTCAAACACTTCTACAATGTTAAGCTGATAATACCATTAACATCATGCACTGTCGTGGTCAATCGCATCGTATGACAACGCAAATAATATGGCTTACAAGAAAAGATATGTGAAATCAATCCTTTGGCCTTTTCATGCCTTATACTGCGCATTCGTTAAATTTGGTCGGAAAAAACGCATTTTCGAAAATCAAGAGAGCGAAAGATTTTATCCAACTGGTGGATTTTGTGCATACTATTATTTCTTCTACTCTGAGTATCGGTCGGACGAACTGAAATCCTAACTAACCGAGATAGGTCAATTCACATTAAAATGAGCGATTGGAACTAGATAGTCCGAGATGCATGATGCTATTCGAGATTTGCATTCATGTAATGTGAAAGTTATGAAAATGCTTGAGTCCTTAGCATAAAAAAAGCATTCAAACCCGAGCAGGAAATGAAAACGCAGAAGATCCTGAACACCAAAGGAACGATTTTCTGATACAGTGTTTTTACCAATATTAGACGCTTTGGTTACTAATGTAAATTAACGTAAAGCTGTCTGCAATCGTTTGAATGACATTTTTTCTTTTCTCACACGTTTAAATCGCATGACACTGATTAAGAAGTTTTTGGTGCATGTAACAAAATTATATCAGTTTATTCCAAGGATATTGACGAAACTGAATTGATTGCCAGTGTGAGAGAATGCCATTTCGCTAAAACTTACTTTTTTCAGATAATTCAAAACAATCTCATAAGAATTATTCTCAGTTTTTCCAAATATCGAAATAATTCTCAGAATCTACTTGTATTTATTTGATACTAACACATAACGTTTCGAACGAACTTACTGCATGTTTATGTAAAACGAAACGAAGGCTGAACGCGGAGCAGGACACGGTAAGTAATACAGTGAAATACTGATCGTAATTCTTAAATACCACTATATAGAAGTGAAACTACTATCCCATAAGAGCAAACATCCCATTTGCATTGTTAAGAGCGAACAAAATTTTTTAACACATTTAATTTGGGTGAACAGTGGATTTCTCTGCAATTCATCGCATCAGTTTTTGGTCTCTAACGTTTCCAGTATTGGGGTAAGCGTGTAACTGTCTTTAAAAAAGTTAATGTTAAGATGCTAAGTAATTATCTTCCAAACATTTTTTACTAAAAATTTAAAGCAGTTCATAGTTAAAGGACAAAACACAAAAAAAAGGATCACCATTTTCTTATTTTAAACAATACTTCCTATATTTATGCACTTATTCCTTTGCATAAGGTTTGTGCTCCTGTTTTTTTTTATCAAGGTGGCAACGTTGTATTTGTGCACTTTGCCGTTTAATTGAATTAATAAATTAGTAACAAAAGCGAAAACTTTTTTATTATGCTGTGAGTTAATGGAATCGTGTAAAGGAAATATAAATAATTATTGTTACGTTTATGGTCATTTTTTTCCGATGTGAAAACGATGTGAATACATCACAAAAAAAAATTAAAGGATTCTTCACTGAAGATTTTAAAGCATATAAAGCATATTTTCTGCAGTCTGTGGTTTGGGGTGTAAATTGGGCACCAGACTCAGTTTGTGTAACATGCTACAATGGTCTAATGAACTGGAAACAAAATAAGCGTGTATCTATGCCTTTAGAATCCCAATGATATGGACTGATCTGGGAGTGCATGATGCAGCAAATTGTTATTAATTTTTAAATACTGTTCGTGGAATGTACATAAAAAAAGCAAAATCAAAAGTTTACATTGACGCTCGAAGTGCTCAACTGCCATTGACTCACGCAGAGCACACTCCAGTGCAAGTGATTATAAATCCAGATCTTGATTCAATCACAATCGCTGACATTGTCCCAACGGCTGATGGAACCGACAGTTGTTCCAATTACGTTCCTGGACTTTCGTGCTCAAATGCACCAAGTGTGATTACACAACATGAACTCGACGTCATTTTTTCAAAACAGGAATGGTCACAACGGAAATCTGAACTACTCAGTTCATTTCTCAATTCCAAAAATCTTTTGGTACCCGGGACCAAAGTTACAGCTTATAGGAATCGTCAATCAGTTTTCCAGCAGCATTTCACTTGTAACGAGGGAAAAAACCTTGCTTTTTGCAACGACATTGAAAAGTTGATGAGCGCAAAGTAATTATAACGACTTGGATTGGAGACTGTTTAAAGACAGCTCGAAAAGGAGTCTAGTAGCAGTTCTTTAACATAAACATAATATAACACCATCAAAACCAATCGCTTACACTACGGAAACTGACGAATCATACAATACGATACAACTAACTTTGGAAAAGGTTAAATACGATAAACATAAATGGAAAATATGTTGTCATTTGAAGGTGGTTTCTACGCTCTGTGGTATGAAAAAAGGTTTTTCAAAGCACATGTGTTTTCTGTGTGACTAGGACACGCGTTATAAAGGAAATCAATACGAAGCGTACTTTGGAAAAGACAGAGAAGTTAGCCCAAAGAAAAATTCTAATTGCCAAAACAAAAATTCTAAGTTTTATTTGACTACGAACTCGATACGTGGCGAGCGGTAAAAAATTTCATAAGCAGATATTTAGCAAAAAATCAATCTGTAAATTACAAAATGTCAATATACCAAATGATAGACGCATTTGAAAAAATTCGATTAAACATGTCTTTAAAAATTCACCTGTTGCATTTTCATTTCGAATACTTCAACCACCAATTTCCAACAGAATCAGATGAACAAGGGAAAAGGTACATTAAGTGGCAATGCCGTTCAAAATCAGGTATTAATTTGATTAATGTAAGTACAATACTTTTTAGTAACTATTTTTAAAAACACATAATTATCCTCAGATAAAGAGGAAAACGGTCACCGGATGCTGTTATGGCAGAAATTTGCTGGTGGTCCAAAAATCTTTTTGAAGAGAAGGATGACAACGAAAGCAACTACGCCATAGACACAGAACTTTTAAATAATTTTACGGCTTCATACAACTCTGACAATGAAGATCCTGATAATGAAACCAGACGAGTTGCCAGTGCCACTCTAATGAATATAGAAGGGTCACTCTCCGCTCTTTAAAAAACCTCGCATTGATTAAATTGTTTTAAAATCTTAAAACTTATCTCTTTTTATTTAATAACATCTTTGAGAGAAACGTTATTTTTTCATTAAAACTTGCCTTTACTTAATTTGATATTTTCAAGACTTGGTCAATAATTGGTTTGTTTAAAATTTTGCAGAAGCGAACACGAAAATTTTAACACTGTTAAAATAGGAAAATTTTGTAAATTTTTTTAAGTGTTTTGTTTTTCACTCGGAACTGGTGTGAGTTTTAGGTAGGAAATATTTGGAAAATTATTATTTAATTTTTTAACATCAACATTTTCAAAGACGCTTACCCCAATATTGGACAAGTAAGAGACCAAAACTGATGCTTTGAATTGCAGAAAAATACACTCTTCACCCAAATTAAATGTGTCAAAAAAATATGTTTTGCTCCTAACTTTGCAAAACCCCGCAAGGATGTTTTTATGGGGAAGTACTTTCACCTCTATATAGTAGTATATAATAATTTTGACTTTTTTCTAAATTTACTTCACTGTGCAATACATTTTTCCATGTCAAAAAATATTTTTGCTTGTTTCTTTCACGACGTTCAGAGTTCGTTTCGTTTTACATAAACATGCAGTTAGTTTCAAAACTGAAGTATATAAAAAATTATTTGCGGAATTCAATGTCTGAAAATAAATTTAATGCGCTTTCTCTCTTCGCACTTTTACACTTTGCTCTTTTTTCTACCCTTTTTTTTCCTATATTTGATACTTCCAACGTTATTCAGCAAAGTTGTTGTTACAATTCTGACCAACAACTTTGCTGAACAAAAAGATATGAAAAAATTGCTTGAAATTGTCTTAAAAACTTTTACAAGTCACATATTTCTGGCCTGCTTTTAATTCTTCAAAGCAATTAACATTACTCAAACGCCATGTGTATATAATTTTTTTCATTGCAACCTATGCTGACTTAAAGCTAGACTTTTTGTATGACCCACTCGGTCTATTTGTTCAGCAAGGTTGTTGGTTAAAATAATAGGAACAACTTTGCTGAAAGAACGATGAAATTATTCAATACATAGAAAAAAGGGCACAAAAAAGTGCAGTGTTATCATTGATTTTACATAAAAACAGTCGTTTCTTTGAAAATTTCGACGAAAATCATTACAAACGGCGAATGACCTTTTCTTATTTATTTTTAAGACACACATAAAATTAGAGAAAAAAAAAGTGTATGATTGCGATCCTAAAGAATTTAAGATAAGGAATGATTTTCAATTACTTAAAACACAGATCTCCTAAAAAGTAATCTGATGTACGTAACGATATGACAGCCATTCTTAACCAAAAATAAATATCTAACAGCAGTTCTGGAACGAAAAAAAATTAAACTTTATTAATTTGTGAGAAAAAATAAATTGAAGCTAATCGCAAAAATCTAAGCCATGTCAACAATCAGGCGTCAACAGCAGCTATTTGAACATTTAACGTTAATCCAGCAACACAGTTTCAGTTTCGCACATTTCATAACCATTATTTAACGTAATGTGACGTAATGCTGCTGTCACGTTGTCGGCATGTGGTAATGTTTTTGGCGCAGCATGTGTTAAATTGGCAAATTTACGCGTATGTGTTGCATGACGTTAAGGATCATAGTTGCTTAAAAAAAAAAATTGAGAGAATCCTGTCTGTCGGCTTGCCAGCCTGCTGGCGTGTCTTCTTCATCTGAGCCGCAAGACTGGCAGCATAAATTAAAATTGACGCCATTTTTTCGAGGATGCTTTTTTCGCATATTTCCTGTATGTGTGTGTGTTTTTTTTTGCTACTCAGCACTTAAATGTTGCTTGTGCACAAGCTTAAATCAACAACATAATAACGCGCATAACAATAACGTAACATTAATATAAGCATCGTAGTTAGTAGTTGCTGCTGCGACTAAATGTGAACAAGGCAGAGAGCTTAAAGCTGCTGCTAGTCACTCTTAAGCAAGCAGCAAAGAAATTTTATTTTTAACTTTGAGTGTATGGTGTATGGGCTTTTTGTGTATGGAAGGTGGCAGAGGAGCATATTGTTGTTGGGGACAAAATTCTAGAAGTTTTCTCGCACAACAACACAACCACATATCTTGACATAAATCGCTAAAATTAAAGCATACAAATAGCAAAAGAAAAGTAAAAAAAATTAGAAAGTGGTTCTGCAGCAGTCAATGAACACAGCAGCACCGGCAAAAAAGAAAGGTTGGGGGGGAAAAGAATCCACTTAAAAAATGTTCAAAAGTAGGATTCTGTAAATTCGAAAAAAGTAGCATAAAGTTACGACGAAGCGGCTTGTAAATAAGTAGATGCTCTAGGGAACGAAATGTCGACAGGTAAAGCAGCTAAAGGACATTTTTGTGATAGCATCGTTACAGCAACTCATGCAGCTTTATAGACGACGTCACAAAAACAAACATAACGACAGACAGACAGACAGGCAGGTAGGATTGCAAATGATTTTGCAGTATGTTTATAACAAAAAAATGGCTGCTTTCTTTATTGTTAACGTCATGCTTTTACTTTTAACCAAACAACTTTGGCAAGAGTTTTTTAATTAAATTTCACTTTGACAGCTTATACAGTTGTTAAGAAGCCAACAAAAAAAAAAACAAATTAGAAGAAAACACGAAACAACGAACTGATTACACGTATGTATAGAAAACTGTAAATTGAAGCCGAGTTTAGTTTAAAGTTTTCAGTTATTCGATTTTTTTTTACATACGGTTATCCGTTTTTAAAATATTCGAAAGATCCGAATATTCGAAAGTATCCGAACAAATTAAACACTATATCCACCAACGCCGTAGATAAGGGGGGTTCAGGAGGTTCAAACCCCCTTAGCAATCCAGAATATTTTTATATATTGAATAAAATACAGATATTCCAAATTATTTAATTTTGCAAAAACATGAAGGTAAATTGAAAATTGTATAAGAGTACTTTGGTTAGATTTTGAGTTATATATAATGCAATATAAATATTTTCCTTTTTTTTTGCCTTTGCTTACGTACTAACGCATTGTTGCTTACGTACTAACGCTTGCAGAACGTATGCATATAAATTGAACAAAATTATTCTAAGCCTGGCACATTTTTCAGTTGCACATTTTTCAGTTGCACATTTTCTTGAACTGCATGTAATTATCGTCAAGTGATTACAATAACTTTTTACCTTAAGTCGTTTTTTTTTCTCAAAAAAAAGCTGAATTTTTTCTGCCCTTTTTGAAAATTCTGCATTCTTTAGAAAAAATAGTGACCTCTAAAATTTAGTCGTGTTATTTTCTCGAAAATGTTGACTTCAAGAGTAGAAAAAAATGCAGAATTCTCAAAGAGGGCAGAAAGAGGGCAAACAAATTGCAGCATTTCTTCGAAAAAAGAAAACGTCATTAAGTTCTATCGGTGACACTTCGTCTGCGCAGTTACGAGTCCAAAATATTTGGTTGCAACAAATTTAATCTATAAAGTATTTTCATTTACGTCAAATCTGACAATGCAGTTGTTAAAAATGAATAAAGATCTAATAGAATGCTGCGAACATATAAATCGTGTAGTCGAAACAATGGCAAATTTTGAGAAGAACGATAAAGAAGCATTAAATAAGTCTGAGAGATGCTTTTATTAACTTGGAATTGCAATAAGTAAGTTTCGTTTATCAAGATGAAATGTTACGGCAGAAATATCAGAGGATTTTTATCGAGTAAAGCTTTTCTTCATTCCTACTAAATTAAATTCCTTTTTCCAAAGAACTTTCAAATCTTTGCTAATTTTGAAAAAATAAATCTATCAAAAATAAATAAAATAGATATAGAAAAGTTGGGAACCGAACTGCACTGAGAGTAAAAACATACTTTAAAATTAACAAAAATTTTAAAATACATAGAAATTTAACGCATTTGCGTTTATAAAAAAAAATTCAATCACTTGTCCAAATATCTTCAATGTTTTGGCGAAGTGCTTGTAGTCTCGTGTTCTTACTAGCATATACTTTCGATTTAAGGAGCGCCCAACAGTTTTCCATAGGGTTAAGGTCCGGTGAATTACCTGCCTAGGGTAAAATGGAAATATTGCTGTTGTTAATTAAGTTTACTAGAAAAAATTAAAAAAATTGGCATCGAAAAAAAGTGGTTTAATATAATTGTTTTTAATTTAAGAAAATTATTTTAAAATTATGTTTTAAAACATTTGTTTTCAATATCAAAGTTTTTGTTTTAAATTTTGTTTTTTAATAAACTTTTCATAAATTTAAATGTTTACTATAACAGTATATTTAAAAACATTGTTCAAAATTTTTTTTTAAATTTATCTTTAAAAAATATTTGCAACGAAATTGTTTCAATCTCTAGTTCAACAACAAATTCGTTTAATATGTAAACAATTTAATTTGAACACATTTTTTCCTCAGTGCATGTATAAATATGTCTCTATTTTTAAAATATCTATTTTTAATGCTTTGCTTAAATAAATACTTCTCGTACTGCTCAAAACCGAGCAATTGAATCAATTTTGTTTGTTTTCAATTAACAATAAATAAAATTTCATTAACTCTTTTCACTTCGACTGTTGAGATCGGTTAAGAAATTTGGATTTGGAAATTCAAAAATACAATTCTAAGGCATTCCGAAATTGGATTCTAAGGCCTAATGAAATACCTATCTACGGCATTGATATCCACATATGGGCATTTCCATGGTCGAACACGTGACATTCGTACGCCTTTGAAGCGCAAAAAAATAAAGAAAACTAAAAAAAAATTGTTTTTGTTTCGATAGCATTTTAGTAGCTAAGTACAAAAGGTAGGTTCTGCATACTTTATGTTTTCAATAAAAAGGGTGCTAAAAGTGCTTAATTTGTATTGAGGTTAAGCAAAACTTGCGCTTGATTCTCAGCCACTTTAAAATTATGCTAAAATTCAGCAAAAACTAACTAATCAAAATTTGCTATTCGAGTTTGTAATAACTAAGAAAATGTTTGATTAAATTCAAGCAAAATTTTGCTAAGTTATTATAAACTGCAAAAGAAAATTTCTACTAGTTATTAAAAATTGGAATAGCAAATTTTGATGAGTTTTTTTTTTAAAATCTAGCATATTTTCCTCGGCCGCGTGAGTGTAAGTGCATGGGCTTATCCATTCGACCAACCATCGCCGAATTTTTTTCATTAAGAATAAACGTGTGCTTGTGTATTTAGAAGAAATTTGCTTAAATTAAGTAAAAATTTGCTATTTGAATTTATAATAATTTAGCAAATATTTGCATGAATTTAGCAAAAATTTGCTAATTGAGCTTATAATAATTTAGCAAATATTTGCTTGAATTAAGTAGAAACTTGCTTTTGCAATTCATAATAACTTAGCAAATATTTGCTTGAATTTAATCAAAATTTTGCTTTTTCCTAAATACATGAGGAGTGATTTCAATTTAGCAATCTTTTTCTGATATCACACCTTGATTGAGCACAGTTTTGCGGATTTGCTTTTAAGCAAAACGTTTGCTTGATTCAAGCAAAATAATTATCTCCGTGTAATAGGAATAATATTGCTAATTACAGGCGAATCACAAGGCTCACCACGGTAAGTAAAATCTTTGGACACGTTGTAAAGAAAAATATATTTTTCGCTATAAAAAGTTTTATTTCACCTAATCAACACGGTTTCGTACGAGGACGATCTACTGTTACAAATATAGCTTTGTTTACAGAATATTGTATTTCTTAATTTAAAAAAGCATTTCTAGTTGGTGTTTACTACACACATTTCAGTAAAGCTTTTGATCAAGTGTCCCATAGTATTTTAATAAAAAAGCTTCCATTTCCGTTTCCATTCAGCAATGCATAAATGGTCTCCATCTTATCCATCAAATAGAATAAGTTTTGTGAAAATTGAAAATACTAATTTAAATCTATTTGTTGCAAATTCCGGTGTTCCACAAGGAATCATTTTAGGTCCGTTATTGTTTTTAATTTTCATTAACGATTTATCGTGTTCTGTTAAACATGCTCAATGTCTTCTTGTTGCTGATGACTTTGAAATGTATCTTAAAGTTCAAAACTTTTCGGATATTGCAAACCTGAAATCAGATTTAAATTCTGACCATTATTGGTGCACAAAAAATTTTTTACTTTGAAATATTGGAAAATGTGCTGTAGTTTTATATTAAAAGAGTGTTTGTCCTATTTTGACGTCCTATCATCTAAATAATTTACAAATTTTTGGGTTAATGTAATAGTCTTAATTTTACAAAGACTTATGAGCTTAAATCGCTTTTTACTTCACTTGTGCGCTCAAAATTGGACATTGTTACTACAGTGCAACCTCTACTAACGGACACCTCTCTTAAGCGGACACTTCTCTTGAGTGGACAGTTTTTCCACGACCAAGTTTTTCTTACGCTTTTTCGAACAAATGAACCTCTCTTAAGCGGACCCTCTCTTGAGCGGACGCGCACAGTATATTTTCGTCTAATTGGGCGAAAAACCTCTGTTAGGCGGACGCGAACCTCCCTCAAGCGGACACAAACGTCTGTTGAACGGACGCGAACCTCTGTTGAACGGAAGCGAGCCTCTCTCAAGCGGACACAAACGTCTGTTAAACGGACGCGAACCTCTCTCAAGCGGACATGACCGAGAAAAGTAACTGACAAAATGTGTGTAAACATTCATAAATGCAATTGGGGATTTTCCTCACAGACCGCCTCGCTTGTTTTTTTTTTCGTTTGCCTTGCCATCGCTTCATTGAGCTATAGAACGTTGCAGTGAATAGACATACGAGATAGCGAACCCATATGCAAAATAGTTTTTTTAAAGAAAAACAAAAAACTTACGTCAATCGACGTGTAATCGACATGTAAAATGTTGAAGTTTGTCAATTACATACTATTTTTCATAAACGTTAAAAGAATATAATATAATGCGCGATTTTGTTAAATACATAAATACAATAAATGTATTTTGCATTGAAAAAAATTGCCTTTAACATTTGCTCATTAATCTATAACAACGTTTAAAGATATAAAACTCAGCCTCTCTATTAAGCGGACACCTCTATTGGGCGGATAAAAATGGGCTGACGGTGAGTGTCCGCCCAAGAAAGGTTTACTGTACTTTCTTAAAAAAAAAATTAGTTTAATTTTTCTAAAACGGGTTTTTTATTTATATCATCCAAGAGACAATAACTTTATGTGAAAAACTCTAGAAATAAGATCAGGGCTGTGCTCCTGGGTTCAAATTTGCTTTGATATGCACCCAAGTGGGATTGCAAGTAAAAGTGAAGAATAGATTTGGCTTTCCAATTGTACGAACAATACTCATCGCGTTTAAATAGTTGAAATGTAAATGTCTATAGCTGCCTTGGAATGTTTTCGGAAAGATGAACTGTTTACCCACACGAAGTCCTCAGTTTTGAGTTTTAGATTTAACATCATCATTAAGGTTTAAATACTGCTCAGCTCGAAGAAGCTGCTGTTATGCATATCAACAACCCAGGCCAAGAAAAGCTTTTGGGATCTATGAAGAGTACCTAATTCTTTCCGTAGTTCTAAACGATATTATGTATATTGTAGTTGAGTTAAATTGTTTCTCACTGCTGTTGCGTGGTCTCCATCATGAACCATATAACGATAACAACCTTCATGACTAAGCGGAAAGATAAAAGGATATGACATGGGATCAACACTTGAATGCTGGCAACCTAAGCTTCGAAGACCTCCATCAACAGGATATATAATTAGGTCGCACTCCTCAAATGGACATCCGTCGCCTGCTCTAAAACCTGCTGCAACATCATTTCCTCAAAATTAAACGTCAGCTACAAATGAAACGTCAAATTAAAATTTCGTTGATGAGCGAAATTTACAAGACCTATCAGAGAAAATTACCATCGTAACATATTTGTGTTACGCAAGTGCGTCTCAGACGCAAGTCGTAACGTTGCAAAAAATTTGCACAAAAAGATTTTGAGCTGTAAGGAATTTTGATAGTTTTCGCATGATCGAAGTGTCACATTCTCGATTTCCCTACAAATCGGCCAAGATTCGGGTGGCTGCTTCCGTATCATGCATAAAGAATTGTGCATAAATGGGTTGTTTGTCAGGATAACCTTTGTGACAACATGAGTAGAGCTCGCTCCTTAATAACTGACTATCGAAATGAAGAGCTCGACAATAAATACATTTTTTCCCGAGTTGTCCAACATCATTACAATCTGGTCGTGCATTGCTGATAGCTAATATATATGTATTTGTTTTACGTCTTCTTCAAGCTCGCAATTCTAGCATCCATGTAAGGAGAACCATGTAAGGATTGCGCACGATGAAATGAGTGCAAGAATAAATTCAAATAACTTTTGTACTAGTTGACATATTTAAAAGAAAAAAACGACTTATTAAATTAAATTTCATTTATTTTGACATTTATTAAAACAAATATTACACTTCAGTGGTTTTAAATAAAAAATTTGATATTTTGTGAAATATCTTCCAATAAATTTTTAAAAGTGCTCTCTGAGATTTTTTTACTTGATAGTAACCATTCTCTTGAAAATTTGTTAGTACTTTCAGCAACATGTTTTGTGTCCTTTATGATCCTTTTAACCAGAGTCCAATATATTTCGATGGGTCTGAGTTCCGGGCAGTTAGGTGCATTCGCATATCTTGGTACAAAAAGTACATTACTATTTTCATGCCATTCAACTGCAGATTTGCTGTAATGGCATGAATCCAAATCCGGCCAAAAAAAGTAGAGACCTCATGCTGTCTAATGAATGGTAGAAGCCGTTTTTTTAAGCACTCCTTGATATATAATTCGCTGTTAATCGTTCCAGTTGTAACAAATGAACTGCTTCGTCTACCGCAGCTACAGATTGCCTGCCATTTAAAAAATTTCTTAGGAAACTTTTTCTTTTTCTGGGTCTTAAACTCTTCTTGGACATTTCCTCTGCGATTTGCAACATAAAAATTGACACCTAGAAGCTGTGAACAGTCCTCAAGCACATAAGTTTCATCGTACATAACGCAGCAATCAAAATTTTTAATGAAATCCTGGAAAGCCTCAGAGCATTGTTCTTTACAGCTACTTTTCTACCGGATATATTGGGATTTTTCTTAAAAAGAGCTGTTACCATCTTGACATTATTTGGGTTATCATAACCTTTTTTTGCCACTTCCTTACTTCCTATTGACAGTCAGACGTTCGCCAAAGTTTTTAATAACACGCAAAACGATATTCCGAGAAACATTGCTTTTCTAGCAATTACTTTGAAAGTTTAATTTGGATTTTCGTTAAATATTTTAATAGTTTTTTCACGCACTTCTATTTCACAGCTCATCTTAAAGCCAAAAATTATCGAATGATTTAGAACCTGGACATGAGGTTTTGTACATATTTAGCATATTTAGCATATCTTGATTAAAAAAAGAATTAATGTTGAATTCGAAAAATGTTGCAAGTAATAATGTGTTCACAAGTTTCATCGTACGCAATTCTTATACTACGTCCTGTCTTCCCACTTACTTTGGGCGTGTTCGTCTAGCCATTACTATGCAGGTTTTAATTATAATTAATATATCGTCGTTGCGCATGCACTATCGCGTATCTTGCACATACACAGTAGGTGATAGTAAAATTTTTCAGGAGTGCAGAAAAACTGATTTTATTATAAGCTATTAAATAGATTTTCAACTGAACTAAACATTTATTGAAATAAGTTATTTATATTGTTCTCAAATAAGCATTTAGTGAAAAATTAAAATGAATGAATAGATCAGGAATGATCAAAATTGAAATGAAATTAAGTTTGGCCTTTTTGCAATATACGCCGTGCTGAAAGTGGTGGATACGCGGTATTGCACACGCAACGACGATATAATGTTGGCATATTTAATTTCATACCCAAATTTCTTTTAAATATGCAGTGATTTTCAGTCGAAAAATGCTTGAACAAAAATGTTTCCATTACCAGTTTTCATTTTCTTATTGCATTTTTGTGTAAATTTTTAAAAATTAAAAAATTTCCGACTAACAGTTTAGAAATCTTTTTTCAACTGTAAGAAATCATTCCAGTATCACTTTGATATTGAATATATCAATTTATAGTCTTAGCTGTGAAATTATAAAAGATTATTCGTCAGTATAACAGTTTCAAAGCTATTAGCCGATAGGTGGCGCTAAATAAATACCTCATATAGTTTTAGGCATATGCTGATATTAAGAAGAGAAAAAGCAACATAACAACAACAATTACATGTAAACTTTGACTCGCTATAGCTTTAAAAATATATTATTTTTTAAGAAACAAAAAGTCCAGTTTGCACATCTACAGGTCCAAACCTACCAAACCATACCAAATTTATAAAGATTGGACTTGTACTTAAAAAGGCATACGCCGTACAAAATTTTCGTTTGCGTAATATATATACGATGATGTAGTTGATAGTATAGATTAGTGCTAATAAATTTTAATATTCCATGTAGATTTCTTCGACATTCGGATATGTTTTATTTATTTATTTATTCGATTGGTAAGCCTTAACAGTTTTTATCGCAAATTTAAAATTATAAAATAATATATTTAATACCATTCAAAAATATAAGGTATGATTTTGATTGAAATCATGTATTATAAACAAACTAAAAAGTTTTAATAAATTGCTTAAAGTATATAATTTTATTAAAGTATAAAATAAAAAAAAAATAAGTCAAATCGATAATATCAGACAGCATAGCAGGGTTGCGTTTTCAAGACAAACAAGGTCAAGTTAGCAACAATTTTTGTATCCGGACATCGGCGGAGTTGTGTGACAAACAAGGTCTCATACCCAATAAAACACCACTCCAATAAGTATATATATATATAATATATATCCTTCCTGAAGCCGGTGGGGGTGGGACCCTGGCTTGACAGGGTAGTTACTCGACAAACTAGGTCAACTTCACCAAACCAATTTTCATAAAAGAAAGAAAACCAGTTGCGAACGCAGGCATCAAAACAAACTAGGTCTTATCGGCCACTCATATTAATATATTAGAAATCGATCTAACGAAGTGTTTCATGAGGTAAAAAGACCCAAGACACCACGGTACCGTCGACAAATATAGTCACATTCATCATGAAGATATAAGGCAATTGAAGATCCTAGGTTTAGGTCCATTCAGATTATTTAGATGTTCATCCACCAAAATTATCCATTTCAGGCTTAGGTCCATTTATCCATTTAGATTGTTATATTAATGTGTTTGCAAATATCACCAGGTACATCAGATATATGTTTGAGAGAACTTAATCATAATCAACGACGGTACTGCAGGTAATCTACAATTTTAAGTTTCATTGAGTCCATGGATTCACTTAAGAATATAACATCAGATACAAAATTAAAATCACCGCAAGCGCTTCTAAGAGGTTCATTTTGCAAATAATTAGTTCTACAAAAGTTCATGTGGAGTTACTCAAAAGATTTTCTAGGACGAAGAGGAATACTAAAATATATTTTACTCAATAAATATGTACTGTTGACATATCCATGTAAAAGTTTTATAATCCAACAAGCATTTATCATAATTCTCCGATTTTTTAAAGAAGGAAGATTTAAGAGTTGTAACCGATATTCATAAGGTGGTAAGTGAAAATCAGTATTACAATAAAGATAGCTTAAGCAAAACAAAAGAAATTGTTTCTGCACTGATTCAATGTCGTCTATGTAACAACCGTATCGTGGGCACCAAGCAGCTGAAGCGTATTCTAAGATAGGCCGCACTAGGGAAGTGAATAAGGTTTTCGTAATGAATGGATCATTAAACTCTTTTGCCCAACGTTTAATAAATCCTAAAGTACTATTTGCTCTATTTATTATTTTATTTACATGAATATTAAAGCGTAGTTTAGGATCCATTGTAACCCCAAGATCATTGAAAATATCTAAGGACTCCAATGGATAACCAGAATTCAATTTTATTTAGGCACTTGTCGAACAAAAAATGTCTTAAATTCGTCAGTTATTGAATAATTTTTATTTGTTGTATGTACCTTACTTACTTACTTAATTAGTTGGCGCTACAACCGAATGTCGGTCTTGGCCTCATCTAAGAAATTGCGCCAGCCATTTCTGTCTTTCGCTTGCTGGCGCCAGTTGGAAATTCCAAGCTTCGTCAGGTTGTCCTCTACTTGGTCTTTCCAACGAAGATGCGGTCGTCCTCTTCTGCGTTGACCGCCGCTGGGTACCGAATCGAATGTTTTCTTCACTGGAGCATCGTCTTTCATGCGCTGAACATGACCAAGCCAGCGAAGCCGCTCGATTTTAATGCGCTTGACTATGTCGATGTCAGCGAACAGCTCATACAGTTCATCATTCCACCGTATTCGGTACTCGCCATTGACGCAGATTGGTCCGTAGATCTTACGAAGAATCTTTCTCTCGAATGCTCTTAAAGTCTTCTCATCTAAACTGCTCAGCGTCCAGGTTTGTGATGCGTAAAGTAGGACGGGCATGATGAGCGATTTATAGAGCGTGATTTTCGTTCGTCGAGAGAGGGCTCTGCTTCTCAATTGCCTACTGAGCCCAAAGTAACACCTGTTGGCAAGAGTTATTCTTCGTTTGATCTCAATGCTGATGTCGTTGGTTGAATTAATGCTGGATCCCAGATAAACGAAGTTCTTCACAACCTCGAAGGAGGTATTGTCAACGGTAACGTGGGTTCCAAGACGCTGGGACTGTTTGTTTGTTGACACTAAGTATTTCGTCTTATCTGCCAGACCCATTCACTGACAGACCCATTCGACTTGACTCTCTTTCTAATCTGGAAAATGCTGCACTGACTTCGCGCGTATTATGGCCAATGATATCTATGTCATCAGCATACGCAAGCAGCATAACACTCTTGTAGAATATTGTGCCACTACGTCTCAGATCAGCAGCTCGGATGATCTTTTCCATCATCAGGTACATTGTATGTACCTTAGGATTAAATATTCGTAAGAACTGTAAACATAATTGGCTTAGTAAATAAATAAGTAAATAAATAAAGTTCGTTCACTCAAAAAAATGTACTTCCCTTAAATTAAGAAACTGTGGCTTCAATTTATAGGCATGGGTTTTTCTATGTTCTATGGAGGTTTCTCCTTAATGTAGAGAATTTTTACATGATATAACGACGTTATATCAGGTTTGAAGATAAGTTTTTACTTAAGTATAAGAAATGACGGCATGATAAAAGTTAAATTTCCAACAATTTTATACAAGCAGAAATAATTTGAAAAAAAACTGTATTGATATCAAGTCTGCTCGCAACATTCCACAGCATGATTTCTTAAAATTGGAGAAACATAAGTTACAAAACTTGGATAATTTATAGAAATACATATAAGTAACACCACAAGTGATTTATTTTAAGGATGCATTTCTTATATTTCTAGAAAAAATGCTTTAAAATTACTTACGAAGCAAACGATTCTTAATAAAGCAAATTAAGCGACGATTGTTGAACATCGATGGTCGATTGGATAAGCCCATGCACTTACACTCACGCGGCCGAGGTTCAAGTCTCCGGATAATGGTAATTTTTAAATATAATTAAATGTTAATAATAATAATGTTTGCAGTTTTTCTCAGTATAAAAATCAAAATTCCCACAGTATGCTGCTTAAAATCTTAAAAAAATGTTTTTTTTTTGCAAAAATTACAAATTTTTTCCAGGAATTTAATGAAAAATTTCTTATTTCAATGAGTGAAGCCCTTCTTTAAATGAAGCCCGATTTTTTAACGATTCGGTGCTATTTTTCTAGATTGTCTGGAAATTTTTTACTGTGTGTTAAAGCCTAAATAAACAAGTTTAACTTTATGATATGTAGCATAAACACTGTAATGTTAGTTACTCAATCAGCCCTATCGGGAATAATTTTTCACGCGAATTCGAAAAAGGGAGTTTTCACTTTTAAGATAAAGCTTAAGAAAATTTTACAAATGTTCTTGAGCTTTATCTTAAAAATTAAAAGTCCCTTTTCCGATTCCGCGTGAAAAATTAATCCCGATAGGGTTGTATATGTTGTTCTGTACTATATTTAAAAACTTTCAGACCGGGATGCATCGATGGTACGAATAACTTTCAGTCTTAGTATATTCAATTCCATTTCACGAATGTTTAACAATGCTGCATGCATGGACTGCATTATTGTTTATGTATTGTTTTGCTGCTCGTTTTTCAATTTCCAAAATTTTCAAAGAATTCTAGAGTCACATATAATATTTTTTAGAAATGAGCCAAGGAAATTAATTTTGTACAATTTTCTTTTTATTTACTAAAATACTAATAGCGCAATTTAAGTGAAGTAGGCTCATATTAACGAAATAAACAATATATTTTAAAATCTTAAATGATTTGAGGTCGGTTTGGTGCAAGAAAAATAGTGTTTTAGAACTAGCTTTCGGTTCTTGAAATTCCTTGAATATTTAAAAATAATATAATTATTAAAAGTAATATAGAAAAAAGATAAAAATATCACAACATTATTTTTAAATTAAAGACCGTTTAATAACTTTTCCAGCGGTAGGTGAAACTTAAAATTCGGTTAAGAAATTAGATTGTTAAGAGTTCCCCCCTTTAAATTCATCTAATTAAAATTTTGAAAAGTCGAAAATTTTTTCGCTTTAAAGATGCTTTAAGAAATATTATATCAGGAGATAGAATTCGGTAAAAGTGTCGAAGTATATGAAGATATTATACGAATTTTTAGTACTTATAATTTTAAACTCGTTTTTTTCGAAACCACTTTTTTTGAGACGGCCGGAATCAACTCGAGTAAATCTTCTCCGATCGATTTGAAATTTTGAGAGTCTATCGACACACGTAGGATTATCGAAAAAATCCGACGTGTGTCGATAGCTGTTGATGTATAGAAACTGACCAGATTTTGTTTTTTGTTCCAGATCAAAAATTAAGGACATTTGATGTGCGGCCATAGACCCGTTGGTCTGTATAAAAAAATTACATTTTGTGTATTAATATTATACTGATTATAAAAGGTACAAACTTATATTATAAAAGGTACTTTACTGATTTTTTTATTGATCTTTTCATTGAGTCAAAAAAATTCCTGGAAATACGCCTATTTTTTGTGAGTTACTTAGGTTTGCCCCTTAATTAAAAAATATTTGTATTTAGATCTTAAAAAGACCATATCTCCTGAACCCATTGAAAACCCACACAAATTTTTAAATCTATCGACACACAATTCTTTTTTAAGAAATTTTGTGCTTAAAAGCAATAAAAAACTTACTTTTTGTATATCAATACTTATATTATAAAAAATACTTTAAAGATTTTTTATTGATCTTTTCATTGAGTCAAAAAAATTCCTGAAAATACGCCTATTTTTCGTGAGTTACTTAGGTTTGCCCCATGAATTAAAGAATAGTTGTGTTTAGATTTAAAAATGACCATGTCTCCTGAACCCATTGAGAGCCCCCCCACTAATTTTTAAATGATGTTCTCCGAAACCCTACTTCAAAATCAATTACTTTACCGCAAGGGATGGAGCCCCAAACCACCAAAATTTTCAAAAATTATTTTAAGATAAAAGTTATTTTGATTTACTTTCCTACTGCAGTTCAAATTTAAGATTGGGTTTAGAAGTGTTTGAGATATGAATTTTCGTGAAAATAGATTTTTGATGTTTTGCCGATTATTGTCAATTTTGTGCATCCCGTAGCACCGCCAAAAATGACGCTAAATTTTTTTCCACCAAATTCAGTTTTTTATTTCCGTCAGTGATGCTGCATGCAAAATGAAACCCAAACCATATATGGTCATTCCGTAAGGCCGGTGCGTTTAAA
The DNA here is from genome assembly GCA_963920525.1 of Dichetophora obliterata. Classification (NCBI taxonomy): domain Eukaryota; kingdom Metazoa; phylum Arthropoda; class Insecta; order Diptera; family Sciomyzidae; genus Dichetophora; species Dichetophora obliterata. Next base: position 130,056,776 of record OY986438.1, on the reverse strand, counting down.
AAAGAATTGCTGTATAATATATATATATATATATTAGGGCGGGTCGATTTATTTTTCAACAATTTCCCTATGATTTCCGTATTCTATGGGTTATTCCATGAAAATTTGCCAAAGGAACCATACCTCTATCGTTAAAATCGAGTCCCCTACTTTTTGTTGGTAGATTTTTTCCCAAATTGACGTTCGTATGAAATATTACCTACACGTTCACATCCATAACTCAAAAACTATCGATCGGGTTTAATCGCGCGTTGGAAAGGTGAGCTCATTTTGATCAATTTACAAAAAAAACCTCCAACATTGGTCCAACGGTTCAAAAGTTACGGGCATTTTTGTCCAAATTTTGGACCATTTTTCCATTTTTTTCATGATATTGTCCAAGAGTATTACTTTCATGGCCATTTTTTTGGCTCAATCCATTATTTAATTCAATTTACAATTCAAAACGAAGAGTTTAAGCCCAAATTTATCGAATTCGGTTGATTAATTCATGCGATATTGCTAAAACAAAATAACAAAATAATAAATCGCATGAATTAATCAACCGAATTCGATAAATTTTGGCTTAAACTACGAATGAGAATGTTAAAAAAGTGTAACAGAGGTGACACCGGTTTTTGTATTTTCCATGTTCATATGTTTGTTTATAATAAAATATGACTATTTTTTTAATGAATAAACTCCCTAAGGAGAGAAGAACCTGTTCTGAACCTATTACGTGATAGGTCCCCAAGGGATAGGGACCTGTCCCAATTCTGCAACCAACATATAACACCGACCGGTCACTTTTACATAGCATTGTCATTGACAGGCGTCAATTGCCACCTGCTGCATCACCTTGGACCGATCCAGTGACCGGTCCAGAAGAGTAGATTGGTGACCTGTTTTGATGAAAAAGGAACCCGTTCAGAACCTACCACGTGATAGGTTCCCAAGGGATAGGGACCAACTCTGCCACCAACATATAAAACCGGTCGGTCGCTTTTACATAGCATTGTCTTTGACAAGGGTCAATTGCCATCTGCTGCATCACCTAAGACCTGTTCAGTGACCTGCCTCGAAAAACAGAAATTTAAATCTGTCCAGTAACAGGCACAAAAAACCTGTTCCGTGACAAGATATTTCAGACCTGTCATGTGATAGCTGTCAATTGCAGCTGTCGCGTGACCAGTCATTATATTTAAGCAGGCAATTGACTCTGCTTTCTTTGTAGGGCTGTAACGTAAATAACATATATTAAAGCATTTGATGAAAAACGAATAATTCAACATAAATTGAAAGGGTTGAAGATGTACTGAAGTACAATTTTTTTTTTAAAGACTGCGAGACGTTTTTTTTTTGCTAGAAATCCTTTAGTCGATCACTCAAATAATGTGATTTCATTAGAAAACTTTTGAACACCCGCATTTTAAACACTATGTAATTTGTCATAAAGGATATAAGGAACAAATAAAAACTCACCAGTTTCAATAAATTCATTTGAGGATTAGTTGTGCTTACCTGAAATGAAAAAAAAATTTTTTAAATTTATATTTAGTGAATTATATAAACAATGAAAATAAAAATACATAGTAAAGTACATAACGTACATAGTTTAGCTATAAACAGATCCGTGAATTCTAAAAGCAAAGGCCCAATACCAAACATTATATTCAAAAATATTAAGGGTTCTCATCTAAGCATGTAACTGACCCGTAAACATTGTGAACCTTGTGAACTTACATGCGTTTAAGCGTGAGTTAACATTATTTTCGAGCCTATTTTGGAGTGTAAACTAACATAAAAATCTACGTGTGTGAAGGAGAGTTGCTGTTGGCGCTAATCATTACATACTTTAAGTAGTTGAAGTATATACAAATTTTATTTAGTTTCTATGTTCATAAAAGATTTTTAACAGGTTTTCAAAAGATTTAGAAAAATGAATAAAGATGATTCCGCAACCCTAACCGCAGCTGTCATTTTATCGACATTTACGCTATTAACCCTTTTTTTTTAGTCTTAACCAACGCTCAGGGGAAGCCCTTTACAAATGTGTAATTCGTTGTGTTGAATTTGTTTTGTTGTAAATTGTGTGTCAGTATTTACAATCAGTCTGCTAGTTATTGTCATCTTTTAAAAAAAATCGATAAAGCCTTGATATTTGAAAATGTTACCGCATCAAAACATCTTATATTACAACAAATTTAAACACATGCACTGCAAAGTAAATACTGAAGTTGAGCTCAGGTTACTTTTGAACTACTTTCAAATCAATTAAGGTTTACACCAGCACCTAAAAACTGGCCCTCAAATAACAAAAAAATACTAATACACTATTGAAACAGATGAAATTTTTAATAAAAACTATTTATTTAATAGGTACATTATTTTGTTGGGATCGCATTAGATAAAAATTTGTCCGAAATAAAAGTTCGATTTCACCGTCCAGGACCTTAAAAAATTAAAGTTAATTGCAAAAAACGATTTTTTTTTAATATTTGAAAAACAATTGTATTTAAACAGTTTTATAAAATGCACATTTCATATGCGAGCACCTTCTTATGAGTGAAATATTTATTCTTAATCCTTTAATCCTTAATCCACTTTATCCCTAAAAAAAATATAAAAAGCAAAAAACACTTTCTTACAAAAAAGTTAGAATTTAAAATCAGCATGAATGAATTTATTTGCCGTTTTTTAAAAACAATTGTTTCACATTATTTTTATTCTAATCTATTATTTTAAGTTGTATTTCTAAAAAATAATTGTTTAGTTTTCATTTCGCTAAGTGTAAAAGGTGAAACACAAAAAGTTTACTTTAATCATTTACAGAATTTTTTATCATTTCCAAAATTCAAAATAGTTTTCACTACATGTGTTTGACTAAAAGAAAATGTGCGAGAATAATGCATCAAAGACACCGGACAGAATATCTTAAATGCGGAACAAAGACTTCGAAAATAGTGACAATACACAAAATAACAAAACATTATCTACAATATATGGTTACTATATACATATGTATATAATTCTCACACATCAATTTTGAGATTGTGGTGCTCTTCTTTTTATTATCTTTGTCGAAGAACGTGTCATTTAGTTGACGTGACAAACTAAGGCAGTTGATAATTACTGCAACAAAAACAACAAGTAAGTCTAAAAACTATACCTAAGCCCAAAGTAGTTATAACAGTGGCATTGGATGTTGTTGTTGTGTTTGTTGACGATATTGTCGCCAGCGTTATTCATTGTCGTCACACGATTTAAGTCAGGCAAACAGCCAGACAGCCAGCCAGGCAGTCATCAACAAAGCCTGGGTATCAATTTTGAATTTTTGTCACGTTTGACATATTATTCGAGATGAATTTCGCACAAAGTGAATTATTTTTCGTACTTCTGATGACATGAGAAGGATTTTTCATTTTGTTTTTTGTTGTTGTTGTAATTGTCGCTGGCTTCTTTAGAGTTTTTTCACATCAATTCTTTTGACGCTTTGAATTTGAAGCCCCAGCCATAGCTCAAAAATAAAGTACGGGTATAAATGATAGGAAAAATTGTAGGCACTGTCGAAGACTGTCATTGGAAAATAACAACAACAACAATTAAAGCAAAAAGCGCACTGAAAATGTTGACAAAGAATTGCATGAATTTGAGCACGAATAAATGGGGGCGTTTTTAAATTAATTTTGGCCTTTTTTCGTTTTATTTCATTCTTGAGTTCAATTTTAATGAATGACATGCATGCAAGGGAATTTTTTTATTTTGTGTTTTTGTTATTTTCTAATCTGGCAGCTAAACGAATTCTGTGTGGATGCAAATTTACATAATACAAAAAATTATTTTGTAAATCAACACAACGCAAGTTGATTAGATAAATTCATGGAAGCATCGGCACCGAGACGTTGTCAATACATTTTCACAAAAATGTTTGAATTTCTAATAACATTTATGCAAATTTTGAAAAAAAAAACCAACAAAAAATTGTTTAATTAATGATGAACTTATGGTACCATACATAAGAAGAAGCGCTTAGCAGTAAAATCTAGAAATTTGTCTGGAGTACATATAATATTTAAATCGGTGAGAGCTCTGGCAAGAACATGGCTGACATAAAAAATGATAGAATAGGTGTGACGATTTTTCATGCTAAGCATGATATAAAGGTTACTATTTGGTATAAACTTTTAAAAAGTTTTAATAGATTTAATAGAAAAAATTCAGGAGAGTGGGTAACGCTATTGAAATTTTGCTTTGTCCGCAAAAAAAGGACACTTCTTATGAAGTAAGGTTATAATTTTGCAACAGCGGTATTTTTCTTATGAATATATGAAGAAAGAAAGAATGTTGTCCCATTGACAAAAATCAAAAATTTTTATGACTGCACACTAGACCGGGTCGGTCCCCATACAAAAAAAATAAGCTTGAAAAGTCCGCTCCTTATATGAAAGCTTACCTCAAGAGGGGTACGTGGGCATAAAAATGTTTTTTTAGGCACCCTGTATGAACCGTCAAAACCGTTTTTTCGTTATAACTTTGCTTCCTTAAGTCTGATCTTCAAATGCAATATATCGTTAAAAAGGTATTAATGAACCCTACAATTGTTTTATAGGCTCCATCAACCTAAAACCTCAAATTCGTTAAATTATTTCAGTTACGCAGACTTCTACCCCCCTAATTGAAAAATATTTTTTCATAAATAAAAAGCCCTTAAAAAACCAACAAAGTTTGTCCTTGAGAGTTTTTAAATAAGTTGATAATCAAACAAGTTACAACCGATTAAGTTTAGAATTCAAAATAACCATTATTTAAAATTTTATTTTATTACTTAAGGAAGCAAAGCTATAACGAAAAAACGGTTTTGGCGGTTCATACAGGGTGCCTTAAAAAAAAAATTTGTATGCCCACGTAATTCTCTCGAGGTAAGCTTTCATATGAGGGGCGGACTTTTTAAACTTTTTTTTGCGACCCACTCTACTGCACACCTAACAATATTGGTATAGAAAATTGGCATAGATAAAACAAAAACATAATATTTTGGAAAAAGACTCAGTTTTAGCAACGCTGTGACACTTCGAAGTGTAGACATTTAAAAAAAAAATTTTAAATTCGTTGGGTTCTCTTAAACAAATAATTGTCAAAATTTTGTGCTTTAATGAAACTCAGCCAGGTAAAATTTTTTGCTATAAAAAAATTTGATTAAATAAAAATAATCAAGAAATCTAAGAAAATATAACACTTTATAAATATTTTAGTATTTATAATATAAATATAACAATACTAATATAAATACAACAACATAAAAATAATATAAGATATTATCAATTGAAAAATTTAAGAAATTGTTAAATTTGGATAAAAAATTTTTATAATATTAAGTGTGATTTTTTTTAAGACTACTAGTATAGTTACTATATAACAAAGAGTTGCAAATAAATTTTCCTACTTCGTCCTACAAATATTTTTTTTTAAACGCATAAAATGAAAAATGTACATACAAAACCAAGTAAAAAATTAATATAGGTCCAAGGAAGATACCACTAAGATCAAACCGATTTCGACCATTTTCAGTACACACCATTTCCTTTATTTGGCTACCATTGTGACGAATTTTAGTTAATATCGGTCAAACTTTACATGTACCTCCCATACAAAATCAAGTAAAAAACTTAATTTGATCCTGAGGAGATACCCCAAGGGTCTAACCGATTTCAACTATGTTCGGTACATATCTATCACTTTATTTGCCTAGTATTTTGAAGAAATTTTGTAAAGATCGGTCAACCTTTGTATGTACCTATCATACAAAATCAAGTAAAAAATTAATATAGACCTCAAGGAGATACCCCTAGGGTCTGACTGAATTCGACTATATTCAGTGCACATCTATAACTCTATTTGACTACCCTTCTGAAAAATCTTTTGAAGAAGATCGTCCAACTTTTGTATGTACCAGCTGCACAAAATTAAATAACAAATTATTCAGTTTAAAAAAAAAGTCGAAAATAAAAAAACCGAAAAATTTCGACAGAAAAAAATGAGTTGGACAACCTAGGTCAAAAATATAAAAAAGTTGTTAGTTTTGAGTCAAGGAAGCGCTAAAAAAAATTATGTTTTTCGAGTTCAGAAAAATTTTATTTAATTTTCTGAAATCAGTACCGTGCATATCCATACTTTATATGAAAATCCTTCACACCGTCATGAAAATCCTCGCTAAGAGCATAATTTAAAGCATAAATTTATGTCCAATAATCGGCGACCAAAAAACAATATTGAAAGTATTTTTAAATAAAAATTCGGAAGCATACTTTATCAGAGCTTTCTATATAATAATGATGCAAAATATTTCAATAAAACTTATTCTTATATAAATTTTAATGTACTTAAGCATTGCAATAAAAGTGTGTGTCTTTTCTCTGAGATTTATGGGGTTCTTGTAACCCAACACGCTTGTAAAAATTTGTCGGTGATGAGATTGTAATGTCGAACTGTAAGCGGGTTGTGATAAAATCTGATTTGTGTTAACGTCGATAGTTTTTCCTCTTGTATTGTTAAGACAACAGTTTGACTTCATTTTTCAATGTAGAAACATCGCGTTTTCAAACAAAAAGTTTTGCTTTGCAATGAAGTGTAATTGTGAAAATGATTAATCTAAAAGTTTGAACCAGAACAAAGTTTTATATACAATAACTAAGGTTAACTACTGATTTATAAACCATAAATTTTGATATGCTTAAGAAAAAAATTATAAATTTGTTCATAAAATTTTAGAAATAATTGTAAAAATATTTTGTGACGTAATGTGCTTTCGTTTCGTAAGCAGCACAACTACTCCCATTGTCGCTTACTGTGTAAGGTAGATGTCATAAGTGTTTTAGCGGGCATGTCAGAATAAATTTAATTAAGAATTGTAAACAAGCTTTGGATGCCTTCGCTGCTACATTGTATTTAAGAAATAATTGGTTTGATCATATGTCCATTAACCACTGGGAATGACAGCAGAGCACACTCTTTACACCTAAATAATACGAGCATTATTTCATTATGCTACCGGCCTAAAAAAATACACATTATGTTAGCCAAAATAATTGTTTATTCTTCCACATAGTTCTCTTTTTCAATGCACTTATTCCAACGATTTTCTAATATTGCGGTGCCTTTTGAATAGTAAGATTTCTCAAAATCTCCGAAATACGACCGAATACAAGACCAGTTCATTTGTCGAAAATGTCTTTCCCTGGAGCCAACTTTTTCAGTTTGGCAAAAGATAATAGTCTCCAATGTGGAGAATATGGGGATGAGGAAGTAGTTCGAAGCGTATCTCGTGCAATTTGGCCATGGTGTTGATCGATTTGTGAGCTGGTGCATTCTCTTGCAAAAATATGATTTTTTTTTCTTTGATAAATGGGGCCATTTGTCTGCGATTTTGTTATTCAATTGGTTTAATAATTTGCAGTAATAGTCGCTGTTGATTGTTTTTTCCATTTTCAAATAGTCGATAAACAAAAATGTCATTTGAATCCAAAAAAAAAGACGCCAAAAACTTTCCGGCCATTTGTTCATTGTCCATTGTCTTCGTTTGAGTCTTCACTGGCTTTGGTGTACTTCCGCTGGGACGGATCTACCCACACTTTTGCTGCCTCCTCAGATTCTGGTGTATAATGGTGTATCCATGTTTCATTGATGGTCACTATTTTACGCAAAAAAAAAACAGTCGGATTTTGTTTCAACATGCCCAAACATTGCTGGGAAGTGCGAGCACGTTTATGTTTTTTATCGATTGTTAGCGATCGCGGCACCCATCTTGCTGTCAGCTTTTTCATACCCAAATGTTAATGTAAAACTGAAATTACCGACCCACTTGATATTTCTACGGCTGCAACTACCTAGCGCACTTTCACTTTCGGATTGTTCATTACGAAGTATGGATTTTTCCAATACATTCTGGAGTGGTCACTGTTTTTGGTGCTCCCCCGACGTATTCATCTTTTGTGCTGATTCGACCTCTTTTGAACTCTGCAATCCAATATTATACTGTTGAATACCACAGAGAAGATTTACCATAATATTTATCGAGCTTTTATTTTGTTTCTTTCGCACTTTTGTTACGCAAAAAGTAATGCTTAATCAAGACACGAAATTATTCTTTATCCATTTTTATGACAATACCAAAATTTGTTTTATTTCTGACATTTATGGTGTGTTCGTGTTAAGATTGCCACCCGTCAAAAATGCCATGAATTGGAAGTGTGGTGGTGCCGTTACTTGGAGATCGGCAGCATGTTAAATGCCCTAGCAAACCAATCTACGAAGCTCAAAAAATGAAAAATATTTAGAAAGGACGTATCTTCGACTTTGTCAAATTTAAAATATTCCTCAATCTGATCTGAATAAATTAATTTTTGCAGCATTTATTATGGTTTTACTATTTTGACGGCACTTTGTATGGAAATTAGGATGAGCTTTAATTTGATTTTTTCAAATTTGAGACATAGATTACATTTAAATAAATCAGAGCTGATGTGCACAGTTGAAAGGTATTATATTAATTTTTGTGGCAGTTTAAGTGATTTCACCGTTTTTATAAAGACTTTCTGTATGAGAGGTGGGCTAGGATTTCTTTAAATCTGCTTGCATTTTATACTCAAAGCATATTTCATATTAAACTATTATGCAAAATTTTAAGTCAATTTTTTAATTTTTGAGAAAATTTAAAAAAATTATACTGTTCGAAAAAGTCACTTTGTATGGAAGGTAGGTGCGGTTTTATAATAAGCTTACAAATCGAATTTTAATATGAGAGCTTCAACCTTGCGGTTGTAATCGTGATAACAGATAGACAAACGGACAGACACACATGACTTACTTGACTCTGAAAGTGATGCTGATCAAGAATACATAAACATTTCTATGTCATTAATTTTTTTATTTAATTTATTAATAATAAATAAATAAAGATGTTAAAAGTCGGACTTAACTTAAAAAATATTTTTTTTTTTTTAGTTACAAATAGGCAATGATCTAAATGGTCAAAATGATGATGATGTGAGCAAAACATCATAAACCAAAATGGGTGATTTTTTTTAATTTTAATTATTTACAAATATTCGAAACTGTATTTCAAATTTTCTTTATAAACATTAAGACTGTTAAAATTCAAACCAAACAAGCTTTAAGCGTGACATTTAATTTTGACTTAATTCACTTTATTCCTAAGCGTAGGTGACATTAATGAGTCATTTGAGGGCTGTACATGAAAAGTTTAAATGCTGTTATATTCACATGAGTAACACGTGTGAAGAGCTTACGAGCATTAAATTGCAAAACTCAATCACAGAGAACAGATATTAATTATAACAAAATCTAAAAGTTCGCATGGGTGACATTTCAAGTCAAAAGAAGAATGATCTAATTAATTAGTATATTAATTTTTTTTTGTTTTTGCTGTACGTTAGTTTAAATGGCAAATATGTTTGTCGTGTTGACATTTAAGAACCTAAGTTGAAGCAGGATTAAACCTTTAATGGTTACTGCGAGTAGAGCTGTCTGTAAAATGGGTAGGCGACTAAAATTATGTTACTGGAGAACATAACAGACTAGTTGGTGGCAGGTTGTGTAGAGAAAATTTATTACACACATAAGAGTACAGATGGTGTGACAGAAATGAGAGATAAAATTCAATGTTGTTATGTTATTCGAGGTTTTAATGTGCATGACACTTTTAACTTTAAAGCTGATAATTTCAAAAAGCAAAGGTCACTACAAGAAGTTCAATGTTTTGGCACACTGCCTAGAAGAGCGAAAACGATGAAACAAATAACAAGGGTGGCGACATAGTTGGCTAATTTTTTTACGTAGGTGATAACTTAAGAGTATTAAAAGCCAAGTTTTTTTTAAAAATAAAATCATTACAATTCAATTCAGCAGAAATTTTATCAGAAATTCTCAAAGAAGATGCATAAAAAGAAAATATAAGATATTATATGGATGAAGTCGCCATTTGTAAAGTCCATGTGACCCATGGGTCACACTTAATTTATATAAAGATGATCACAGATTAAATTTATATGTGAGAGAGGAGCTTGGATATCATTTTTGAAAACAATTTTAGCATTAAAGAGAACATATGGAAACACATGTGTAACGGTACGTTACAAATGTTAAAACTATTTAAAACTTATTATTACAAATAACTTCTTTTTTTATCATTCTTATTACAAATTATATCAAATACATAAATAACTTAAAAATATTAATAATAAGCTAAAGGGTGTTTTTTATAGAATGATACAACTTTGAATTGGCATCACTGCTTTATATGACCACCCATTTAACAGCTGATAGTTGTTTTTTGTTAAGTTTGTTTTTGTTAAGTGTGCGTGAAGCGCCATCAACATCAATTCACCGTCGTTCTCAACAATTGAACATTTCGGAGACATCATTGAGACGAATTTTGCATAAAGACCTTGGTATGACGCCATAAAAAGTTCAATTGGTTCAAGAGTTGAAGCCAACTGACCATCCAATGCGTTTTCGCTTCGCTAAGTGGGCCTGCGATCGACTTACAGAAGATGCCGATTTGGCAAAAAAAAAATAATCTTTTCAGATGAAGCTCATTTTGATCTTGGCGGGTTTGTAAACAAGCAAAATTGTCGCATTTGGGGCACAAAAAACCCGCACGCATACACTTAACAGCCGCTGCACCCAAAACGAGTCACTTTTTGGTGCGGATTTTGGTCCAGAGGCATAATTGGGTCATTTTTCTTCGAAAATAAGCAAGGAGTGGCCGTTACAGTCAATGGCGATCGTTATCAGGCCATGTTGAACGAATTTTTGTTCACAAAACTTGAAGAGGAGGATATTGGCAACATTTGGTTTCAACAGGACGGCGCTACGTGCCACACAGCCGAAGCTTCACTCGATGTTTTGCGCCCTGTTTTTGAAGATCGCATTATCAGCCGCAGAGCTGATGTCGTTTGGCCACCTCGGAGCTGCGATTTGACACCGTTGGACTATAATTTGTGGGGTGCCCTCAAAGATAAGTGTTACGCCGACAAGCCAGAGAAAATTGACGCTTTAAAGGACAATATTCGTGAAGCCAATGGTGAAATACAGCTGCACACAATCGATAATGTGCTTAAAAATTGGACCGAACGTGTAGGCTACTGCATGGCCAGCCGAGGCAGCTATTTGAATGAAATTATTTTCCATTATTAATCGGAAGGATTGTACTTTCAAATAAAAAAAAAGAAATTTGAGAAAATATCCAGTAGTTTTTTTTTATAGAATTTTCAAAAAAAAAAATGTTATTTGGCGGACCCTTTACAAGTTATAATACAAATGTCTTCAAATATAATACAAATATCTATCAAGCATCTGTCAAATTATCATTCTGATTCTGAAATCTGACATTGTCAAAATAAAACTTAAAGAAATAGTTTTTGTTAACGAAAAACCGTATGTTATAAAAGAAACTTTTAATGAATAAATATTTTGTTATTGGTTGTGCAAATATTTTCTTTTTATTTCACTTGGAATTATAAAAGTAAGTAAACATATAAAAGATTTATAGCTTTATTCCATAAAAGTTCCATAAATGTTGATTTTTCCTTTCACCTTTTCAGGACAATATGTAATAAATGTTATACATCTTGTATTACTGTTTAATACAATCTGTATTACTATTTAATACAATTTGATACAATTTGTATTACTATTTAATACATTTGTATTAATATTTAATAAAATTTTTTTTCGTATTACTTTTTAATAACTGAAGTATAACACTTGATTACAAATGTATTAAAAAATAAACCAGAATAGTATTGTTCTAAACTTAGTTTCTATTCCAATTCTGTATTAGAATTTAGTATTATGGGATTATAATTCAATTTTAATATTTGACATTTATTAGATATATACAATACAGTTTTTATTAGAATTTAATCCAAGATTTCTGAGCGTGCAGGAAAGCATTGAAGATGATCCTAATCAATCAATTCGTCGCCGTTCTCAGCAACTGGGGTTGTGTCCTTCCACTTTATGGAAGATTTAACGAAAAGATCTTGGCTTAAAACCTTTCAAGATTCAACTTGTGCAGGAATTAAAGCCAAACGACCATCGTATGCGCCGCCAATTCGGCGAATGGGCTAAAGCACAAATTGATATTGATTTTGAATTTCCATGGAAAATTTTATTTTCCGATGAAGCCCATTTCTGGTTGAATGGGTAGGTAAATAAACAGAATTGTCGTATTTGGAGTGAGAAGAATGCACAAGCTTTTGTCGAAACACCATTACATTCACAGAAAATTACTGTTTGGTGCGCTTTATGGGCTGGCGGAGTCATTGGCCCATGTCTTCAAAAACGATGATGGTCAGAATGTTACTGTCAATGGTGAACGGTATAGGAACATGATTCGAAGTTTTTTCGTACCTCAATTAGCTGGCACTAATCTTGCTGATATGTGGTTCCAACAGGACGGTGCCACATGTCACACAGCGGGCGCTACAATTGATTTACTCAAGGAAACTTTTGACGAAAAAATAATTTCACGTAATGGCCCAATTAATTGGCCCCCAAGATCGTGTGATTTAACACCATTGGATTATTTTCTATGGGGTTATGTAAAGTCACTTGTCTACGTCGTTAAACCATAAACAATTGAACACCTGGAAATCAACATTCGAAAAGTTATCGGCGAGACACGGCCGCAAATGCTGCGAAAAGTTTGTGAAAATTGGTGTTCCAGATTGCGCCTTGTACGCGCCAGCCGTGGCGGCCACATGGCCGAAATCATATTTAAGGATTAATGTCATAAAAGTTTTTATCCAATAAAGCCTGTTTCATTGATATTTAATATATATTTCTATGTTTTATTATGATTTAAACTTGTATCACTCTATCCAAAACACCCTTTATAAGTAGTATTTTTCAATTAATAAATTAAATTATTTCCAAACTTATTAGACCTGGCCAGGGCCGGGCAGGTGCACAGAAAGTGTGTTAGTGTTTCTTTTTCATTTGGGTCATCGCATCGACAGTGGGTGTTGAAAGGTAGTCCAATTCTCTCGGCCTGAACTCCGATGCGCCAGTGACCCGTAATGTTAATGTTATATGGTGGAGATGCGTACTGCGACCTAAATTAGATTTCTCTATCTCTTAGGACCTCTTTCTCAAGGTCCGCTGGGTTTGCGGATTACAGAATTCCATCCAGCCCTATTTCTCTAATGAATTTGGGAATATTCTTAGGTTCAAGGGATGAAACCTGCTCTAGACTCAGCTCATAGTTCCCTAGTGCTAGCTTACGTATGCGAGCCACGGCGTCGCAGTTTGTGAGTAGGTGTATTGGAGTCTCCTCTGCTTCTTCACAAAAACGGCAATTACTATTGGTTCCTATGCCCAATTTCATCAGGTGGTATTTGAGTTTACAGTGTCCTGTAAGGAACCCCGTTAGAATCCTGAGATTCGGTTTGCCTAAGCTTATGCACAATTTTGCTCTTCGAGTGTTAAAATCTCTGAGGAGCAATTTGGATTGTCTTAGCTTTGGGAGGCTTTTCCAGAAGTTTGAACCGTTATGCCTCTCCTCCCTTCTTAGTTCTTCTTTTATAGAATGTGTGCCCAATCCGCAGAATTGTTCTGGTCCTATGAATTTTGTGGCTGCACTCTGTCGCGCTAGACCATCGGCTTCTTCGTTACCCTGTATACCTTTGTGACCTGGGACCGAAAGTATAGTAACAGTGTTATTCTTGCCTAGTTCGTTGATTTTTGTTAGGCATTCCCATGTTATCTCACAGGAGACTAATGCTTTGATTGCTGCTTGGCTGTCTGACATCACAACTATATCCTGACCTTTGTATTTCCGGTCCAGATTGAATTGTGCACACAGCTGTATTGCTAGGATTTCTGCTTGGAAGATACTGGGTGTTGTCCCCATAGGTTCAGAGTGCTTGGTTCTTGGTCCGTACACCCCTGCGCCTATACCTTCCAATGTCTTGCACCCATCTGTATACCATGCTATGCTGTGTGGTTTCTTGACTTGCGATATCATCTCGCTGTCCCACGCTTTCTTGGTACTATGCTTAATTCCGAAGTGTTTTTCGAAGTTATATCTTTTTACTATATCGTCTCTTGGTAGATCGATGTAGGGAGTGTGCTTTGCAATATCCTCCTTCTTTCTACTGCTGATAGTTTTACTTAAACCTGTCCCCTCTTTTGTAATACACAACAGAGTTCGCTTGGCTACTCCCTCTATGACAAGGTGTAAGGGTGTTAGGTCCAGAATTACTTCTAGTGCTGCTGTAGGGCATGTCCTCATGGCCCCTGTGATGCATACACAGACCATTCTCTGCACCTTTGTTAGCATATTCCTCAATGTGGTAAGTTTGGTTCTTTCAGTCCATGCTATTGCACCATAGGTGAGGATGGGTCTCACCATCATGGTATAGATCCAGCGGAGAATTGTTGGGTTACAACCCCAGCTTTCTCTTCTCCAGAGAAGCTTTGAATCTAGTGTAAGTCCCAGATACTTTATTTCTCCTTTGAAGGGAATTTTGGTGCCATCCATTCTCATTGTTCGGAGGTTTGCCAGACTTCTTTTGTTAGTAAAAGGTACTGTGGTGGTTTTCGCTGGGTTGATACTTAATCCCACTGTGTTGCACCACTCCTTTGTTACTGACAGTCTTCTCTGTATCAGGTTACAGAGTGTATCCTCGAACTTCCCTCTCGCTATTAAGGCGATGTCGTCTGCGTAACCCTGATATTTTATGCCATTTTCGGTTAGCATCGTTAATAATTCGTCCACAACAAGACTCCACAGCAGTGGAGAAAGAACTCCGCCTTGTGGGCAGCCTTTTGTTGTTTTGATTCTTATAGTGGTGTTACCCACTTTTGTTTCTGCAGTTCTAGTGCTAAGCATTTGGCATATCCATCTGCTGAGCATATCATTTAGTCCTTTCATATATCATTCATTCATTCTATCATTTTACTCCGGGTCCAGTGACCCGTAATAATAGCCGTTAATATGGCTATGTCGTTCCGGGGTTTTGAGAGCATCTGTTGAGTTCTGCCTATGTTGTACAGGGGCCATATTTTTCTTGATGTGTTGCAGGTTGGTAGTTCTCTCCATCTACGACCGGCTAAGGTTAAGTTGTAAGAACGACAGACAGACACAGCATACTTTCAGACATGAATAATCTTACTGACATAAAATTCACAACAACTTCATGACCACATGTATATAAGAATGTGGAAGAAATGTCATGTCGGTAGCGCCTGGAAGTATTAAGAATCGCTCGAAATACCAATCTCTGCTTCCTTGTTCAAGCCTTACCGCTTCGACCTAAGCATGTTGATATTTATTTTCTGTTGTTTTCCTCTATCTTGCCTTCCTTGTATTCTGCTCGCTGCGCTACCCACCCTCGCAACAGAACAGAAGCCTCGCAGTCCAACTTATTCGTTTGCCATATGCCTGAATTCTACTCGCCGTGCTATCTGCCCTTGCAACATAATTCAAGCGTCGCAGTCGAACCTTGTGATCGTCTGCTCCGTAATTTCTTCAGATTCTGCTCGCTGCGCTGTCTCGGTGGCCCTTGCACCAGAAATCAAATTCTACGTAACTGGACTTTGCAAAACCTTTGAGCTTCTGACTGCATATCTTCTGCTCGATTACCGTCAACCGGTTACCGCTTTCAGAAGCGATTACCATCCGATTACCGTCAAGCGATTCCCGTCGTAAGAACCAATTTCCGTCATAAGCGAGTACCGTCAGCCGTCGTAAGCGAATACCATCGTCGTAAGAACCGATTACCGTCATAAAAAACGATTACTGTCAACCGATTAGCATAGAAAAATCCGATTACCATCATAAGAACCGATTACGTCATAAGAACCGATTACCGTAGTAATAACTGATTACCGTCAAAAGAAAAGATTACCGCCGTAAAAACTGATTACCATCAATCGCTAATCCGTTATAGGAACCTTCTACTTGACTAACAACGAACCAATCTTCCGTCATAAAAACCGATTATCCGTTACTTAGGACCGAACCAGAACAGATTACCCGATTACTAAGAACAGATAACTGGTAATAAGATCCAGTCAGCCGTTGTACAGAACCAAGTACCCGATACAGTAATATAAAAAATCTGTAAAGTATAATAAGAACTAGCATAAGGAATTGGAATTGTTTCATAAAAATTGAAAGCATAAATTCAAATTGCGTTCTTAATTGCTGGAGGTTGAGTGGATCCTTCAGAGAATCTTGGGACGGCTGAGCTTGACCTCAGCCTTAGACAAAACCACGTTATACATGTGTCAAAGGAATAAGTTGATTGTACGACTTTTCGGTTTTAAAAACATTTCGTACAAAATTTGGTTCCGATCAGTACCAAATACTGTACCAAATACCGATCAGGACCACAGTAAATTGACCCGGATTCGCCCAGTAAAATCCTAAGGACTAGAAAAATTACTTAACAAATTTTGAACACTTTTAAAAATAAAATTGTTTTGATTCAAAATTTTATTCTATTTTCTTAGACTATTGGAAAACAAAAACAATAGTCAAGATTCTCAAAAAAGCTTTGTATCTCGAGTATAACTTTCGCTGCGAATATCCTTGACACAAGACACTGTGGGTAAAAATTGTGAGTGTTATCGTGTTTGGCCACACATTTTTAGATGATATCCATATTTACTTTGCTTCAAGTTTTAAAAGGTGAAATTCGAAAAAATTGTAATTCGATAAGACTTAATGCACAGCCCCTAACGGTTTCAAGGAGTCGCGGGGTCTATTTTTCGAGACCAAATTTTATACTAAATGTTTTTAAGGCCAATCCGAAGCTAATTTCGATCTGGAAGCGAAAATCAAATGTACTTAAAAAAAAGATACGGTCTTATGTCAATTCATTTGAGACTACACAAAACACCAAAAATAATTATTTTTTGTAAATTAAAAAAGAAAAATAATAGAGGTATGTGCATGGGTGTAGCACGGCTTTTATTTAGGAGGGTTCAAGCCAATTATTGTTTCATATAGCAGATAAATAAAATTGTTTTTTTTTAAAAATACTGGTTTTATAGAGAAAAATATGATATAAAATTCCAAACGATATTGAATTAAACGCGATTCAACAAAAGCGGAAATCAGTATTCATCGGCGAGAATCTCCAGCAAAGCAGTTCAGAATTTCATCAGTTGACTTCTCTTTTTTCTTTTTCACCAAATTTCTGTGCACGCTTTAAAGTCATAAAAACGCTGTTGCAAGGATGATTGTAATAAGTTGAGATACGGTATGAACAGCGACACCTTCACATATTCAAAAGGTAATGTTGCTGGATGATTGGAATGCTGATTTTAATTTTTGCGCGAAGAAGTATTTAAACAATTGGACCATTGGAGGTTTGATTTTTTTTCACGAACCGGCAAGTCGTGAGATCCACAAAAACTATAATCGAAGACCAAACCTTTCGATTTTGTTCCAGTAATTTCTTGTGATCAGATAGCATTACATCAACAAGCAGGTCGGCCATGAATGTGAAAGCTGTTTCTGCTGATCCTATGAGCCACTGACTCGAAGATTTGCTTATACAATACTCATGCACATTTTTATAGTTTGTGAAAAACTTTGTAACGAGTGATCCTCAAACGGCTTTCAATTCTAATTCAAACAGCTGACTTGGTTTCGTTAGTTATGACAACGAACGTTAAAGTTGCTAAAAATTCAACTATCGAATTGTGCATCTCAGATTGCAATATACTAATTGCAAGCTTTGCATAAACTCTTTTCACTAAATAAGAATTGTTTTAGCCCTAGTTAGTTAGTTTATAGTGTACCCATGTGCACCACGACCCATAGGATCTATTATGCATGCCCTTAATAAACACACCAGATTTAGGCTTTTTATATATTTTAGTACTGTATCTGGCTTGGTGTTCCAAATTGTTGACTGGGGCACTACTTCCCCTCCCAAATGAAGGCTGTGGATTGCCGGACATTCACATAGAATGTGTTCGGAGGTTTCTTCTTCCTCCTCGCATAGTCTGGTCTGATTCAGAAAGACCCATCTTTTTAAGATGGTATCTGAGTGAGCAGTGACCTGTGAAAATACTGGTGAGAGTTCTAAGGTAAGCTTGAGTAAATCTTTGGCTTTTGCTTTGCTTGGAGTAAAAAATTTCTTAGATTGCCTTTGTCCATTGGTGTTGTTCCAGTGGCACTAAATTTTTTTTCTTCCCATGTTCTAATTTTTTCTAAAATGTAGCCTTTTGCTAAGCTACAGGTTCAGATTTTAGCCCTAAGCTTAATAAAAAAAAAGCGTAATAAAAAATAAATAAAGCTTTAATGAATATGAAAAACTTCAATACTTTTTTAATTATAAGAAAATCTGTTTTAAATTTCTTACATTAATAATTAAAAAAATTATTTTTCTTAAGTTTGAGTTTTACCCTCGCTACACGCATGAGTATGTGTTGGCGCAGTAGTTCTTAACATTTAAGCGTTAAGAAAAGGATACGATTTCTTAAAAACCTGACACTTCTATTAAAAGAATACCCCTATAAAATGCTGTAGCACAAATATGTTATTTTGAAACATTTTTCATTAAAATCGGACCAGTTTTTTCGGAGTAAAATGGTAACAGTAAATTTGCACCTTAATTTTATATAGTAATAGTATGGATATATATTTGAAAGAGCCTCTGTCAAAGTTGGTGTTAAAATTTTTCGAATAACTTGTTATCTTCAATATTGGCCGCATTCGCGAAGTCAACAGTTGGCAACTGTTGTGTTAAAATTTAGTGAATGGTACTGGTACAATTATGGGGCTGCTCACTAAAACTGATTAGGTAGTAGTAGATGCCATTTAATCGAACGAAAAAATTATATGCTATATGAACACAACAGTTGAATGTTAAACTGTCAGATTCTGCTACTGACGCTCTCATCATCAAATTGGAGTGAGAAACCTTTCCAATTAAATTATTTGCATAAAAAGTTATATGTTACTTATAATAATGTACACATATTATTAAATATAAGCTTAAATATAACAAATTTATTTTGACAACTTTTTTACATTTAGAGTAATAATTCAGTCAATGAAAAACATCGCTCACTAAGGTATCGTTACAATGGCCGCATTCACCGCAGACAACTGTTGTGAACTGTTATGGTAGCGCTACCTTAGTAAGCGAAGTTTTTCTCTGAATGTGTTGCTACTCTACACGTCAAAAATTAGATTTAATTCAATTATATATAAATTTTATGTAAATTTAATTCAATTGCAAAGGTTTCTCACTTAAATTTGCTTCGTTCTTTCTTTGTTTTTTACTTAAACGGCGTCTGTAGCAGCATCTGACAGTTAATTCAACAGTTGTGTTCATCTAGCATAGAATTTTTTCGCTCAATTAAATGGCGTATGCTTATCAGTTTACTAGCGCTACTAGAATTTTACCATTCAGCGATTTTTGACACAACAGTTGCCAACTGTTGTCTGCGCTGAATGCGGCCAATAACCGTTCGCAACAGTTAACTACGCTGAATGAGGCGTAAATTAAATTTTATTTTCCCACTACATCTTTTTATGAAAATCATTACACGGAGAGCAATAATATTCTTATATTAAGCAGCTATTTTTTTGATTTAAGAACATTTATAATTATGCTCAAATCTAGCATTAAAAACAAACATGGAACAAAAACTGATAGCATATTTGCATGATACAATTACTTAATTTTTTCGCTCCATTTACTTTTGGCCTGAAATATGAACACGTAAACTTTAAATAACACATAATTAATGAAAAGAAAATAAATACCTTTCGGG
Organism: Dichetophora obliterata; assembly: GCA_963920525.1. Classification (NCBI taxonomy): domain Eukaryota; kingdom Metazoa; phylum Arthropoda; class Insecta; order Diptera; family Sciomyzidae; genus Dichetophora; species Dichetophora obliterata. The sequence goes on along the minus strand of OY986438.1, from coordinate 130,036,976 downwards.
CGATTTAAAAGCAACTCTTCTTGTAAAAAGTTTTCTCAACAACGTAATAAGATATTTTCTCCAAATCTTGCGATAAACAAAAGTAAGTTTACGAAACTATCAGCTAGTATAAAAAAAAAGAAGAAGAAAAACTACCAACAAGGAAGGAAAATATATAAAAATGTAGTGTTAAGCTGGCGAAGAAGCGTAAGCTCAGGGAGCGAAGAAGTGTAAGCAGATAAAGAAGACAATTCTAGTGTAATTTTAACTTGTAAAACCTACGTTAGAAAATCTAACCAAAAAAGAAAAACCCCCACCAGAGTAAAAACCGGAAGAGGAAGACCATGAAATGTTTAGAGGTAACAAAAAAAAAAAAAAGGAATTGCAACAACGTGGCAGCTCAAAGTAACCCGAAGCAGAATTGAAACACATAATTGTTAACTGTATGCAGCAACAAACTACGACGAACTAATGCCCACGCACCCACCAACACAGTGGGTGAGCCACACCGGATATGGATGTGGTTGGATTTTTAGAGTGCGCTAGAACGATTTGGTGCTTGCAGAGCTCGTTGCACTGATATGCAACATTAAACTTTTTCTCGAACACCAAATTGTAGCTTTTTTATTACCTTATGTAAAATTTAAGTATTATTTTGTTTGGAAACTTTTTCTGAACTTGTGTCAACCCTTTTCTGAAATGGACTGCAATGCAATAAAAGCGGGCTAATAAGTAAGGCAATGTTCTCATAATGAGTGCTAATGATTCTCACGAGAGCGAAAGCAAAGAAAAAGAATTTTTGGATAACTTTTATTTTACTCTTAAAGCTGATGACTTCATAAGCCAATATAATGGTAAAGAGTTAGTTGCAAGAGGCAAAAGAAGAGTATTTAAGGAATTCAGTAAATGCAATTTTTAGTTTAGGTTTGTTATAATTTTTTTGATGTGATGAAAGGTTATAAATCTGACAGTTACTTTTTCTTAAGATTTTCAGAAAGATTTTCTTAAGATTTCAGATTTCTTAAATTTAAAAAGCTTAGTTTAAACACCAACAACAGCAGCAACAACAAAGTAAGCACTATTGTAATTTAAACATTTTATTTTCCACCGCTTACTCGAAGTGTTGATGAAGTTTACAAAACCAAAAAGAAAGGTACTACCAGCAAAGACTGCAGAAGACAGGATGTACAGCTTGTTCACTAGGCATGGTGGTAACGTTTGCAAGTTTATTGCACCCAAAATGCTATACTTCGTTGCAAAAGTTTTGGAAAAAAAGGAACATCTTGCAAACTTTGTCTCAAAAATAGACAAAAAAGTAACACACAAACAACTTCAAGCGCTTCAGACAGTTTTTGGACTACGTGTAGTTTGTTGCACGGACACAAGCACATAAACACGAGTTTCACATCTGCCGCTACTTACAGACAGCTTTCTAATAACGACCACAACCACCACCACTCAAACACTACAACCACCTTTAACCCGTTAAGGCGTTGCGTTACAAATCTGCAACAAATCGAATTAGTTCTTAAAGAACAATGTCATAGTTTAATTTAGGAGTCGTGCATTAACTTTGTTTAAGATATTCGGCTTTTCTGAATCCTTGCCGGCGCCCAACCCATTCCCTTGACAACAATACTTTTGCCTTAAAATGTTTATCAAAATTCAAGAATTTTCAAATTTAAAAAAATATGGTTTTGTTAAAATTACGGAGACCACTCCTGTTAAGGTATTAGTCTAGTGTGACGTATTCCAAAAATCTATTTTTTTACATTTTTCGCAATAAAAATATCTTAGAAATATACTCAAAAAATTATAGACTGAAATTTAAAATATAAGATAAGTTACAGTGAAAAGAAGATAGCGCGCTGTAGTATGTATGAAATTGCCGTAAAAACTATAAAAACGATTTTCTCGCCACTACGTTTTCAAAACTGCGGAGAAGCACTGACTAAAAACTATTCAACGGATTTGGCTAAAAATTGTTCACGATATTTAAGATGCAGCTTAGTACGGAAACTTTAAACATAATTTTTTTTAATAAGTAAATTTTTTTAAGCCAATAAAAAAGTTAGATTTTAACAACTTTTTTCACAAGTCCACCATTTTTTATTTGTTTTTTTAAAAATATGGATATTTTAGGTTTTAATTGAGCATGCAGAACGATATTCTCTTTTAATTTTTTATTTCGGAAGGCTACGTAAGGCTGGGTTCATTACTAGAACAACTCACCTTTTTTTCTAGAACTCTTCTTCTAAATAAAAAAAATGTTTGAACACTTTAAAAAACAAATTTAAAACGATCGCATTTTATTTTCTTATTTAAAAATATGTATGAACATACTTTAAAATTTCGGTAGTGACACTGGGCTACTACCTTAAAAGTTGAATGGTGATTTGAATACTTTTTAACTTGTGAGGCCGATATATTTTACATTATCTTTAGAAAGATTGGAATTGAACTATATACATATATATTTTCAGATATTAAAATTTTAAGTTATTTTCATAAAAGATGATCGAAATCGGTCAATGCGTGGGTAAATATCAGATATGGTTATATTTAAAGAAAAATAACCGTTTTAACATTTTGCTTAGAATAATTCTTGATGAATTTCAGAAGCGCATCTTAGAAATTTTAATTGCTTTTTGCCATTTACTCTACTTTAGAAGTTATAAGCAAAATGTTAAAACGGTTATTATTTTTAAAATATAACCATGTCTGATATTTAACCACTCATTGATCATCTTTTGTGAGTTTTATTTAAAATTTCAATATTTATGTATATTTTTAATTATTGATTACTGTATACAGGAATCCAACCAATTACGATTTTTATACTAAAAATCAAATTATACCAATTAACTTTTGATCGTTATTTTACCCGATTAGAAATAAAAATCAACCATTGATCGATACTTTTCGATTAGAAATAAAAACGAATAACTGATCATTATTTTTTCAATCAAAAATAAAAATCAATCGTTGATTGATTGTTTTTCGATCAGAAATTTGGATCAAAAAGAATATACATTTTCAACGAAAAATTAAATTCTCAATCAATGGATGTTGCAACACGCTTGAGTTCTACTTTTTAAATGTTCAAAGTGTTTGGCTTCGAAAGAATTCTTTTTGGACAAATTTATAGCATCCAAACATCTAGCGTTTGTGGAATGGACAGAAATAGACAACATTGCGTCTGGTCTTATGGCCAATTTTTCAGTACGAGTTTAAAGTCTAGTCAAACCACGTATTGGACGTGGATGGATTTTTTCAATACATTCAAGAGTGGTTACTGTTTTTGATGCTCCAGCGGCGTATTCATCTTTTGTACTGCAATCAAATATTTTACGTTTGAATACAACAGAGCAGCTTTAAAACAATATTTATCGAGCTTTTCTTTTGTTTATTTCGCACTTTTGTTACGAAAAAAGTAATGCTTAATCAAGGCACGAAATTATTCTTTATCAATTTTAATAGCAATACTGAAAGTTGTCTAATTTTGAACACTGTAACGTCACTATTCATTGGCAGATTTATCTGACATTTATGGTGTGTTCATGTTAAAGTTGCCACCCGTTAAAAATGCCATGCATTTGAAAAGTGGTTGTGTCGTTACGTGGAGAACAGCAGCACCTTTAACGCTCTTTGAAATTTTTATGAAAAGATGAGCAAAAAGTGCTAGAAAAGACAATATTTTTAATTGCAAAATTATATTTCTTTATCAAGCTCCAATTTCTTTTTATTTTAAGATTTCTTCCTTTATGACTTAGGCAATGTTTAATTTTATTGCAAAACAATATTTTCTTATCAAAGTTATATTATTTTTAATTTAAATAAAATTCGTTTTTTCCAACAATAATAATAATTTTGATTTGAAAGTATAATTTCTTGGTTAAATGATTGTTTGATTTGATCTTCCCAATTTTTTCCCTTTTTGGTTAGAGAATTTTGTAATTTTGTTACAAATACATTTTTTTATAATTTAACTTTTTGTTCGTTTTTTTTTCTAAAATACTCCGTTGTGCTTAAAACACAATTCAATTATTTTTTTTAAATAAAAATTTCTAACTTTTCTTAAAAATGAAGTAAATTTTCTTTAATTTTAGCATGCTTTTTACTCAGCCTATTTATTTGTAATAAAAGAAGTAGCACATAACTTATATAAGAGCTAAATGAAAAAAATTCATTTTAAAGGCCGTCAGTTAAAAAAGCAGCAGTTTTTACAGTTAAATCAGCAGTTCTTAGAGAAATTAATAAAACATCACGTTTTCTTAGACTTTGTTCAAAAAACTAAGATAGAAGAGATAGTAAAAAGTATATTTTTATAAGATCAATAATAAGCAACATATTTTTACAAATGGAAATTGATGGAGTTAGCTAAAAATGGTCTCATATTATTAAAAAAAAGTTGAGCTCAAAGCGTCTTTACAAAATATTAAAAAAAAAAAAAAAACAAAAAGCCATGTTTTCAATAAAATTTTCCACAAAACTAATTTAATCTATCGTTCCGAAAATATTTTAAAAAAATTACCATTTGCGCAATAAAGGGTTAATATGGAACCAGTCGCCTAAGCATTGGCCCTCAAACTCACACACCAACTCCCACACAGATTCGACAGTGTTTGGGAAAATATTATTTAATATGCCGTCGCTGATGTTCGCAATTAAAGTGCATCCTGTCGTCATGTCGTCCTTTTTTCTAGAACTGCATCCGATGCTTACTATGTTTTCCTTCCTGTATTTGTGCTGCTTCTTCTTCTGCTAAAACGTTCTATACCTCTTATTCTTATTAAAACTATTATTATTATTATTCCGGCGATGCGCTCTGGTTTCACACATTTTCATTAAGTAGACAATTTTTAATGACGATGTGCGGCATGTGGCGTCTTTGGGTGTAAAAAGGACAGGGTGCTTAAAACTATTTTCAAAAGAAAAGATAAATTAACTCTGTGGCAACCCTTAAAATGCAATAGAAGCACGCACGCACTCCCACACATAGGCACACGCACACATTTTTAGTGCTTCTAATGTGTGCATGTTTAATTTTAGTTTTTGCTACATTCAACATTTTCAGTCAACAGCAGCAGAAAAGTACTTGAGTCGAACACTTAAGGAATAGAGTGTGGGCGGGGGGAGGTTCGTGAGGGTGCCATTTTTTTTGGAAATTTTCTATTGCTTGCGAAAAGCTGCAATATGTTTCAATTCTGCTGTTATTATCAGCTATAAAATATTATTGAGGCAATTATGTTAAGTTAACGGCAAGTTTTGGTAACAGGTTCCGGTTCCAAAACTGTTGTCGTTCACATAATATATTGAAAACTTTAACTTACGTCTAAGTCGAAATAATTTCCTTTTTTTGGAAAATTTATCAAAACAAATAACATATTGGCATCGATTACAGACCGACTACCTAAATTTGGTCACTGTTAGTGTCCGACCGAAACCCGAATTTTGGCCGAAATCGAAACCGAAACTGGTTATTAATATGAAAATTTAAGTTCTTACAAATATTTTTTTTTTATTAAAAGTAAACAAAAATACTTTCATACACATAAGAAAAAATTATACATAAAAAAAGGAATTATTTGAATGTTGAAGCTTATAATAATTAATTAAAGTTCAGTATAATAAATGAGAACATTTTTTATTTTATTTTTTATTACAAAAGTATTGCATAATTTATATCTTCCGTACACACTCAAAATAGTATGCACCTACAATGTACATTTTTATGGAACTACAAAGCAAAGTATTTTGGTTCTTTTTAAAGGTTTAGTATTAAAAAAATAGAAATATTTGATTTTCTTTTCTTTTATTCCACACACACAGAATTCGTTCGGAAGTTTAATTATCAATTTTTGACCTCAGCACCTATAAACTTTAATATGAATTGCAATAGAGATGATAAAATCGAAAATGATAGTATCGAAAGCATAAATGTAACCAAAATGTTTTACGTTAACACGATAAATCAAATTATAGACGAAATCATAATTTTTGTTTTGTACAATGCGTTGTAAATATTTTAATTAAACCAAAATTATATATTTGAATTAAATGACTGATGCAAGAAATTGTCACCAAAAGTTTTGGCTAGTTTCGGCTAGTTTCGGCTAATCGGCTATATTGAGGCCGAAACTATCTGAAACTGACAAAAAGAGCCGAAACTGGGCCGTAAACGAAACCAAAACCGAATATTCAGTTGGGCACTAGTCACTGTCTTACTATATAAACATAATATATTTTTTTTTCTTTTTTCTATAGCTTATGATGTGTAAAATAAATTTCCAAAGCGGTTTGGCCGATAAAGATTGCAAACAAAAGTTATCGCTTACGAAAAGAACCCTTATTTTCATAAATGAGCTAAGACAAAATCCATATCTTAAAACGCGTTTTCTGAAAAATTTTATTTTTTAAACTGGTATCCACGATATCTCAAGAACTACTCTATGGATTGACTTGGATTTTATTTTAAAGTGGACAAAATTTATTGGATCCTTAATCTATATTCAGATAATAGTGGCCAGTTTTTTTTAGATCATTTTAAGGAGTAAAAAATCTGAAAAAACGGTACAAAAAATTCACATGTCCGCCATTATTCTAATTTTCAACTATTCATTGATATTATAGGTTTAGGCTCCAATAAATATAATATAATTTATAAGGTGTTGTGGGTTTTTTATATCAGATGACATGAACATGATGTGGGATGGATGGAGACCGTTTGGGTGCCTTTTTTTCAACGTGACATTTGAAGGCGTATTTACATTTTACATTACACTTTTATGCACCAAAAAATATATTTTCCTACACTTTAAGAATCAGTTAAAAAATGCCACAAGACTCAAGGTGTTCGTTTATTTTCTTCTATGAAAGAAAAATGAAGAACATCACCATCATCATCAAGATGAGAACCTGCCCTAAATCTAGTATAAGCTTAACACAACTTTTTTTGCTTTAACAAAAAGATGAGCTTTTTTCCACATTTTTTAAAGTCGTGTTTTTGTGTTAAATGTTTTTGAATTGCCATGTAACCACAAGTAGCTAGCCGTGCACTTTTTGCCTAAATTTTCTAAAAAAATTGCTAATTTTTATTTTGGTTTTGCTTTGATCTTATCAAATTGGTAGTATAAATAAATAATTGGTAGTATAAGTAGTACAGTATAAATAAATATAATGAAAGTATTAAAATAATTCGAAAAGCAACGACTTTACAAAGAACTTTGTTATCAAAATCTTCTAAGAATTATAAAAAATAAAAAACGTTTAGATTATTTTCGTAGGTATTTTTAGGTTATTCACGTTTGCCCATTTTTTTATATTTTCTTCTATAGCTTATGTCACAATCTGAAACAGCAAAACTTTTATTAAAACTTTTTTTGTTACCTGTATTAAGCCTGTATTAAAATTTTGCAGCTGAACTTGCGTAAACAAATTGCAAGTTTTGCACATTAACGGGTTTAACCATATGTTATAACGATTATTGTGACAAAACTTTTTTTTAGTCAGTCAAGTTCAAGAATAATCTAATCAAAAACTCACTTTTAACAGTTTTTACCTTTTTATTTCTTTTGCATATCTTGTTGAACGACTGAGGTACTAAGCTTTGAATTTGAATTGATATTTCTAGATGGCGTTTGGTGGAAAAAAAACCGTCAGACAAAAAATAAGGTTCGTGGATGAAATTCGGCGAGTGTACCCAAATATTGATTTATTTGTTATTAAAAATATAGTAAAAAAATAAATGAAGATAAAATTAAAAAATAATTACATTTGAATAGAAAACGTTTCGTTACCAACGAACTGCTAAGAGATAACTTTTTTGTTGCAAATAGCGAATTATAGTCTTATCTGAGTTAACGAGTTTTGTAAATTCTTAAATCGTAGGGATTTGCAATAAAATTTTAACGAAAAACATGAAATTTTTTAAATAATGCCAAATTTGGTTGTCTGTTTGTCTGCACAGAAGTGTAACTCGTTAAAGCCAAAGCCTTTACATGTGTCTAAATATCTCATTTAACTGTTCCCTGAGGTGCTCATGGTGTTTCATTCCAAGTCCAGCAAATAAGACTTTAATACACAGTCTTACAATTCAATTGCACTGAAAGTTTGTATGGGCTATTCACAGAAAAAAAAGGCAGACCTTTGATGTATATTAAAAAGTTTTCATAATAACATATCGTCACCTGCATGACAAAACCATGAATGTGTTTTTTTATAGTTTTTGAGAAAACGAGTTTACAGTTTTGAATACTTCTGAAAATTAGGGAAGTTACATTTTTTACATTTTCTTTTACCGAATGGTAAGTATTTAGTAACTTAACAATAGTTTAAAATTTGTCTGGCCTACCTCTGTCCAAAGGGTTTTTAAAAAACACATTCATTGTTTTGGCATGCAGTAAAATTCTAATTTATACAACTTTCATTTTTACAAAGATGTTCTTTTTGTGATATTTTTAGAATAAGGGAGAGTTGTCTAAAGTAGGACCTCTTCTAATGTGGGACTCGAACTTTTCTCCGATATTTTCCACAGGCATCACAAATGTTTTAGCATTGATAGTGTAGCTTCGTTGCGCCATCGCTTTTCATGTAGTGCGCTTTTCGAGTACTGTAGAAAGAATGTTGAAGATCTGTTATTTATTGATACTTTGGTTTGCAGATATGTGGGCATAAGGTCCCTCGATTTATGATTTATTTTGCTTGGCCTCCTTCACTCTTAAAAAATTTTAGAACACATTATTTTTTTTTGGCATGCAGATAAATTCCAATTTATAAAACATCCATGCTTCAAGGAATCGAGTAATGTATGAATGTGAAAGATCTGTTATTTCCTGATACTTTGGTTTGCAGATATGTGGGCATTAGGTCCCTTGATTTATGATTTAAGTTTGGTTTGCCTACTCCACTTCTAAAGGATTTTAGAACACATTCAATTTTTTTGGCATGGAGAAAAATTCCAATTTTGTTTAAGTGTTTGTGCCAGAAAAATGAATGTGGCACATTAATTTTTTTTGGCATGATAAAAAATAAAAAAAAAACACATTCATTGATTTAGATTTATAGTATTGCGGCAGA